>JAGQDI010000020.1:0-500328 GCA_020615335.1 Fusarium pilosicola | reverse complement strand
TTTATGTAATTCTTTCCGGTTAACTTTAAATAGCACATTCTATAAGACTACGCTTAGCCTGGTTATACTGGCAGCTTTTTAAATAAGATATCTAATAGCTATGTGTATATGCCGGAGCTTAGCGTTATCCTTAGCTATAAGGTTATCTGGCTTTATAGTATACTTTAATGACATAAGGCCCTTTAGATACTGTTTCCTATTACTAAAGTCTTTTAAGTAGGTAGTTAATCCTAGTTAATAAAGCTACGAGTTTAGTATAGCCAAGTTACCTATCTTTTAATAGCCTCTGTCTCCTTCTTTTAGGCCTCTTTAGATCTTGCCTAAAAGACTTTAATAGCCTGTTAAGTAGCTATATCTTCCCTTGCCTGCTTAGCATCTAGAGTTACTAGATTATAGCCTCTTATTACCTTAAAGTATTTACTGCGTAGGCCCTTAATAAAGAGCTATTAATAGAACATGCTATCTCTTTAGTATATTAAGTCTATATTTACTTTAACAGTACTGGCCTTCCGTAGACTAGGCTTTAGGTCTAGCTTAATATTATAGACTTTCTAGAGGTATTTATTTCTTTATCTTAGGTTTGCGCTTATAGTATAGCAGTCTTTTATAAAGGTATATTAATATCCTTTGCTTTTAGGCTTACTAAGTGCCTTAATTAGTAAACTATTATCTGGAATAGGCAGTAAGGCCAGGATCTCTTCATTGCTATTAACGAGGTCAAGTGCTTTAGCCTACGACTAGACTTTATCAATATCCTTTTTACTAGCCTATATAGATTGCTACGGAGATAAGCTTGTATTCTTTAATACATAACTATGTACTTGCATAGCCTGCAGTATAATAGGCGCAGGTTATCTATATAGATAAAATACTCTATTATATTAACTTACAGTTTAACAGTAATAGCAATAATAATATAAATAAGAATAAAACAAAGCAACCCTTTTCTTTTCTAATTATATAGTAGCTTAAACCCCTTTTACTTACTTCCAATGTAAACTTACTTTTTTTCTATTAATAAGAGCTAATGTAAGTGCAACTGCCATATCTCTGCGCAGCAGTTAAGGTAAGCTCCTAATTAGGTACTGCATACAGGCTACCCTTGCCAACTAATATACATCAAATCCAATATCTATAGTCAAAGCCAGTAATAGAAGCACTTTTACAACAAAAAAAACACTTTATCATAATCCTATGGTCAGAATTTATACACTTATAAGTATTTACAAAGATTATATCACGTCTTATAGGCAAACTGGAGTTCATCGGTTACCCCAGATTTAGTTTATCGGCTGCCCTATATTATACTAGCGTCCTTTCATTTCCTACTAAAATTAGTTCGTCGGTTGCCAAACGACGCGAGGGATGCCACTAGGGCTATCTCAGCAGCCTCTATAGCGAGAGAAATCCCTATAGGCCTAGCTAGGTCAGCCTGGAATACCTCTAGAAGGTCTTCCTAGACCTCTCTTAGGCTAGCTTAGCCTTATATCCCCCCTTAGCTATTTTAGCTATATTTTTTCCTTAGCTTTTTTAGCTGTATTTTTCCTTAGCTTTTCTAGCTATATCCTTTATTACTAGCTTCTCTAGCTATATTCCCTCTTTTTACTGCCTTTTCCTAGCTATATTTCCTTTTACTAACCCTCTTTATTACCTTTCCTTTTACCTTATTAGCTATATCTTTCTTTTTACTTTCCTTACTTTTCTTTTATTTCTTAAGAAAAATCTCCACTCTTCCTTACTAGATCTTAGTTAGAGAAAAACACCAAGGCAAAGATAGCTTAGATAGTTAATACTAACCCTATCCTAACCCTAAGTTAGCCTCTTCTAAGGGAGTTAGGCAAGGTAATCCCCTAGGACCCCTTCTATTTTCCCTAGCCTTCCGACCTACCTTAGAGTTATTAGCTACTAAACTGCCAAAAGTAACCCTAGTAGCGTATCTAGATGACCTCTATATCCTTGACCCGGCCTCCTACGGCACCCTAGAGGCAGCTAGGAAGGTCTTCTCTAGGTCCCCTTTTCAGCTTAACCTAGCTAAAAGCAAGGAAATAGCTATAAGGGACCTAAAAGTAGACGGAATCAAGGCCCTAGGCTCCTTTATAGGGCCTATAGCCTCTAAAAGAGCCTTCCTGGAAGGAAAAATAAGGACCTTAAGAGAGGCCTTACTAGCCCTTCAAGACCTGCCTAAGCAGCATGCCCTGCTCCTTCTTAGGGGAAGTATACAGCTCCTGTTAAGGCACTTATAGAGGCAACTAGACCCTATAGGCCTGGAAGACCTGTGGGAAGAGACGGATACCCTAATCAGGGAAGCCATTATAGCTTTACTAGCTAGGGGCCCTAGTGACTGCCCTAAGGAGCCTAGCCCGGACCTAATAGCCCTTCCTGTTAGGGAAGGAGGTCTTGGAATCCCCTTACATGCCGAGCTAGCTGCATAGCTATATCAGGCAGCTAAGGAAGCCTCGGAACCTATCCTAGAAAAGATCAGAAAAAGCCTCCTATAGATACAGGCCGTAGGCTAGGAAAAACAGCCCAGGAAGTACTAAAGGAAGCTAATAAGGCTAGGTTACAGAGCTTCCTTTAGGACCTACCTGCTAGCTATAAGTAAGCTAGGCTAGAAAACGCTAGCTATCTAGGCCGTAAGTGGCTTGGAGTCTTGCCTATAAAAAAAGACCTATCTTTTGTAGACTTGGAAATCACAGAAGCCCTAAGAAGCAGGCTTTTCTACGCTATTAAGCCTCCTAGCTTGCCCTGCAGCTCTTGCGGGGCTATAGCAGCCCTAGGCCATGAAGATACCTGTAAGGGCGCTAATAGAAGGTGGATCGCAAGGCATAATAAGGTCGTAGGGGCCTTCTATAGAGCCCTAAGCAGCCAGCCTACTCTAGAGGTAGAAAAAGAACCTTTAGTAGATAAGGAGACTAGCCTTAGGGCTGATCTAGCTGTAACCCTAGGAACAAGCCGGTATTACTACGATATCCAAATTGTTACTATTTCTAAGGATTCAGCTAGGGAGGACCCTTATAGCACCCTTGCAGAGGCTGTAGAGGAAAAACGCCGGAAATACAGGTCATTAGGGGCCTTCTTCCAGCTAATTATTATCTCTGCAGGCGGCCTTATGGACCTAGAGACTGCCAAGACCTATAAGAAGCTCCAGGGGCTTGTAGGCCCTCTAGCAGCTGCCTAGCTTGACGCCACTATAGGCCTGACCTTAACTAGAACTAGGGCTATCTCAGCAGCCTCTATAGCGAGAGAAATCCCTATAGGCCTAGCTAGGTCAGCCTGGAATACCTCTAGAAGGTCTTCCTAGACCTCTCTTAGGCTAGCTTAGCCTTATATCCCCCCTTAGCTATTTTAGCTATATTTTTTCCTTAGCTATTTTAGCTATATTTTTCCTTAGCTTTTCTAGCTATATCCTTTATTACTAGCTTCTCTAGCTATATTCCCTCTTTTTACTACCTTCTTAGCTATACTTTCTTTTACTAACTCTCTTTATTACCTTTTCCTTTTACCTTATTAACTATATCTTTCTTATTACTTTCCTTACTTTTCTTTTATTTCTTAAGAAAAATCTCCACTCTTCCTTACTAAATCTTAGTTAAAGAAAAACACCTTAGCAAAGATAGCTTAGATAGTTAATACTAACCCTACCCTAAGATTATAATAAGTAACCCTGTACTTATTTTATCTCTTTTAACTTTACTATCTAAATTATTATTATTCTCCTTCTTACTCTGCCTTACTTTATTTTTCTTTAATCTTTCTACCTTACTTACTAAAGAATATAGTAATATAATTAATAATAATTTTAAGTTTTTTTCTCTAAGCAGTAGTATTTCTATTAGTAGTCCTAGTACTTAGTATATTATAAATTAGGACTAAAGATGCGTTGTTTTTATAACTATAAATAGGAAGCAGGATAATAAAAGTCTTACTATTTAATATCTTAGCTACTATAGTAATTAACTATCTTTTAATACTTATAGAATCTATATATTATATACTAGTAAGATTATCTTAATATATAATAATCTAAAAGATAATAAAACCTACTATATATACTATCTATCCTTTTAAAATACTTATTTCCTAAAAGGAGTTTAGATAGTATAGCAAGACTAACTTAAGGAACTTAAGAGGCTTAGTCCTAATGTTAACCTTATTATATACCCTCTATGCCTAGATAGATCTGCTAAAAAGGTAAAACCTAGGTTTTTACCCTTAGATTATTTCATACTGTAATAAAGCTAACTTATAAGTAGGTTATTTTTAAATATTACTTTTTATAGTAGTATATATAAATATCCTGGAAGGAGATAAATTTATAGATATGCCTTCTATACTACCTAAATATCATTCCCTTTAACTAGGTAGTTATTAATAAACTTAAGGGTTAGGTAGTTGGATTTACTAATATTTATATGCCTAGTAGTAATCTAAAGGAGAATAGGTTATGTATTTTTAAGCTAGAGTAGCTTTAATAGCTTATTAAGGTTATAGATAACTTAAACCTTAAATATAGCATTATATACTAAGATATTGCCCTAAGAAACCTCTTAATTAATAAGTTAATAGACTTTATTATACTTTTTAACTTTAACTTTTTAGCTTATATAGGTTACCCTTTACTTATAGAGGGTAAGGAGTATATTAAGGACTAGAATAATATTAAAGGCATTATATTTATTACCTATAAGATTATTACCTAAGATAATAGTCTTTGGGATATACCTTATAAAGACCAGAACCTTAATAGCCTTACGTTAAAGTAAGTAAAGTATCTAGAGGTAAAGCTAGACTATTTAGTTATATTATATTAGCTTATATTATAAGAGTAGTAAGATTAAAGGGCAGGAGTCTATTTAGGTAATATTTTAAGGGCTATTAACTTGCCTACTATGCCTAAGCTACTATAAAAAACCATTTACCTAAAAGATATATATAAGTAGCTAGTATATTTAACTATAAATAACTTTTATAAGAGGTAGCAGGATATGTAGGCTAGGGGTAATAAGGTCCTAAACTAGTAATAGCTGCCCTAGAGGCTTTTAAATAACAAAGCTTAGGTACTTTCTAGTAGTAAGATAGTTAACTACTAAGAACCGGTAATTCTATAAATATTTTAAAAATTATCTTATAGGTTAAATTATATAGAATTTTATATAAAGTAAATAGTATTTAAAACCTATTAGTATAGAAAATACTAAAAGTTAACTAAACTCTGCTTAGTAAGAGTAGGCAAACTGGTTTTACTTAGATAATTCTACCTTACCTACCTATACTTAGTTATTATTTAGATATTAGTTATTAATTTAGTAATCCCTGCTATAAACCTTTAGTAGGCTAATATTTTTAAACTCTTACTAGGGTCTAGCTAATAAAAGCGCTCCTTAAAGCTTAGATCTACTATACCTTTAAACTAATAACCTTTTTATAACTGCCTATATGCCTTTATTAGCCTAGCCTGGATACTAAAAGTAAGTATAGTACTAATAGCTTAAGTTAAAGGTTACTTGCTTAGGTAATTAAAAGTAAAGGATAAGTAGAAGAACTAATAGCTTTATTTTAACTTAAAAAGTAAGAGCTAATAAAGTATTAATACCTAATTAAATGCCTTGTCTTTAGGGCTAGGTTTACTTAAGGTATTTTTACTAGCCTAGCAAGGCATATTTAGTAGCTTACTTATATATAGCCTGTTTCTTTTTTAGTAACTAACCTTAGCCTACTGGGCTATATAACTATATTATTAGGTAGGTAGTATTATATTAGACTACTATTTTATATCCTTTAAGCAGGCTAATATTAATACGCAACTGCCTATCTAGCTAATATATAGGGAGAGCCTTAGGTTATAATACTAGAGTATATTTATAGTAGGATCTAGCATGCAGTAAGGCTAATCCTTTACTACTAGTATCCCTTTATAAGGGCTAAATGTTTTAAGTAAATAGAACTTAACTAAATATAGAGTCTAAACTAAAAGTAATAGGAAGGTAGCTATAAGGCTAAATACTTTAATAATCTTTATACTATAACTAGATAAAGTTAGTATACTTAGATAAAAGCATATACTTCTAGCTTAACTAATATAAAGGATCAAAAGCTAGATAGCAATATACTTATATAGTTATATATACTAAGTGCTTTTAATATAAAGATAGCCTGTTACTTTTAGTAATATAGATAGTAAATTAAAGTATATAATATAAAGGCTATCTAAAGAGTCCTAATAATAGGTAAGACTTATTTACTACTTTTATATAACTACTAATAAAAGATGCTTTTATTTCTTAGTTATTATTAGTTAACTTACTACCCTATATACCTTAAGCATAATACCTTTTTATATTATTAATACCTATATAGTCTGTTCTTGCTTTAATGCATAAGTCTAATAAATATATATAGTATAGAGAATTAACTAACCCTGTAATTTAAGAGCTTAGAATTATAGAATTGCTAGTTATCTCTATTTTCCTTATTATAGGCCTGGTTTTTTACAGTAAGAGTTTTTTTTTTAATACTTATTATTATATATACTAACCTAATATAGTATTATCCCTAATAAGATACGTATCTAATAGCCCTGGGTTACCTAGTATATTCTTAGTAATAATTAATAGCTTAAGTATAGTAAAACTTTAAATTAGTTATTTTAGTAGGCCTTCTCTGTTTATACTTAATGTTTTTATAGATTGTTCTGTTAGAAAGTCTAAGGCTAATAAATACAGGAGTATATATATCTAGAAATTATAGTTATAATTACGTCCTTACTCCTTACTTAATAACTATATAGTTACTTAGTACTGCCTTGACCTTTTAGTTAGGTTAAGGGAGCAAGGGATTTTTAGTACTTAGTATACATACCCTTAAGACTGCCTTTTAGCTATAATAAAGTATCTTTTTCTGTTTATAGGCCTTTACTAGCATTCTTTTTACTATTAGTATTATTCTTTTTATTACTTATATTTATATATAGTTTAGTAAGAGGAAAGTATAGAGTTAGTACTTAATTAAATAAGGCTAGCTAGAGAAGGCTTTAGTAGTATTAGTTATTATTTTTATTATTAGTATAGTATCTATAACTTAGATAGAAAATATACTGCAGTTTATTATAAAGAAGCTAGGTACTGTTTTGCTATATATTAAGGTTAGAGGTATACTCTAGGTGCTTAAGTAGCTTGTATTTGCGTTCTCTATAATATTTTATATAGTTATAGTGAAGCGAGTTGCTAGAGGGAGAAGTAAAGGGTTGCCTAGGGGCGAGAAATTTATAAGCTTTTCTATACTGCTGCTACTACTGCCCTGAGGACTATAGCCTCCTTAATAATAAGGATATCTTTATTATATAGGTTTTAAGATAATATTAATATACTAGGTTGTATATATATAGCTAGCTACTTTATTGTTTTATTAAAGACTAGATATATATTTATATTGCCTTGTAAGTAAACCAGAGTTTATTAGACCTATTAGGCTATAAGTTCTTTATTATTTTACTTTATTATATTATTAAAAACTTAATATATTTATAATGCCTCTGTACCTTCCTAGATTACCTTTCTACCTATCTATCTCTAAATCTATTTCTTTTTTCCTTATCTATCTGTTTATCCTTAACCCTAAATCTAAGCTAACTATATAGCTCTTTACTTTTACTTAGTAAATATACCTATACCTAGGTAATAATAGATATTATAACCCCCTTATACTAGTACTTGCTATTTATAACTCTTTTCTAGCTACCCTTTTCCTAGTTCTTTTCCTAGCTATTATATAATTCCTGTAGCATAAAATACCCTAAATAATAACTAAAACTCTTTACTACCTTTCTTTTTTATATATACTTTTCTATACTTATAGCAAGCTTATATACCTCCTATACCTGCCTACCTATTTCTATTACTTTATTATAACGTAACCTTAAGTATATCCTATTATTACCTAAACCCTGCTACTTATAGAATAGGTAACTCTTAAGGACTTAATCTATAAGCTTCTTTTTTATAGTTTAAAAAGTCTTAATACTCTTAGGCTACTAGGGTTATAGTATAATACTAAGTATATTTTACCTTTAGCTCCTGTTACTGTATATTACCTTTTTTTCTATTTTTTATTATACTGCTTTTATTTTTTATTTTTTCTTTATCTATATAGTATTAGCAGATATTATATAGCTCTTTGCCCTTTTATAGCCCTCTTAGTTATTTTACCTATTTATAACTAGATTAAGTACTATGCACTAGTATATATTACTACTAATATAGTTATTTATAGCAGTATACTTAGATACTAGTAGCTATAGCCTCCTAAAACTACTTTATATATCTAGCTAGATAATAATAGCCTTACTGCATTATCTATCTTAGCCTGTATGCCTGCTTTGCTATATATAGTTAGCTATTCTATATAGTATCTTTATATATACTACTGCTTAAATATTAGGTATATTAATGCTAAGGCTAAGCGCGTTTATTGCTATAATTACTTAACCATTTTTATATTACTTACACTTTATACTACTTATCTAGAACTTAAGCCTTTTTACTTTCCTATTTTATATATTAATCTCTTAATAGTAAGCATTATAATCTAGCTTTATAGCTAGATACTCTATAGCCTTTACTTACTAGCAGTAAATAATAATCTTAGCTAGCTATAGGTACTCTTTTAGCTTTTAATTAATTATTACCTTTACCTGCTTAATAATAGTAGTAACTGCTTCCTTAATAGTTAAGGCAAGGACTAACTTAATACTATAAGCTATATTTTTATATATTATCCTTGCCTAGATTATAATAATGTTTTTATACTATATGTTAATTAGGCTAAAGAAAGCTAGTTTATTGGCTAGTAGTAGTGTTATAGTAAGATAGATTATCTAAACCCTAATTAATATAAGGGTACCTAGCTTATATAGCTTAGGCTAAAAGGATAGGCTTCTTTCTATAATTATATAGTATTTATTAATAATAATCCGGTCTACTTTAGCTATAACTTACTATAACTTTAAAAAGTCTAGGAAGTGCTTTATTATAGCTAACTCTAGTATTATAAATATAATTAATATATCTCTAGGTACCCTATTACTTTTCTATTTAGTATAGAATATCTTAAGCTTTTAGTACTAATTTATTAAATTACTTTAAAGAGATATAAGCAGAATAATTACTATAGTAAGCCTACTAGAATAGCTAGCTATAGGTAATATAAAGTAAAGACTTTTTTAGTACCTGTTTCTATAATTATAATTACAGGACTCTTATTTATTATAATTACATTTACTGCTTTCTGCTACTTACTGCAAAACTGGATATAATCTCTATATAAGTAACTAAGCTTCTGGTTAATATTAACTTGCCTAAGGGTCTTTTATTACCTTAGCTATAGGTCTTTTATTGCTTTATAATATAATAATAGTGTTTTCTATTTATGCCCTAGTATAAGAAGCTTTCTAAACCTATTAACAGTAAAAGGGAAACTAAATAAGTAATGCTACTCTTTACTAATAAACTGAAAATTAATATATTATTTATTTATCTTAAAATAACCTTTTATAATAAGCCTTTTATATACTAACCCTGTAGTTAAAGAGCTATAATAAGCCTATATATCCTAGATACTGTCCTGTTCTATGTTACTATTACTATTACTGCTATAGCCCTTATTAGCTTCTTTAATAAGAGATATATAAGTAGTAGTGCTATTGCAGAAATAGCACTGTATAATTATAATAAAAAGATATCTTTAGCTACTAATAGTAAGTTTACCTTAATAACTTTTAAGGCTTATTTAGTGTAGGATATGGGTTATCTATATAGATATTTAATGTAGGCTGGGGCCTAGATATAGCGGCTTGGCTTTTATCTTTCTTTAAGGATACCTATATATATCTTCCTTATTATTATTTCTATTACTACTAGTCTTATATCTATCTTTCCTATTATTATTATTTAAGTTATTAAGGGTTTTTTTTAGAGCCTAGAAGTTAGAGGATAATTTGGTTTTATTCTAAGTATTTACTTATATATTTTCCTAGAATAGTAGTATAAGCTAAAGATAATAAATTACTAAGGTACTAACTTTATACAGCAGGAAATAGTATATAATTTTAAGTTACTTAGTTTTTAAGAATCTTTTATAGTATCTAGCTATAAGTATAATAATCCTATACTTATAGAGGATATTTTATATCTTACTATTAGCAGTATTTCTGTACTATAGGGTAAGTAGCTCTAATAACCAGGCAGCTTACCTATTACTTAGGTATATTATAAATAGCAGATATTTAAGAAATTCCTCTAAGTACTTACTATAATGCTAAGCTTTCTTTTTAAAAAGCTTAGGCTTATTCCCTAACTTTTCCTTAAACTACGCTTTATATAAAACTATATTAGTTTATACTTTACGGAATGCCTAGCTATTGCTTTTTAGTACTAGCTAAAAAAGGTTATTTATAAATAAATAACCTATACTTATATCTACTGTATTATTAATAAGCTTATCCTACAGAATCTATAGTAATCTAAGTTTAATAGGTAACTAATCTTTATACTTATTATAGAAAAGCAGATACTTATATAGTAGTGCTTTAGCTTATTACAGAGCAGTTTAGAGTATAGACTAAATGCTAAGAATACTAATATAAATGCCCTTATATATTGCATTCTTATTATCCTAACTAACTAAACCTGGCATAGCCTGCTAACTGCTAGCTACTATGCTATAATTACAGAGCTAAATAATAAATTATATTAGTATAGTATCCTAACCCTTAGTACTACTAACTAGAAACCGGCGTATTATCTTAGATATAATTTTAAAGTAACCTAGGCTCTTATCTTTAGCCTCTTATCTAGCCTGCCTTTAATTTACTTTTTACTAAATATATAAAGCCTTCTTATTAACTATATACTTAATAAAAAATACTTAAGAAATTGCTATAATAGCTAACAGTTTAGGAGTAAAATTTATAAAAGTCTTTTAAGTCTTATTATCTTAAATACTTAAAATAGTTAAAAAACTAATAAGAATACTATTATACTTAGTAACTTTAGTAAAGTAATTAAGAATAAAGATATAGAATGTAAGTATAGTGTCCTTAAGTAGTTAGTATAACTTATTAATTTATAATAATATTAGTATAGGCTTAACTTTATTATTAATATTAATAAGTTCTGTTATATAATTTATTATTATATTAAAAGCAGTGCCTTAACTCTTAGTTAGTTTAAATAGTAGTTAGTCCGAGGTATTTTTATAAGAAATAGCCTGAATAGTATAGGTAAAGAATTAAAAATAGATAGTAATGTACTTTTTCTAAGTCTATTACTTAAACTAAAAGTAAAAAGGCATGCTATGCTCTTTATGTAATTCTTTCTAGTTAACTTTAAATAGTATATTTTATAAGACTATACTTAGCCTGGTTATACTAGTAGCTTTTTAAATAAGATATCTAATAGCTATATATATATACCAGAGCTTAGCGTTATCCTTAGCTATAGGGTTATTTAGCTTTATAGTGTACTTTAATAATATAAGGCCCTTTAGATACTGTTTTTTATTACTAAAGTCTTTTAAGTAGGTAGTTAATCCTAGTTAACAAAGCTATAAGTTTAGTGTAGCTAAGTTACCTATCTCTTTAATAGCCTCTATTTTCTTCTTTTAGGCCTTTTTTAACCTTACTTAAAAGACTTTAGTAGCCTATTAAGTAGCTATATCTTCTATTGCTTGCTTAGTATATAGAGTTACTAGATTATAGCCTCTTATTACCTTAAAGTATTTACTATATAGGCCCTTAATAAAAAGCTATTAATAAAATATACTATCTCTTTAGTATATTAAGTCTATATTTACTTTAATAGTACTAGCCTTTTATAGACTAGGCTTTAGGTCTAGCTTAATACTATAAACTTTCTAGAGGTATTTATTTCTTTATCTTAGGTTTATACTTACAGTATAGCAGGCTTTTATAAAGGTATATTAATATTTTTTGCTTTTAGACTTACTAAGTGCCTTAATTAGTAAACTATTATCTAGAATAGGCAGTAAGGCTAGGATCTCTTCGTTACTATTAATAAGGTTAAGTACTTTAGCCTATAACTAGACTTTATTAATATCCTTCTTTACTAGCCTATATAGAAGGCTATAGAGATAAGCTTGGATTCTCTAACGCGTAACTATATACTTATAAGACCTGTAGTATAATAGGCATAGGTCCTTTATATAAATAAAATACTTTATTATATTAACTTACAGTTTAATAGTAATAGTAATTATAATATAAATAAGAATAAAATAAATAATACTATTTTTTTTTTAAATTATATAGTAACTTAAACCCCTTTTACTTATATATTAAGTAAACTTACTTTCTCTTATTAATAATAGCTAGTATAAGTATAATTACTATATCTCTGCGCAGTACTTAAGAGAAGTTCCTAATTAGGTACTATTTACAGGCTACCTTTATTAACTAGAAATGTTAAATCCAGAGTTAATAGTTAAATTTAATAATTATTTATACTTATAATAGTTTTTAAAGGTAAAAAGTATTTAATTATAATCTTAGGTTAGAATATTATAAGCTTACTAGTTTTTATAGAGATTATATTATATCTTATAAGCAAACTGGAGTTTATTAGTTACCCTAGATTTAGTTTATTAGCTGCCCTATATCATGCTAGCGCCTTTTTATTTCCTACTAAAATTAGTTTGTTAGTTGCTAAACAATGCAAGGGATGCTAATAGGATTTAGCTAGGGAGGACCCTTATAGTACCCTTGCAGAGGCTGCAGAGGAAAAACGCCGGAAATACAGGTTATTAGGGGCCTTTTTCCAGCTAATTATTATCTCTGCAGGCGGCCTTATAGACCTAGAGACCGCCAAGACCTATAAGAAGCTCCAAGAGCTCGTAGGCCTTCTAGCAGCTGCCCAGCTTGACGCCACTATAGGCCTGACCTTAACTAGAACTAGGGCTATCTCAGCAGCCTCTATAGCAAGAGAAATCCCTACAGGCCTAGCTAGGTCAGCCTGGAATACCTCTAGAAGGTCTTCCTAGACCTCTCTTAGGCTAGCTTAGCCTTATATCCCTCCCCTTAGCTATTTTAGCTATATTTTTCCTTAGCTTTTTAGCTATATTTTTCCTTAGCTTTTCTAGCTATATCCTTTATTACTAGCTTTTCTAGCTATATCCTCTCTTTTTTACTACTTTCTTAGCTATACTTTCTTTTACTAACTCTCTTTATTACCTCTCCTTTTACCTTATTTACTATATCTTTCTTTTCTTACTTTCCTTACTTTTCTTTTATTTTTTAAGAAAAATCTTTACTCTTTCTTACTAAATCTTAGTTAGAGAAAAACACCTTAGTAAAGATAGCTTAGATAGTTAATACTAACCCTATCCTAACCCTAGTATTTTTAATAATACTAAATATATAGCTAATCCTAGATTAAATTAAACTAAGTTAAAACCTTTACCTTTAAATATTTCCTTAGATTTTTACTTTAATTAAATTTATAATATATACTATAAGTATATAATAGCTATTTTACCTTTTACTTTACTAAATATTACTTTAATATATAGTATTACATAAAATATAAAAACTTAAAATATATTTATATACTTATTAATACTAAGCGCACTAATTGCACTTACTAATAAAGTAGTAATAATAAGTACTTAGTATATTATTAAAATTACTAATACTAACACTAGTAACATTACAATCCAGGACTATCCCTTAACTACTAGTCCCGATCTTAGCTAATCTATAATCTAAACTACTATAAATAATTTTATATATACATTCTATACTAAAAAGACGTTAAGTGTGTATTTAAGTAATATATAGTAAGTAACTATATATAGCATAACCCTAGTATTTTAAACAGAAGGAATAAAGCTATTAAGATCCTGTTACTATTATTTAGTTTTAAAGATAATATATTTAAGGTATTTTTCCTTCTTAGGAGACGTGAAATAAAGGGGTAGCTAATATAACTATTTAAGATTACCTGTATTATAGTAAGGCCGGAGTATATAACGATTTATATTAAAGCTAGGGGCATTAATAACTCTTTAGTAAATATTATTAATATTTACAAAACCAAGGGATCCTGTATTGTCGAGCACTAGGATTATTTGCAGGATATGGAAAAGAGCACTACGTCCCATTATCTATACTTCTAGTCTTTTTAAAGGATTCTTTAATACGTTCTGGGGGGAACAGGAGTTAATCTCTTGCACGACGCTATTCTACTTAAGGCATCTAAGTGGTATGTAAACTTGAACTAGGGATTGATTCTATAATCTTTAATACTGGCGGTTGACGGATTGTAAGTAGCGATGAGTTGAGTTCTGCTACTGTTCGGTTTAAACAACCTTTCTCGGAAACAACTCTGAGTAGCGCTTACTCACGCTTTATCCCGGTAATAGCAAACTTTATTCCAACACCTACTACCCACAGCATCCGCAAAAGCATCCATGCGGTCGGAACCCAAACATTGATCATAGCGTATATATGCCTCTGAGGTCCAGGAAGTACCGCCGCCACGCCTGTAATAGCTAGCGTTGCACCTGCGTGGAAAATGTCAAACGCTATAAACGCAAACAAAACCGTCTTTATTACCTTCTCCGCGTCGCAGATGTCTCGCAGTTTGTACCGAGCTACGTACAGGAGCATCGGCTCAATGACGCCACTGAAGGCAAGAGCGGTGATGTATGCGTACTAGAGGCCGCGGAGTTAGGGAGTGTTCTAGGCCGATTCAGCGTCGCATAGCTTGTATACAGGAGAGGGCGACCAGAGAGGCCCTGCACTATCTGACAGAGCAAGGGAGTGAAAGTGGTTAGATAGTGATGTTAGAACTAGAAAAGGGACGTGAAGATCACACTTGGCTGTAAACGAGTTATTAGGATGCCCAGTAAGTTAAAAGCCTGCCAGAACGTATACCTCGAGAACCATAAAGAGAATCTAATAGTACCATAGGCAAACCTCGGAAATTAACGTTATAATGCAATCCTTTTAGCCAGGTCAATAACTAACTGAATATTAATTATAAGGTAGAAATAAATATAAAAATGCTAATGAGGTTAAGATTTGCTACTATTAGATTGTTTAAATAGCAAATCAAGGCAGTGTAATTGTGTAAACTAAACTCTTTTCTGTTATCCCTAAATTTACCCCTTTTTTAAATTGTCTTGTGACGATTCTAGGTAGACTATACGTAATGCGGTCCCATACTCGTTGCTCGTTCTGGCTAGCGTGGCTTGGACAATCCCTCTAGCTGTCATAAGCCTCCATAGCTTGATTCATGTTAATAATAGCCGCTGCAAGTAGCCAGCTAATAATACCTGCTAGCCAATACATAATCCTATTCTTAATCATAGCTACCACTTCAAGGCGCTGGCCGTTCTAACCTAAACCTGGCCCAGGGATACTACATAAGGGATGGGCGGTCTGGCAGTGTATTAAGAATATGCTATAGTATAAGAAGTAACTAGAAAGGTACAATTATAGTTAATCCAAGGACATGACACAAGGCAGTCCCGGCATACAACAACCCGAAAATCAGACATGGCGATGGCGGAACTTCGCGCTGGACTTCTTCCCCTTTGCAGCCTCTGGGTTATGAGTGAACGCACCAGCGCCACCAAAGGGGCCAGCAGTAGCGCTGTTTCGCACCCTTGCAATACAAACACCAGAAACGCCAGCCACCTTTCCGGTGCAAACCTGACCAGTAGGCACTTTGACAACAACCGGGAAGTCAGTCGAGCTTACAGTAGAAAAGCCCAATACGCCAATAATGTTCTGAACTACTTCAGCGGACTTGAAAGCTTTCGGATCAGTCCCTCCTGAAGTGAAGTCAATGTCGACGAGCAAAGGACCAGCACCGTCTTCGTTGACCTGTACGATGAAGAGTCAATATGATATATAAGTGAAGATCATGGTCACGAACCTGATGGTAAATCAGCTTGAGAGTTCCGTCGGATGCAATGGTTGGCAGCCCAGACTTGGCGCCATCTCCAGTAGAATTCTGGATGCCGTCTTCGATGTATCCACGAGGAGATGGGACGCCCTTTGCGGTTTGAAAGAAGTCATCCAGAAGACCGTTGACCCCATGCTCAGCTCCTACTGTCGGTCAGCATATGTTTCACGTTGCCAACTGCTTCTGCAGACATACCTAGGGCCAAGCCACCAACTGGGGAGCTTTCGATCCCGTCTTGCACACCTGAAATAAGTCAGTTACTGGAAACTTGAGTAAAACCATATTGATGAAAGCCTACCATTTACAACTGCACCCGCATTTCCAGTCACAAAGGACACGGCTTCTCTGGTAGCTATAGAGTGTTAGCTATCAAATAACATTCGTTGCTTGCCATGCCACTTCACCTTCTTCACCTCCCCAAGGATAGTGTCAGCAAGGGACCGGCCCTTGAGACCCTTCATAAACGCCTTGATGACGCGGGCCCCGTCAACTGGGCCTTTGCTAGTTCGACCAAGTGCGGAGGCTTTACTGGTGCCTAGTTCAGGGTCACGGATCACGCTGGTATCGACCTGCGCACCGGAAGCAGCAGAGGTAGAAGATCGAGGTGTTCCATCAAGGACTGCTGCCTGTTAGCTCCAGGTTCGAGTTTCCTATAAATGCTCTTACTAGTAAGTCCTGGCATAACAACACCATTTGCGCCAATTACTCTGGTGATGGTTCCATGGGCATTTGTAATTTGGCTCCAGGCCAAGGCAGAAAGAAACAAAGTGGTCAACATGTTGAAAAAGGTAACGAGTGATGAAGAAACGAGATGAGTGTGAGAATAGTTGTGACTAATTGTTGGACATCACGCACATATATATATTCAAGAGTTTAACAGACTGAAAAATCTCACATGCTCCAAGAGACTGCTATTGCAAAATGTCTTTGACGTTGCGCTATACTTAGATGCATGCCCTGAGAAACCGTGTTCTGAAACGCGGTGCTTGGACATGTTTCTATGACTATACCCAATCAGGAAGGCTTGTTACCTTGAGAGTCAGGACTGTCAAGTCCAGCTGTTATGATCAACGGCCGGGATGTTTCAAACAGATATTTATCTCACTATTCAGGACAACCATAGTGGAGTATGTCTCTAGAAAGAGAAGGTGTAAAGATTTTTTATGTAGGATTAGTTACTGCATGCTCGTGCACCAGAGTTCAGGTGAAGCAAGAATGCACCCGGAGCATCACAGCACGGCCCTAGCTTCTCGGAAACAATCACGGGTGTACTGTCATAGCGCTGTCACATGCAGCTTGGCGTGCTAACGCCAACTGATTCTCTATTCTAATCTCTTCAAATCAACTTTTCAGGCCTTGTCGATCTGAAATAACAAATTCTATGATGGTCCGGTTCTCTTGGCTTCAGTGCAAAGCCCCAGATAACGCATCAATTCGTGTGAATAGATTCATTATTGGATACATCAATTCGCTTCCCAATAATACCTCTGTCACTGGAGTAAGATGTCTTATCGGATTAGAGATAAAACAATGCAGGTTGATGATGATATTTGCGGAGGATATCTGGATCTGGAAGTAACCCCGTGCGGGGATGGTCTTGGCCTGTGAGAGGTTTAAGATGCGTGCTGGCGAGCATCGCTGGCAACTTTAGACAGACATAGATCAGTAGTCAGCATGGCGGTTACTTCAATTTCGCTTCTTGTGCTCGGTATTATTGCCGGTGTAACGCTATTTTACTTTTTTTCACCAGCTAGAAAAGGCGAGAAGAGGCCCCTCAAGCTGCCTATCATCGGCGACATCCACAACTCACCGATCGAGAAGCCACTTCTGCAATGGGACGCTTGGGTGGAAAAAAATGGCGCTATCGCAACGCCGAAACTGTTCGGTATAGTGCCCGTTGTTATTATCAACACAGCCGAGGCAGCGACAGAGCTGCTGGGCAAGAGGGGCGCTTGGTATAGCAATCGTCCAAGGTCCGTGGGCATGGAGATGATCACAGGCGCTGGGCCAGGACAGTCACGGTTCACGCTGATGCATGACATGGATGCGCATTTGAAGCTTCATCATCGCATCTTGTCTCCATCGCTCGGTGGTATTGCTGCTCCGCGCTATCAGCCCGTCATGGAACTAGAAGCCAAGCAGCTCGTCAAGGACCTTGTCGAACTAAGCGACCGCAAATCAGGACTCGTTACCAGCGACGATGTCTTCCCCTTGCTCGAACGCGCGCAAGCGAGTATTATTCTCGCATTGCACTATGGCGTCCGTGTTCCCACCCTCGATGAGCCACTTTATCAGCGGGTCCGTGAGACGCAGGCCAAGGTCACCTCGTATGCCTCAAGGCCTGGTCTACCCGATATCTTCCCGTTCCTTGCCAATCTCCCAGCTGCCATTTCACCCTGGCGCAAAGCTGCCGATGAATTGTTCAACGAGCAGAGAGACCTCAACATGCACTTGTTGAACCTTGGTGATGACAGTCCTGGGTGGAACGCAACGAAACAAGCACGCTCCCTTGCAGCGAAATACGCCAAGAAGCCGATTCCCGACATTGACCTCGCTTTCACGCTTGCGACAAGTGTCCAAGGTGGTATAGAAACTAGCACTCGTACAATACTCTGGCTATTCATTGCTGCGACGACGGCCAACAAGAACTTTATGAAGCGAGCGCATGACGTACTGGATGCTGTCGTTGGACGGGATCGACTCCCTTGCTTCACCGACAGATCCTCTCTATGTTACATTGACGCCATCATATCTGAGCTTCTGCGTTGGCGACCTATCTCCCCAGGAGGTGTACCCCGTCGGGCAGACAAACAAGACGACTTTGAGGGTATCAGCATCGTCAAGAATGCAATGGTCCTGACAAATGCGTGGTCTATCGGTCGTGATGAAGCTGTGTTTGACCCGTCGCTAGGCAACCTCGACGAATTTATTCCTGAAAGATGGCTAGACGGTGAAAACATGCTCGCAGACATTAAGAGCCAAGGAGAACTGAAAACCTTCCTCCCGTTGCCAGTATTCGGTCACGGTCGGCGAAGCTGTCTTGGAAAACGTGTTGCCGTAGACGGTACCTTCGCCCAGGTTGCGGCGATGATGTGGGCATTTGACTTTGAGGCTGTCGAAGATTTAGATGAAATGGAGATGGAGGTTGTCTGGTTTATGGCGGAGCCCAAGCCGTTCAAGTTCAGGCTAAAGCCAAGGGGTCCATGGGTATCCAAGGTCATCCAGGAGGAGTGGGGGCTGCCTATAAAGACCTTGGTAACATCATGGGCAAACTGGGTGATATTGAGATCTGAACGCGACATCGAAAGATGTAGGAGATCTTGGGCAGTGATTGCGTTGGTATCGAGTGTTTGAATGCTGTTCTATTCACCAAGCTCAAATAAAATTTCTTCTTAATTCATTGCACCAGATTCAGTTCCTGTTTTGGCCCATACTTCAATAATTGGCCGCAGGTTCTTCACCGGGTCCTTCTACATCGTGGTCTTCAGGGTAGTCCAACTGTTCGCCAGTCAAGCAATTGGTTCCGTGCAAGTCCGGAAAAATACAATTCCATAGCTGGAAAAGCGAGAACTCCAAAGGCTATTTGTCTTTTTGTTTTGGATCTTGCAAACAACGATACAAGTAGTCTTTCTGAAGGTAATCAGCTATAGGACCTTGATGATGAGGGGTTTGCTCCAGAAAACGACTAAGGGCGGGCTAGATCCACCATCAGAAGCGAGGGTACTCCAGAGCGCAATAACACCATCGACTACCCGGGATCGCCTATCTTGGTTACTTTTGATGCCAGCAATCTATCTCTAATTCGAAGGGTGTGCCATGGACGAAATTGTTAGACGTCTCGAATGGACGGAAAGGGAAGGACGACCCTTGAACGTGCTCCCTTGAACAGTAGATTGCCTGTCGACGATTGTGTTCAGGCCGTCAGAGTGCTTGCCAAGATCACTGCAACTGACACCTACAATAGGCCTGTCATTTATTTCATTTACTATTCGAAGCTAACAGTGACAAGATAAGTTAAAGAGAAATTTACAAGAGAGATAGCACAGTGAAGGAGTTTGGACGGTCACAGGATATTGATAAATAGCATAAAATAAATAAGCTGTATTCCGTTAGGTACTAACGATCTGGGATACTAGGTGCTAGTAAGTGACATGGTTTGGGGAAACAGAAACTGCAAGTAGATGAATCAATCTGATATAACTATATCTAAATGTCAACATAGATCACGTGTGCCTATCTGTCTGTCCTTAAAGCATCTACTCGTCGTCGTTGGGGTCGACAACAGTCTTGGACCACTTGCGGGCCTGAACGCGACGGTTGAACAGGATATCAATCTCACGGTACGAGCGACCCTTGAACTCGGGAAGCCAGATCCATGACATGATAAAGCAAACAAAGCCCGTTCCAGCCCAGACATAGCCACATTTTCCGCCGAGGTTGGCTTCCTACAGGACAATATTAGTATCAAGTCAATGAATGTAGAGGCAGAATGGACATACCTTGGGGTTAAGCATATAGCTTGACAAGAAGATGCAGGGAATATTGACCAGGTAGTAACTGGCACGGCCGATACCGGTCGTAAGAGGCCTGAGGCGAATGGCTGATGTCTCGCCGATGATGGCATATGAAACAGGAGCGGGGCCAAGTGTGAAGAGAACAGACACGATAAGACCCAATGAGGCCTGGGCCAATGAGGCTGCGTTACTCTTCCCAACACTACCTGCAATACCCAAGGCAAGGAGGAACAGAACGTTGATGAACGAACCCCAGACGTAGATGGTGCGTCGGCCAATGTAGGTAGTCAGAACCCAGGACAGCATAACAAAGATCATCTGAAGGGCAGAAGTAATAAGTCCGAGGGCAAAAGCAGTGTTTGTAGTCATGCCGGCCTCTATCAAATGCATCAGTATATGTCAATCTTTGAGTGGAGTAGCGAAGCAAAGAGACTTACGCTCGAAGAAATATGTGGCCTGGTTGGCAATCAGATTGCCAGTCAAGTTCTGGGCAGCATATACGCCGCACACAATAAGGGTTCGGTAACAGTCGGTTCCCTTGAAAAGCTCGATGTAGCTAGGTTCCTTCTCGGACTTTTCGAGTTCGATAGTTCGACGCATCATAGCAACAGACTCCTCATGGTTCTTTACCACAGTGCTGCGACCAAGGCGGGCAACAGCCTTGACGGCCTCGTCATATCGGCCGCGGCGGGTGAGCCACCATGGAGATTCAGGGGCGAGGAAGATCAGGATCGCGAGGGGCGTTGGGAATATCCACTGGAGAGCGATGGGGACCCTGCAGGAAAGACATTGTCAGAATTGTTTCTCATTTGTAAGTTCAAAAGGCAGGGTAGTATATGCAGTACGAACCTGTACGCTGCCTTCTCTTCGAGTCCGTTGTAATGATACGCGACGCCGTTAACGATGATAGAACCGATGGCCCAGAACATTTGCAACATCTGGGTTGCAGGAGCACGCAGTCTCATAGGGACAATCTCACTGCAATACGCAGGGGCGTTGGCAATGAAGATACCCCATGGAATACCCTCGAGTACCTGGGCAGCTACCATAACAGAAAGCGAATTGGCGAAGAAGAACACGAAGATAAAGGCATTGAGAAGCATCAGACCTCCGATAGTGGCCCAGCGGTAACCAATGCGACTAGTAATTGGGCCAGCAATAGTAACACCAATAAGCGCACCGACGGGACCACAGCACTGTAGGGCAGACTGCCAAGGACCCGTGATGACATACTTGTTGACATTTGCGCTGTAGACACCGTAGTCCTGTGCGAACTTGGGCAGGGCGATGAAGTTTCCCATCAGGAAGACGCAGTACGACTCCATGATCTGGTGTTGTCAGCTTGGGAGAGAAAGACACGGTCCATGGGGAGAACTTACGATGGTGCACGACATGATGAATGCCCAGAGCGTAGCCATAGGGTAGGCACGGACGGCCTCGAGGACGCCCATGTTGAACTCGGCATTTTCAGCCTCGATGGCATCGCCTTTGAACTGGGCGATTTCAGCCTTGTGGTCGAGATCTGCCTGGTGATTGATGGTGTGCTTCTGAGTCTCAATCTCAGCAGCGGAGACTGGCTCCTCCTTTTCTGAGATACCCATGTTGGCTGTTGATACAACGATGAGAGTAAGATGTAATAAAGGGAATGAGAGAGCTGTGTCTCAGAAGGCTAATGATGGTGAGAAATGGGTCGGCCGTGGACTCATTATATGCTGATCTGCAGATTCTCTCCCAGCACGAGAAAAGGCAATCCGAGAATCCAAGGATGAAGTGTGACAAGGAGATAAACCCTCGTCTTAGACGCGCCTATGGGAGCTTGGCATCGCGGATAAAACGGTGGTATCTCGGCCGTACTATCTGTGCCTTCTCCAGACTCGTTTCTAGCGTCATGAGGGGGAACAGAGTTAATGGGGTCAAGAATGGGGATTGGGGGTAACTCCACGGGGTTGAGAGTCCGTTTGGGGATAAGCTCCAAGAGATGAACCGCGACTAGACCTGCGCTAGTGTTAAACGCGCCTATCAACGCGTAGCTCTTGCTTCTCCAGGCTACATTCTAGCGCCGTTGGAGTATTTTCCACGGCATCGATAGCCGGAGACCTTGTCGTCGCGTGTCTATTCCCGCGCCATGCCGAATTCCGGGACTTGAGCCTTGGCAATCCGTTTTCTGACACCATCCTTCCATGGCTAAATAGCCCTGCTTGCATTATCTCCTTTGAGGTCGTGTTCCCTTTGCCTCCCGAAACTCATCCCGACACGACGCGCGTGACATGGATCCTGGTGCGCTTAGACCACTGGTTAAAGTCAAAGGTCGACATGATGTGAACACAATTACTTGACAGAGAACAAAGCCTCTTTCCTGCATTGAAGGGAATATCTACTCCATGGCAATCTCCAAGAAAGCATTCACGGAACGACCCAATGCGCATGATGCAAGTAAGAGCTGCCAGGTCTATCAAGCAAAACCAACACAACACTCACCAAGAATATCTCGGACATACATCAATTCTCTGGAGGCCGCAGACTAAGACATTATCCCCCTCCCTTACATCAGAGGTTGTATTACATACTTGACTTGCCCACGAATTTTCGTAATTGGAGGAGGAAACGAAAGCGCGCCAATCACTTGGATTAGTGATTATATAAAGTTCAAGCCAGCTGCTGGATACCGACAAGCTGGGAACCGCACTAATGGATCCTCAGGTTGAGTCTGTAGCGTCTATGTTTAGTTAGCCGCACATATGGGCTTCTCGATTCGACGAGGCCTGGGCGCAGATCATCGCGGAATGGAACGAGTTTCTGCGGCCCGTGATCTTTCCCCACGGGGGATCTTCTGCCCAGGTTGCAGATACCCTGGTATAACACATCTAGCAAATTTGGGCATACTGCGAATGAAATGAAAACGGCCCGATTGCGGTGCTAGTGCCAGAAGAATGCACGGAACCTTTCGATATGTCTTGCTGAATATATTGAGACTGAATTTTTGAAGCATAAATAGCAAGCCGTGGAAGTGTTAACAACCCATCATATCAATCCTTCAGAAAAGCATCTCTGGATATACCCATTCCGCCCCTTTGGCAAACAGACCTTCTTATCATCACAATGAAGTCCCTCCCTTCAATCCTGGCGGTTGCCGCCATACCCTCGCTGGCTTCTGGTCAATCCTTCCAGTCCACTCCCGTCATGGGCTGGAACTCATACAATCAGGTTTCATGCAGCCCCAACAACAAGACCATCGCCGCAGCTATTGAAGCTCTCTCTAGCGGTGGTTTCGTTGATGCTGGCTACAAATTCTTCCAGATCGACTGCGGTTGGGCCTCTCGCGACACGCAGCGTGACCCAACCACGGGTGCGCTGAAGATTGATTCCAATGCCTTTCCAGACGGTCTTAAGCCTTTGAGTGACTTGGCTAGGTCCAAGGGCATGAAGTGGACCATGTATTCCGATGCTGGTGAGCGTATGTGCGATCCCCAGTACCCATCCCCT
The DNA here is from genome assembly GCA_020615335.1 of Fusarium pilosicola. NCBI lineage: Eukaryota > Fungi > Ascomycota > Sordariomycetes > Hypocreales > Nectriaceae > Fusarium > Fusarium pilosicola. Next base: position 476,351 of record JAGQDI010000020.1, on the reverse strand, counting down.
GTGCTGGGATCCTTGGGCCACGAAGCCGTCGACGCCGAGTTTTTCAAATCGTTAAACACGGAGTATTTGAAATGTAAGTACTTTTTATGACAAACAGAGAGTATCGTACTGATCAATGCATGGTCCAGATGACAACTGCTACGCCGATAGCACCACCAACAATGCCCCCAAGGATCCACGAACTGACTTTGTCACTCGTTTCGGCACAATGTGGAGCGAGTTGCAGAAGGTCGGAATTCCTGGAATGCTCATTTGCCAATGGGGTGTTCCATACTCCTCGTCCAGTGGCCTCGAAGGTCCCGCGGAATGGACGCAGAGTGTATCTACCTCTTTCCGCCTTTCAGACGACATTGGCGAAGGCTGGAGCAATGTGTACCGCATCTCCAACCAAGCCATCCACATTGCGCACAGGAACCTCTCAGGTCCTGGCCACATTGCCGATGCTGATCTTCTCGAGGTCGGTAACTCTGGTATGACGTTCGACGAACAGGCGACCCATTTTGCTCTATGGGCTATGCTCAAATCCGCTCTCATGATCTCCACGGATATCACGGCGCTGTCGGCCCAGACCGTGGCTGTTCTTCAGAACAAGGACTTGATCTCTATCAACCAAGACTCAGCCGTCAAGCCCATCAGCTTAGTGCAGCGATGGACCAGCGATCGAGACTTGTGGGCGGGACCGCTTGCCAACGGGGATGTTGCAGTCCTGTATGTTGACCAGAGCAACAGTGCTCGAACTCTTAGCCTCCAGCTCTCCGCCCTCGGCTATCAATCAGCCGATATCAAGGATCTGTGGACGGGCAAAACTACCACTGGAGCTTCGTCCTTCTCCAAGCAGGTCAACGGTCATGGCTCTGTCGCATTGCGTCTCTCAAACATCAAGAAAGCCAGTAGTACAGCCAATTACAAGTATACTTCTGTCTCCACCGGGTCGTTATCATCAGGGGCACAGACTGCCTCTTGCTCTGGCTGCACTTCCTCGACCAAAGTCGGCAACCTCGGTGGCAGCTCCAACGGCCAGGTTGTCCTCTCGAATATCAGCACGTCCAAGGCCACTCAAAATGTTCTATTTGATTACATCAACGGCGACGTAGGTTTCGGCGGTAGTACCAACGAGCGCCTGGCTTCTATCAAGGTCAATGGCGGTACTGCGAAGACAGTGAGCTTTCCACTGACGGGTTACAACTGGGATAAGGATGTGTACAAGGGCTACGCTGTAGAGCTTTCTGGCTTCAGCACCAGTGGGCCAAACACCATTACAATTTCGGGTGTCAATGGTGGTTGGGCACCTGATTTCGACAGACTGGCTGTTTTGGCCTAAATTCTATTCTCACAGTTTCGGCAACGATGTCTAGCCTCTATCATCTTACCAGAATACTTTGCTGGCAAATCCTTTCCCATCAGCAAAGATCAGCTTCCCATATTAGTAGGCTTCGAAGAGGTTTTCCAAATTGCCCAGGTGATGATAACCTTATCTCAGAATAGCCCTACTAATATTATATCTTTCTGTTAATTGAGCGTGTATTCAATCAGTCCAACATGTATTTTCATAATGATACGATTTTGCCATGTACTTCTTATAAAGGCCTCAGGGGTCGACGGAGCCTGATGCGGTCCAGACTCCTACCAACTTCTTACCTTTTGATGCTGCTGTGCAACCCCCTGAACACGTCAAGCCATCACTTTCAGGAGAGAAACGAATTAATCAAACCCTGTGAACTCCAGATCGTAAATGTAAATCCTACTTTGCCTACAGACTGTTATTATAAGAGTACATCCCTTAATCTGGTAAGTCTTTATTTGCCTAATAAACCTTTAGAGCAGCATATGGAAATACATTCTATCCATTTTAACTATAAGAAGAGTAGCCATTCTGACTTGTAAGCCTGGCTTTTAAATTTAGGGTAGATCATGTTCCCAAAACCCAAGTAACTGCTCGACGTGATCCATTGTTGACCTCGTTGTCAAGCTTATCATTGTCCTCTTTCCCCTCAGAGTATCAAGCGTAACAACGGATACCTCTGCATTGTTGTTTAGTTCAATTTTGGGGCGATGGCCGTCGGGCAAGAGATTCGTGGAGATGTTGTTCTGAAGACGACCACGAAGAGAACTGACAGTTTGAGGAATATTATAAGTGCTTCGATCCTTGGTTCGCTGATGACGATATGTGTATAGCATAGGGTTTTGGTGACCAATGCAGAGACAAGAATGCTGTGTCTGGTGGCGGAACATCTGATCCTCTATATCTCGGAGATATTGGATGCCTTGATGGTATTTAGTACATAGGGCTTCCCACTCTCTTTGCGTCGCTGAAAGACCATGGTTCAAGGGCGTGTTTGGTCTACTGTGCAAAGCAGAACCCTCCAAGGAGTCTTCGGTTTCCGAACTGTTTAGACACTGCATTTGGTTTATGTCCACTTCTTTACCCTCTTGAATTAGCTTTATCAGCATAGTATGTAAAGCCTTCTTACCTTCAAAGCCTGAACTGGACGGGGTATCGATTCCTTCATCAGCAATGCTTGATGTCTCACTGTCGTAGTCACAGGTAAGATAGGTCATGGTCCAATGTTTTACTTGAGAGACAGGCTAATTGATAAGATCGATGTGATGCTTAGTACTGTCGATAAGTTTATTGACTGAGCCGAATGTCAACGGTTTACAAAATCCCAGCCGCTTGAAAAGGAAGAAATTGCCTTCTTATGTTACTCTTCCCAGACCTCAAAGCGGGGTACCTAAACTGTAAATCTACTAGGCTGTGTAACGGTCACAAGCCAACGGCGAACAACGGCGAATAGTGAAGCAACTCTGTAGCCACAAACTGCAACGTCCGCCGGAACGGGCTAGTTTGCACCGTTTAGGATAACGTATATTGGCGATCCTTTCTGATCACTTCTAAACTTTATAGCCACAGGAAGAGGCTTTGGGGATGGACTTTTAGTTAGGCGGTGAGGGCCGATAATTCACATAAGGCATAGCCTCCTACGGGAATAACTAGTATCCATAAGGTATCAATCCTCTTAAGTAGACAATACTTACCTCGCCATTATGTAAGTACTGGAATCCGTGTAACTGGTGTCTCGCTTGAAAAACGTCACTCCAAGGTCTTGATTCCCTACTGACTTATCGTCGATTGCCTCTTTGATTCGCCTCTGATCGTTGAACCGATCACCAAGCAGCCAGTACCTCACAGCCTTAGAGCATGTAACTCTGTACACGCTTAATAATCCAGTCTTCCCCGTGCAACATACCATACTGGTCTTCGAATCAGTAGCTTGACCGCTTCTGGTTGACCACATGCACTCGCGATGATTAGATCTGACTCAAGTGGACATTATTCAAAGTTAACATCTGCTCCTGGGTGAAGGCAATTTTCTACTTATCGTTCTGAGACATAGCTCTACACGACGAGGTCTGTCTATTGCCCAGTTCAAGGCGTACATATCTTTTACACTCTTCGTAGGTAAAGTGTTGAGTCAGATAACTAAAAAGAAATATCGTCTCCGAAAACATGTCTGGCCTGAAGAATCGCCAGGGAAAGGGCGCGCGCCCTTCAGCCTCAAGGCCCCACTTCAGCACAGGTTAGTTCAGCTGAATACGAACGGCTGTTACTGTTTATGATGGACAACAAAACGGTTATGGGGCTGCTGCCTAAATGCCCCGTATGTAATTTTAAACCAGTATCGCAGAAAAAGAGTTTTTCATAAGATAAATAAGTGAACAGCACGCAAGGCAAAGGTCGCTGATAAGCCGGAGTTGATAATTCAGGTCAGACACTTGCGATCATGTCTATGGAACTGTGTGCTTGGGAGGATTCTCTCATCGTCGCCTCAGTCAACGGAAACACCAAAGAACTCGGAAACCAGCTCGATGCCGGAAGAAGCGTCGATGCTCGTGACCTACAAAATGGGCGGACACTGTTAATTTGGGCCACACTGGGAGGACACGTCGGTGCCGTCGATCTTCTCCTTCACCGAAGTGCAAATCCTCACTCGCAAGATCTCAGAAACCGAACGGCCTTGTTACACGCCGTGGCAAATGGCTACGAGACAATTGCGGAGAGGCTAATCACAGCAGGCGCTAAGGTAGATGCCACTGATGATGCGGGCTACACGGCGCTGATGCTTGCTACGATCTCTGGGTCTTCTAATCTCGTGGACAGGCTGTTGGCGTTGGGAGCAAACGTTGATACTAAAGAATGGCGGCACGAGAAGAATCCGCTCCTCTACGCGGCAGAGCACGGGCTCGAAAAGTGCGTGGAGTTACTGTTGAACGCTGGTGCAGAGGTGGACTTTGTGGACAAAAGCGGTCGAACCTCTCTGTCGTGGGCAGCCGGGAACGGCCATACAAATATCGTCAATCTTCTGTTACAGAAAGGCGCCAACCCAAATATGAAAGATAATGATTTGGAGCGGACACCATTTCTGTGGTCCATCAAAAACGAGCAACTCGCCGTCATTGAGATCTTGAAAGAGAAATCACCCCCTGAGCTTGGGTACGGGCTCATGCCAAGACCAGTCCCAGCTACTTCTCCTCGACTGGAGGAAATACAACAAAGATACAAGGCTGTTAAACCCGACTTTGATTGGAGGAAGACTTCAGGTGGCGATCTTTTGCTCTGGGCCCTAGGCGCTCAGGACAAAATAGAAGAGGATGACATTAGATTCCTCATTGAGCAAGGGGCAGACGTGAACGCGAACAATGACGATGGAACCTCGGTCCTTCTTCAGGCCTGTTGGAGTGGGTATGGTAAAGTTGTCTCGCTGCTGATCGAGAAAGGTGTCGATCCGAACGTTGCCGATAAAGATGGCCATACGCCTCTCGCTTCGGCCGCTGGAGCAGGACACAAGGAAATCGTGCAGAGCCTCCTGGATCATGATGTCGAAATTGACCCAGTAGATGAAGAGGAGGCGACACCTATGCTGGCGGCAGCTTGGAGTGAACACAGCGAGATTGTTCTCATGTTGATCGACAAGGGTGCTGACCCCAACGCCGAGGACGTCAACGGAAATCAAGCGTTGTCGTTGGCCAGCAAATCCGGTGACCTGGGTTTCGTACGTGCTTTAGTCAATAAAGGAGCTCTGCCGGATTCAGCATTGATGGATGCCGTTGCTGCAAACCATATGGACATAGTCAAATTTCTTATCGAGCACGGGGCCACGTCTTACTCCTACGGCAATTGCGAATTCACGCCTTTGGTACTCGCGGCGTCACACGGCAAGACCGAGATAATGAAGATCTTCCTTGACATGAGTTCCGACGACCCCGAAACCAAAATACACCAGATCTGGAGAGCACTCGTCGAGGCTTGTGATGAAGGCGAAGTCGAAGCGGTTAAGTTGCTTCTCAAGTATAAGCCCTTCGATGGCATGGATAAACCGGATAATCAGCCCATGTTTTTCGCCAGCATGCAAAATCACCACACGATCGTGGATTTACTAAAGCCATATTATTCTACAAAGGGTACGAAGCTCATGTCTGATGTTACTAATAACAATTCTAATGAATCAGTACATGGTTCAGATAATTTACATAAAGACTAAGAGTTATACATATTCCAGACCCTTAGATAAATAGTAATTAGAAGAGCAATAGGAAATACCTCCCAGGCAAACATCCTCTTAGTGTTAACTAAAGAATAATAAAAATAAATATTAAACTCTATATCTTTACCTTATATTTAAGGCCAGAACGCCAGTGCTTAGCTTTAAGCTTATACATATATTATGTAATTCCCCAGCCCTTTTCTCCCCCCACATTTCTCCTCCGTCACCTGTGTTAATTTAACTGTTTAGCACTTGGTTGGTCTTTCACCCTTATAGCAAGATCTACAATGGCCACCCACAATACAGCCAATCCCAACTCTGTTAAAAGATCTCGCATTGGGGAACGCACTCTCTTAGCCTGCAGCGGCTGTAAACAGAGAAAGCTCAAAGTATGACCCTTAACTCACCCGCCGTCCCTTCTAATACTCAGCAGTGTGATGGACAAATCCCAAAATGCCAAAATTGCGAGAAGAGCGGTAGAGGTAAGCCTTGATCCTCTGGCCTTGGCCTCTCATCTCGCTCATATTTGTGCGCAGAATGCCTCGTGGAAGATCCTGCGACAGGGCTCTTTCGACCAAGGGATTATATGCAGTCACTCGAGACACGAGTTGCTTATCTAGAGGGCTTATTGCAGCAGGCGAGACCCGATGTCGCTCTCGATCATCTTATGGGCCTCGAGAAGGATTCTTCTAGCTTCTCTCCTTCGGCAGCGACGCCATTCGTGGGCCCGCCTGAGTCTGAGTCTGCAGGCAACGGTCAACGAGACGCGTCGGCGGAGGCAGAAGATGCAAGAGATCAACTATCGACTGATGTGGCTTTACTATGCCTGACCACTGCCAGCAAAGAGCCTCATTACTTCGGTCCGTCCTCAGCCGTATCATTTTCGCGTATCATTAGTACAGCCATAGATCTTCCGAAGAGATCGCAGGCGAGTACTATTCGGTTCGAGCATGGTGGCTTCTTAGATTGGAATTTTCCTCAGCCGTTTGCTGTTAGTTTCCCGTCCCCACCTCTGGGTACTGCTCTGTCACAAGCGTATTTTGGAAACATTCACGCGCAGTATCCCTTTCTTCATGAGCCAACCTTTCGCTTCTGGGAAGAGCAGTGCTTCAAAGCAGACCTCTCGGGGAACCTTTCTGCAGCTGGAGATATGGCGCAGTTCTTTGTGTGGATGGTAAGCACGCTGTCCAACATAGCCTCTATATCTGACGGCGTTCTAGGTCTACGCAACAGCGTCCCTGGCTTTGGGCCCAGCTCATTATGACACAGCTGAGTCTTACTACAAAATGGCCCTGAAACACCAGCCCATCATTCTTGAACTTGACAGCATTGAATCCATACAAAGTCTCCTGTCGTGCGCTGTGTACTCTATAAGGTCTCCGGCGGGAGGGAGTCTATGGTTAGGTTGGAACACCTTTCGAGCAAACGCTTTGTCTGACTGTCCTTAGGAAATCGTCTGGCCTTGCCATAAGATATTGTATACAACTCGGCTATCATCGAAGCGCCTCCAGGTTTCGGCGAAATGCTAACCCTTTAATCGCTGAAATGTCCAAGAGATGTTTTTGGGTCGCCTACGATATCGACCGTGTGGCTTCCTTTATCCTTGGTCGCCCCGTCGGTATACCAGATGACTGTATTGATGCGGAGGTGAGCATATCGCGTGGCTGCTCACCAGCGGACTTACTAACCCCCTAAACAGTTGCCCTTGGATATCGATGATGACAAGATCAATGCTCTGGGTTTGTCACAAAATCCACGCGTCTCTTCCAACGAGCCGCCTACGAACATGACGGGCGCCATCCATGTCATAAAGCTACGTCGTCTTTGGTCCGAAATAGGGAACACTATATACCCAGCGATGACCCAGTCGCCCGTCAACCAGGAAGTAGCCAAGAAGCCGCTCATGGATCAGCTGAGAGCAGAGCTAGAAGCATGGCACTCTGAGATCCCTTATGCACCAGACACGGCAGGCCTGGATCCACTATCTGTCTTCGCATCGCGTGAATGGTTCCGGCTGGCTTATGATCATTCAATACTTATATTGTACAGGCATTGGATTACTCATAAGGCTCTACCTGGAGAAGAAGATTCTGTTGAGGAAGCGTTGGAATGCTGCATGCAGAAAGCTAAAGAGCTATGTCTTCTCTACCGCAGGCTCTTCCAGTACCAATCATTGCAGTTTACGTGGGGGTCGCTTCATATTCTCTTTCTCGGAGGACTCACGTATCTATATTGTATCTGGAAGTCCGCCAAGGTGCGACAGGCGACCAAAAGAATGGATATCATCAACACATGCATGGCTTGCAATACTGCGTTGGTTATCATCGCAGAGCGGTGGAACAAAGCTGTGCCTTATCGAGACATCTTTGAGGTTTTGTCAGAGAGAACTATTAGCCTCGTTTGTGGAGATGGCAGTCTATCACGAGGCGCAAATGAAGAGTCAAATGCATCAGACCGGAATCAACCAATTGAACCTCAGGCCGTCGGAGATTGGGCCTTGGAGATTGGAGCCGATGACATACCAGTTGATTCGGAATGGTTCGTTCAAGAGTTGCTTCAGGGGATGAGTAACAACGAAGCATAGGTAGTTATAGATTATTCTAGAGTAGTGATCTTCTCGCTGAAGTTCTGCCAGTAATCGAGTCGGTGAGAACCACATTCTTCAATGCCCTGTGACTTTCCGAACCTTCCATAAGCATATTAACGTGTTCTATGGATGCAGGGCTACGGAACCGCCACGCGCGAACAGCTGGCCGGTCCAGTCCTACTCCTTCAATGATATCCACGACCCAATTCCCGATGTTGGGCAGGAATTTAAAAGCATGACCGCTCCCGCCGGTGACTACCATCAAACCTTGTCGTCCCGGCACACGATCTATCACAAAGTGATTATCAAATGTATCTGTATACCAACAGAGCCTTGTAAAAGCAACGTCGCTAGCCTCCTTGAGGACCTCAGGCATGTGGCGGGCAACAAAAGACCCAATGGTATCCATGGCTTGCCTGGGAATTTGCGTCACCTTATCCCCCTCGGACCAGCGCGTCACAGGCACGCTCCTCTCCTTGCCGTCTGGCTGAATTTGTGGGTTCGTGTATTTCGTCCCTCTGTAGCCGATCTTGAGGTGGCCTTCTGCATCGACAGGAAATCCATACAAACCTCCCCGAGCCCCGTGTCTCATGTTGTACATCCAAGTCGGGAACCTTTTAGGCGAAAACTGGCCAAAGATTGGAGAATCTAATGGGATTTTGAAGACGACGACTGAACCAGCCGTCGCCTCGCAGAGATGGTCGAGCTCGGGAACAAGAAGTGGTGTTTGCGGACCGCACGCCATGATGGTGAGCTTGGCGTGGTGTTCTTTGCCATCCTTGGTGCGAATTCCAATGACATCTCCTCCACGCTTTATGAACGAGTGAAAAGCCCCGGTCTCCCGACCAAAAGTGAACTTGACGCCATGCTTGCGAGCCTTGTAGAGAGCTAGACGACACGACTTATCAGCAGCGACACATCCACCGCTTGTGTCAAGGATGCCCGCCATGGGGTTTCCCCGAGCACTGGCTTTGAATTGATCGCAATTGAAGCCGAGATGATTGGCCGCGCGTACATCCTCAGCAGCAGTTGTTAAGAGTTGATTCGTCAAATGCAACTTCTTGGCGTTCTCGACACTTGCTTTTTCGAAGGGAGGTAACTCGTCGCCTTCATTGAATGAGATGGCTCCGTTGTTATAGAAGACTTTATCGCTCGAACTCATGCCGGGTGGCACTTCTCCGCCAGCGAGGTCGGCGTTCCACTGATTCCACATGCTTATTGCCTCGACCGAGAGCTCTTGATACTCGATCTGAGTACCGTAGGATGATCTGATGATCTTGTTGAGATCTTCAACGCGTTAGTCATGGGGGCCCAATAGCTCTAGACCGGAGTGATACTGACCTGCCGAAGCCGCATCTGAGCCATTCTGATAAGAATAGAGACTTTTATCGTAGTCTTGTTTGTCGTATACAATGACATTGCTGTAGCCTCTCTTGGCGAGATGTAGAGCTGAGCTGAGACCAAAGATGCCTGCCCCCACGATCACAACAGGGTCTTTTTTCTCTAGAAAGGTCGCCATGGCAAAAGCGTGCTGACCTCTATTGTCACCAACGTGTCTATCTGGCTGTCACCAGTGTTAAATTGCCAGACCAAGCTAACTCCTGTTGGTGGGGATTATTGATAGGAATGCGGAGGCTTCACTAGTCCACTTTCAGACGAACCTGATAAGGTCAGTGGAACAGATGACAAGCCACTCGGTGGATCCCGAGCAAGATATACCTCGCTTTAATCTCTATTAAGCCTAGTCTCGGAAGAATCCAGCTCAGCGATAACAACGTTGGAGCGAGATAACCAATCTAGGGTAGTCTAGACAGTCCGTCGCGTGACAGGGCAAGCTTCAACACTTTGGTTTATACAACGAGCATTACAGCAACGGACGCCATGATATATTCTGAGACGAATCCTTGATAAAAGGTTAAGAATAAATAAGAATCTTCTTAGTCATATTCTCAAGTCCCGTTCAACTTATCCCTCCAACCAAAATACCAATTGCACTTCCTGCAATATGCATCTCGCACGATATCTTAGCGATTCTTCACTCGGCAAACATGTCCGCAGCATTCGAAGCTCGCCTCCAGAGGTTATCTACAACCGTCAGCTTCTAATGTCGTCGGCTCTCTATGCTATGTCCGGCTTGTGCATCAGTTTGTTCCCTCAACAATCAGGAGACTGTCTCTAACCTGTTGCAGCGTGGGATCAAGGCTCTAGTTCCGTCGTTCCGTCTCTCCCAGGTTTCTCAAAGGCTTTCGGAATTACATCAGCTGCGAATCCCAGCGAGGTCGCCAACTTCATATCTTTCGTCTACCTGACAGCTGGCGTCGGATCCGCCCTTTCATTCTTCATCAACGATCGAATCGGACGCCTTTGGTCGCTACGACTTTACTTTGCTATTTGGATTATCGGTCAGCTCATCGCAACATTCTCTTACGGAAACAAGGGGGCTCTATATACCGCCCGCTTCGTATCTGGACTTGGTATCGGGCCTTTGACCGTCACAGGCCCCATGTCGATTGTTGAGATTGCACCGACCGAGATCCGTGGCCTCTTGACCGTCTGGTTTAGCGTGGTTATGCTCCTGAGCTTGACTGTCAGCACCCTGACTGTATACGCTTGCTTCCTCCACCTCCCTGCCTCTCATCTTCAATACCAACTGGTATGGTTCCTTCCAACCATTATCTGCGGCATCATCATTGCTGCAAGCTTCTTTTGTGCCTGTGAGTCCCCACGATGGCTCATGCTGGTAGACCGCAAGGAAGAAGCTGTCAAGACCCTCGTTGCCCTCAGAGGTCTGCCAGCGAACCACCCCCGCGTCGCCGGAGAAATCGCAGACATTGAGCACCAGATTCAAGCTGAAAAGTCACGATATGCTTCAGGGGGCGGGTTGAAGGACATCCTGAGAGAGACCTTTATGGTGCCTGGAAACCTTCGAAGAGTTCAACAATCTTTGATCTCGTACCTTTTGGCTCAACTGTCTGGTGCAAACTCTGTTACCAGCTACCTGGTGCCGATTCTCTCGTTAATGGGAATAAATAGCGCTCATGGCAATAACCTATTCCTGTCTAGTATGTACTCCTTGTCTAAATTCTTCTACACACTCATCGCCTCCTTCTTTTTCATTGATGCTCTGGGCCGTCGGAAGTCTCTCTTCATTGGAATTACCATTCAGTTGATTTCTGATGTCTACCTCGGAGCCTATATCAAAAGTCACCAGGACGGTTCTGTCGCTCCAGGTGCTTCCACCGCCGCGATCGCAGCCATATTCATTCATGGATTTGGCTATGCTGTTGGTAAGTCCTTGCTCAGGTCCTTTTGATACCTATCGTGCTCACAGTCATCAATCAAGGCCTCCTAGTTCTTCCATATGTCTTTGGGGCAGAGCTCTGGCCTAATAGCATTCGATCGTTTGGCTCGGCCCTCAGCCAAACCTTTCACTGGCTGTTCTATTTCGGTATCAACCGGGCAACCCCTTCGATTCTCTCTAGTATGCACAACTGGGGAGCCTTCATTTTCTTTGCAGGATGGTGTCTCGTAGCACTTGCCTATGTCTTCATTGCTGTCCCTGAGACTGCAGGGTTGCCTCTCGAGCACATAGACGCTTTGTTCGAGTGTCCGTGGTGGCAAATTAGATCAAAAGCCAAGACGCTCCATATCACTACAATCTCGGGCTCAATCGTTGATGAGGAGAAGTGAGTTTTACCTCATCAGCACGTATATCAAGGCAGTGGCGCTTACAATGTTAACCGGCAGTCCAGAGAGCATTGATTCAAAGTACGAGCAAATCGCGACAACAAGCAAGCAGACTGATTCTTAAGATTCATCAGGTTGTTATGGTTCCAACTTCATACAGATAGTACACAGATTCCTAGTCGTAAATTAGACAATGGGATTGCCGAGTGGGGTGTTTGGAACTATGAATAAGGTGTAGCATTGATTATTTTAATTGATTGCTCTATTCTATGCGGTTTTAGATGTATAAATGTATGGGCCAAACCAGAGCCATACCTGTATGATACTCTACTGCATTCTTTCAAGGCTTATGCTACGTGACAACGCTTAGGAGAATCCTAATAATGAATACAGCCAGTGAGAATGTTTTAAACCAATGCTTCCAGAACTTCTCGTTATGACTATATTTACTGTTTTATAATCGATCCAGGAAAGCAATATTTGGGTAATCATCAACGAGATGCACTAATAACGTTAGTTCTCGCCCTGACCAATTTTTATTACTGAGTACTGACTGAACGAGGGCAATCAATATCAATCTAATTCTCGTATATTCCCTCAGTTACAGGCTAGCTCTCAAATGGTGTGCGTTCACAGGGCTGTTAGCTATGCCATGCTTGAAAAACGCTCTGATGTTCTCAAAACATTCTCTCTCAGCCTTCTGAAACGCAACATCCGTCAAACCGCCGAGGTGAGGTTGAGCAATGACGTTATCCTGGTCCAAAACCAGGTATCAACAGTTGGCTCATTCACCAGAACATCAAGACCAGCTCTTGCAATCTTGCCCGATTTCAATGCCACCTTGAGAGCGGTCTCATTGACAATAGCTCCTCGAGCCGTGTTAATAAAAAAGCTTCCATCCCTCATGGCATCAAATTCTGCTGGACCTATCAAGCCAGTGGTCTTTTCATTCAAGGGGCAGTTGATGGACACGATATCAGACTGAGACAGGAGTTCGTGGAGGGAAGAGCAATATGTTGCGTCGTACTTTTGTTCCAGCTCGTGAGAGAGTTGGCGACGGTTATAGTATTTGATCTTCATGTTGAAAACTGCGGCCTTTTTGGCGAGATACTTTAATCCTCAATTAGCTAACGAGTGCCAAAAGCCAGAAGGTAGGATGATTATACGCACCTTTCCGATGGACCCCATACCGACGATACCAAGCGTCATGTTGGTGGGATCACGAGCTGGAATGAGCGAGCCAGGCTCTCCTCGCCACTTGCCTGCCCTTGCCGTGCGCTCAGCCTTGGAAGTGTTTCTGAGAACTGCCAGGATGAGAAATATGGCCATGTCTGCTGTCGCTTCTGCAACAGCATCGACTGAATTGCAGAAAAGAATGTTGTTCTTGGACATCCAATCAACATCAAACTCATTGTATCCAGCAGATGCAGACGTGATGATGCGGCAGTCGGGAGCCAACGACTTCAGAAGACCCTCGTCGAAAGGCTCAAAGGCGGCGTGCCCATGCGAATGACAAACGCATCGACAGGGCCCTTTTCTTTGATCAACTCTGGCAGAAGCCGCTGAGTCTCGGCGCGATCATTGGCGTCAAGCACGTCAAAGTCATGGTCCTGGCCAAAGGCTTCAAGGTAATCAGCGCCGGCGAATTGAGGCGTTCCCAGGCTAACAACGTGGGGTCTCTGGGAGGTGCGGCTTGGGGACATGATGGATGAGAGTACGGACTGAATGTAGAAGAGCGGTGCGACGGCCACGGTATCGCGATTTGACCAACTAACTATATGAAGCGAGACGGGCCATCTTGGATGTCTAGTCCATTCGTGACTTCTAAAGCAGTAAAGATTGACAAGGAAACCTCCGAAGGCAGCGCGAACCTCCCGGTAAGCCCCGTGATTGGTGAAGAACGAAGCCCCGCACCACTAAGCCAACCCGACCCAGGCGATGACTTTCTTTCCAGATGAAATAACCGGGTGTAAGTAGGGACGGGATATCTGAGCCTCACTGTTCAAAAAAGCATCCAAGAAGCGATAATGGCTCGAGAGTATACACATTCAGACCCGCCGTTGGGCTTTCTCGCTGTTGAAGTTGACATTCACCGTCCCCCAGGCGATCCCTTCAATCAGAGGACATGGCCCTTTCCCCTCATCCGCGAAAAGGTGATAGGCACTTCAGAAGCTCAAATTGTCACCAATGGCAACTACGAAGATGCTTTTATTGATCGTTTTGTGCAAGCCGCGACAAGACTCGCAGAGAGAGGGGCTGTCGGCATCATTACCAGCTGCGGCTTCTTGGCCGCTGCCCAGACCAGGTAACCCGATTTCCAGCCTGGTCTTGTTAGTCCACCACCCGCTGAACATGTCAGATTAGCAGCACTGTCCCCCATACCTGTAGCTACGTCGGCCCTCGTTCAGGTTCCCAGCCTCCTGGCCATTTCCCCTGTTAATAGACCTATCGGGGTGTTGACCTATGACAGTGCGAGACTGGGAAGCGCTCACTTGCTGGAGCTGGGCATTGATCCTAGCCGTGTCCGTGTATGGGGACTCTCGGATGACAGCCATCTCAGGGACGTTTGCGCGCGTGGAGCGAGCTATGACGCCGATCGGCTTGAGAGGGAACTCGTTGCCGAGGCCAAATCGCTGGTACTTCAACACCCTGACGTCGCCGCGGTGGTCTTGGAGTGTACAAACATGCCACCTTATGCAGATAGGATTCATGATGCGATTCAAATGCCAGTATACGACGTTTATACATTGGGTATGTGGTTCTACTCCGGGCTGACGAGACGGAACCCGTCGTCGTGGAAAGCGTCAGATGCGAGAGACACATGAAAATGACAACTAGTACTCCCTCATCGCTATTTCCACAGTTCTGTCATACGTGAAAACCTCTATCATTGGACTAGTAGGCTGATTTATACTGAATTTTGTTTACTTAGCTTCCCGCGGCTCCGGAGAGTGTATGCAATACTCCATTGGTTCATCGAAATCTTGCAATATCACGGTGACTAGAGCATGGTGATGCCATTACATATGGAGCCACTAAGAAATCTTTGAGGCATTCTGCTTCAAAGGAAGAAATTAACATTCAATGTAATAAGAGGATAAAGATGAAGGATGTCTCCACGTAAATTGAGCATTCTATTGCAAAAAGTCGCCCCCAGACCTAGCCAGAATGTATTGATATTCTGGCTCGAACTGCATGTACATAACCTCTGGGGTTCCAGTCCCATCCTTTGTGTACTGAGCCTCTTCGTCACCCACAAACGTCTTTTGCAACCCCGAGCCGGCGATCGATGCTTCAACCAGAAGCTGTGTCTGACAAGCTCTCTCCAACGCAATAAAGAAGGCAGCTGCTTCAGCAATAGTGCCGCCTGATGTCAAAATACCATGATTTTGTAGTATCAGGTTCTTTTTGGTCGGACCCAACGTATCAGCAAGTCGCTGACCCTCCTCTTTAGCGAATACGACACCACCGAAGTTAGCATATACCGCAAGGTCGTTATAGAACATGCAACTATCCTGATTTAACATGTCTATTGGCTTCCCAAAGGTGGACCATGCGCGGCCATAGGGGCTGTGGAAGTGGCATGCAGCATTAATATCAGGCCGTCGTTTATGGATAGCTGCATGGATAATAAATCCGGCAGTATTCACTGGCCTGTCTGCACCACCGATACGTTCTCCGTCTCCATTCACATGAACCATGTCGGACACCTTCAAGAGGCCGAAATGGACTCCGTAAGGATTCAGCCAAAATGTATCTGGCTGAACCGGGTCTGCTATAATTTAGCTTATCAGTGGCCCAGAGTGGACTATACCAACCTACCTCTGAGACTGATATGGCCACTCCCTCCATCAGCGAAGCCCAATTTCGCAAATATGCGAAAGGCGCCCGCCATCTGCTCCAATTGCCATCGTCTTTTAGCTTCAGGGGTGCTAAATTGTGGAATTTGATGGAGTCTATTTTTGGGTTGACTTGTAGATAGGGAAACCTTGGAGGTTGTCGTGGTAGTTGTAGAAGACATGATGGATGCTTGGTTGTAGCGCTGAAGTCGATGTGCTTGACAATGCCTGAACCATTGTCTTATACCATCGGTAGCGCCTCATTTGGTGGGTTGCTACACTAGGATGCCTTCGGTAGCCGCCGTCATTGGCTGATGCGGTTAATTTAACCTTACCCACCCAGTGAACTTGTACACCCTCGGCACTATCCGCAGCATCATACGATGTAAGTTTTAAACAATGAAAGACGATATGGAATCTGATATTATATATGATATATGCGCGGCGACTGCCATAATTGATTCATTCTAGCACTGGCTATCATTACTCTTTATCCCCCTTTCCTCTTGTTCACTATAACTAAAATGCCTGCCATCAACGCTATAGCAATCCCGGTTGAACCATCGCCCATGTGTCGAGGTGATGATTTTGCAAGCCCTGTGGATGTTCGAACAGCCTTCACCCTGGCATTGTCAAAAATGTACCGAAATGAAGTGCCCTTGTATGAGAATTTGGTCCAAATCGTCCATGCAGTAAATACGGACGTGCTTTCTGAGCATCCGGACTCGATGAAGGAGGCTCTACTGTCTCAAAGACTTGATCTAGAGAGGCATGGTGCCATCAGACTGGGTACCCCCTTTGAGATACGGACTATGGCCCGCCTCTTTGCCATTCTTGGTTTGAAGGCAGTGGGCTACTACGATCTTTCTGTCGCCGGACTACCCATGCATGGCACCTGCTTTCGTCCAGTTGACCTAGAATCCCTGGATCAGAACCCTTTCAGAGTCTTCACCACTTTGCTCAGACCTGAGTTGATCTTCAATGATGAAACTCGTGAGCTTGCATTAAATTTGTTATCACGACGCAATATCTTCAGTGGCAGACTTCTGGAGTTGATCAATTGTGCCGAGAGACAGAGCTGGCACTTGAAGATCTGTGAAGTTGAGGAATTCATTCAGGAAGCTTTGAAAACTTTCAGTTGGATGCCAGAAGCTTCGGCATCGCAAGAAGAATACAGAAAGCTGTCCAAGGAGCACCCTATCCTTGCCGACATCGCCTCATTCCAGACTGCGCATATCAATCATTTAACCCCTCGAACGTTGAACATTGGGGCAAGTCAAGTACAAATGAGAAAGCAAGGCCTTCAAGTCAAGGATCGCATCGAGGGTCCTCCTCCACGTCAATGCCCGATTCTCCTCCGTCAAACGAGCTTCCTGGCACTGAAAGAACAAATCAGATTCCGCAATAACCATGGGACTCTTATCCAAGGAACTCATCGAGCTCGATTTGGAGAGATTGAAGAACGAGGAGCCGCCGTGACAATTGCGGGGAGAAAGCTTTACGATGACCTGTTGACCAAGGCAATAAGCAACATCTGCAAGGGTTCAGGTGCACAAGGCTCTGAAGCAATGGATGAGGCCATGTGTGATGCCTTTAAAGCCTATCCCGACACGTGGTCAGAGCTACGTAAGCAAGCCCTCATTTACTGTACTTATCACCGTACAGGTACAGAAAGCTTTGATACCACAGGGACACTATCCCTAGAAGATTTGGTTGACCAGGGACATCTCAAAGCCAAGCCTATTACATACGAGGACTTTCTCCCATTCTCTGCAGCAGGTATCTTTGCATCAAATCTGGAATATGGCCAGGATGAGCCTTTACAGGCCAATGGGAATCCTAATCAGCATGACTTTGAGAGTGCTCTGGGATCTGTATTATTGGAGCCTGAAGCGCTGTATGCAGACATACAGCGAAAGAGTATCGTGAGATGCGGTCTAGCACCTGGACTGGTTACTTACTAATTATTGGAGATTTGAGGTAGTTTTTAATGTATGTAACCTGAGGACATTATAAGAATATGAACATGTACATTTCGCAGGGACGGGGAAGTTCTATAATGTTGATTGAGTCAGAAGAATCCGGAGTCCTTATTTGTTCCCCGAGCTAATCGCTGCACGCAGCAAGTGAGACGCACAATCATCCCAGTTGCCGTTCGTTGAGCAAATTAGGCAAGCAGGGTGCGGACTGAGGAGTGTTGGAGCAAGCCTCTCCAGTCCTGTTGCGATGATGATAGGGTTACGTATTTTATTTGGCTCTATGTAGAAGTATATTATGGAAGTTACCTGGCACATCAGTCGCTTTGACATCTCTGATTCTCCGCGTTGCAATGATGAAGCTATAGGTGATGAGTCTTTTGTCCCTGGAACCGGGATTTCAAAAGGGCAGCCGCTCAGTCAAAGAGCAAGGCAAAAAGAAAGGTAACTGTTATTTATTTCAAGTTCGATTTAATTAAGTAGTGAAACCGAGTTCACCTTCTTGAGCTTTATTGACGGCAGTGCTGTATGACCTGTCATAATTATAGCCTTGTGAGCAGCGGCTTCATTCTTCCAGGCTAATGATGCCAGCGATGGTAGTAGCAAATGAGAGAGGGTCGGCCATGCCCACTGTACCGGCCCCTCGGGTGATAAAAGTAAAGCTTTTGGGATAAAGAAAAAAGGATTTGGGTTGCTTAGGCATCAGTAAGTTATCAGGCTGGAAGCGTTGGGTTAGGTGCGACAGTAGCTAGCCCCACGAGTGTGAGAGGCAGCGGAGGAAGCCAGCATAACGTAACCCACGTCAGGCATACTTGCGTCCTTGCTGCATACGAGAGCCGATGTCGCCCTCTAACATCTAATGATTGACAAGTACTGTTCGATGCGATGTCAAGGGACTTTTGAAAATGGTGTCTGATTCAATCGCCTGAATAGGATGTGCTAATCCAGCCGCTGGTCGTCGGACGATCTCGGTCTTATGATTTTATAACTCACCTTTGAGCTGATGGGAGGTTCCCCTTCGCAAAGGAGTCTGTCATCTACCATCCTTCGGAATCGAGATGTGCGCCCTATGGCACCATGTTTGATAAAACTCTCCTGATGAATTTAATAAATTAACTCCTTTCTGTGCCACTCTTACTGCCGTAGTCTACTCAATTACTAACCCCCCTTTTCTATTAGTTGTGTGCCTTGCCAAGCTGTGCCATGTAAGCCGGATGATCAATCTTCCATTCTGTACTGCAGCTAATTGGCTAAAGCCTGTTATTAGTCATTTATGCCTCATTACTTACAGGATGCATTTCATGCCGGAACCCAGAGCTTGTCCCTTCTCCTCTATTTTCTTCGTATCACCAGGTTCAGTCCACTTCAATTTCACCCCTATATCATTATGGCTTCTAGCAACAATACTGTTTGGGTCGTGACTGGCGGCAATAGAGGCATTGGCCTTGGTTTCGTTAAAGCCCTCCTTGCTCGTCCCTCCGTCACCGTCATCGCCACCGTTCGTAACGACCAAGCTCGTACAGCTCTCGAAGATGCTACTGTCGATCTGGTAAAAGGCGGCGGCGCGATCTTGAGTATTGTCCAGTTGGATTTCACCACCGCGCTCTCCCCTGACCAGATTCGCAAATTGTTTGACATTGATCACGTCGATGTTCTTATCAACAATGCCTCCGCCAGCTTCAAATCCTATCCTATCCTCGAAATCCCGACCGATGACCTCCGCTCCGCCTTCGAGATCAATACAATCGGCCCGCTGACGGTTGTCCAAGGACTTTGGCCCTTGTTGCAAAAGGCATCTGCACCGAAAGTGGTCAACGTCTCATCCTCTGTTGGTTGTATTACCTACCATGAAGTAGTCGCTGGTGCATATGGACCCAGCAAGGCTGCATTGAACTGGCTTACGCGTGCTCTGCATTTGCAGAATGAGGGCCTGGTTGCCTTTGCACTCCATCCCGGTTTTGTTAATACGGAAATGGGCGAATCTGCTGCTACGGAGTGGGGATTTCCACATGCAATGCTCGAAGGTGTTGAGGAAGCGGTGAAGGGCAATCTTGGAATTATTGACACGGCTACGCGGGAGAATATTTCTGGCAAGTTTGTTAGTTACAAGGGAAAGGAGCTTCCCTGGTGAGCGGGTCGCCATCAAATCAAATGGACATACTCATGTAGCACTTCAAAAAAATTGTAGAAGAGCCACTTTATGCTCCTTTGTCTTAGGAAGGCCATCGTCGAGATGATATAGTGCCCTCAACCTCGCTATTACTGCTCTTATTTATTAGCACGCTACAAACCTCTGCATCCCCTCTCCTCTGGCTCATATAGGCAGACAAAAGATTGGTCATTGTGCTATGACCTTTCTTCATAGCCATCGAAAGTGCTATGTTGCTCTTAGCATCAACCACGTATATCTCATCCTTGCCGGTCTTGAAAAGAACCCTCATAACGCCATCAGCACCCGGCATGGCGCATATCAGCGGTGTTCCGCCTGGGTGATCCTTCGTATCGATATCATACCGGCATGATCCTCGACAAGCATCTTCACCATTCTTATTCGGTCCAGTACGATATTCTGCCCAAAGCGCTTTTCAGCTCACAACTGTCGTCACCTAGTGACAAGAATCCGAAGGGCCATGGCTTGGTATTTCTCTATAAGAGACAGTGCAGCCACAGTTCTTTCTTCCAAGCTTTCCTCATCAGTGGTGGCCTTTCCCGCTTGAAAAAGCAACTTGGCAATATCCAGGTGACCACGCCGAACGGCCAAAAGCCACGGGCTACTTCCATGTCTGGTTCTGACGCTAAGATCAATCCTCCCTGTAAGAAGCAGAAGTTCGACCATTTCAAGACTCCCTTGATACACGGCCGTCAGGAATGGCGTTTCAGTTCCATCTTTCCCCATTTGATTGGCCACTAGTATCATATCATCGTCCTTCCGTAACAAGATATCCACAAATCCCAATGCCCTCATTTGGACAGCTCGGAGGAGCAACTCCTGTAATGGCAAGACTCCTCCAGGTTCCCTCGCAAATGAGAGTGCAAGATCAACCTGACTACTGGCTATGGCCTCTTCAATAGCTGACGCGTTACGTGAGTCGGCATGGAAGATTGTCCGAGGTGAGTTCCGATACAAAATCATGGCGACATCAGAATGGTGGTTCTCAACAGCCAGCAGTATCGGAAATACCCGATTTTGGTCGCTCACGTTCGCTGAAGAGCCGTACGACAATAAGAGACTGACCACCGCTGCCCTGCCCCCACGTGCAGCGACAAAAATTGCCTCTTCATACTCATCATCTTCATTGAGCTCATTCAAAATATCGATATAGACATTCAGGTTTCTCCTTGTATTACCGCCGCCTTCAAGGAGAGCCCTCAAAATTTCTTCCAAGATGTGAGGGTCAACATCGGCCTGATTCAAACATTGCGTTGTGAAGAAGACGGCCCCATCAAGGTCAGAACCTTCTTTTAGGAGTTGGTATACAAGTTCCTTGTCCTCTTGAATTATAGCGTAAAACAGCAGCGACTTCTCGTGTTTGATCTCAGCACCTGCATCAATCAAGTCTCGGATAACCCTATGTGCTTCGATGGACACGGCTAAGCCCAGAGGTGTTTCACCGTCAACATTAGTGGTATTCACATGACTGAGGTATCCACGTGGTAATAGAGTGCCTCTTGACCAGTCTTCTGAAGTAACGGCGTCATTCTGAGCCTGCCACATCCTTGAGCGTTCCAGTATCATCAGGGCCAAGTCTTGTGAGTCTTCTCGTAAAGCAAGCTGAAGGGGGTATTTCCTTCGAGATCCTTAGTATCCAAGTGTGAGCTGTTCCGCTGCAGCAAAATATCCAACAGGCTGGCCGAATCAAACGCTATCGCGAGGTGAAGAATTGAGGCGCCGAGGAATGGCCAGCCTCTAGGCGCATGAGTATTCTGGGGGTCCATTATTCTCCATATCTTTGCGAGCATCTCAAGGCGTTGTTTCCGGTTCCATTGGATCAATGTCATCAAGTCAGCCTGGCAAATAGCTCCTTTCTCAACGCCCTTAATATGGTCCAGAAGAAATGTCACTCCATATGGCATTAGCGGGAAGGTCGCTGAGAGTTTCTCTCGGGATAGGCCGTTTGCGTGAAGTATTTCGTCCAAGGTCAAATATCTGAGAAAGGATCTCGAGATCTCATAATGGCCAGCTCCAGCTGGGGACCTAGATAGCGACTCATTGGCGAGAAACTTCTGCGCAACAAAATCTGCAGCTGACTGATGTATGAACTGAGCTTCCCGGCTCCATTCTTCACCCCCAGGCACATATTGCTCATAGACGTCACGAGTCTGGAACTCCACAAGGCCTCTGGAGATATGTCGGACACGCATCTCGAACCGAGATATGCAATCCGACCAATTACCATGAGCTCTCATCTCCGAGACCGTTGTATAAGGCATATCTTTGTCAGTAGCGAGTGCCTCTCGAAGCTCTTGGGCTGATAAGGGTCGTTTGGCATAGACAACCCACTGAAACAGCTTGGCCATCTGCTTGTGCTTATCTTTGGTCGCCGCGCTCAATATGAAGTCGTACAGGTCGTCGAGGTCTGGTGGGATCGTCGATATAATATCAAGTAGATCCTCGGTTCTGGCGCCAGCCACATCTTCCTCCAGTACCATATTCGTGATGAGTATGGCCCATTGAAAGCCTCCATGGGCCTTCAACAAGATCTCTTTTTCAATCTGTCGCCGTTTTTCGACTGGATGAACCTCTTTGAGTCGGCCTTCAATGACAAGTCTGATGTCCTTGTCATTTCTCTCTTCCACGTAGACCCTCGCCATCGTCTCGTGACCAAGTATCGGGAAGTGCCTCGACGAAAAGCATACCCTGACCATGGATCCCTCTTTCTTAGCATTCTCTGCGAGGCTCTTGAGGGATACTAGTAAGCCTTTGGCATTATCACCACACTCATCAAGTGCGTCAATGAATATCACCACCGGCATCTCTTTAGTACCCTCAATCAAGAGTCTAGACAGGAACTTCTCCAGTTCCTTGTCACTCCATTGCCAACCGTGCTTCTACTCATATGATCCGTACCGCTTCTGTTTATCCTGAAAGATTTCTGTGAGCTCCGCGAGGTATTTCGGAAACGACAAGAGCAAAGAATTTAGCAAAGCTCGAAATATGCCTAACGGTGTCTGTTGCAATGCTATGCCGCGTCCATGAATGAAGAAGGAAGCAATAACTTCACCGGACTTCCTGCCGCTCATCGTATCAACTGCAAATTTCATGAGGGTTGATTTGCCCGTTCCAGGACATCCTTTGATCCAGAAAAGCCCGCAAGCTGTATTCATCCATTTCTGATAGTTGTAGTCTTCTAGAAGCCAATCGCAAGTGTCGCTAGCGTAAGAAATATCGGAGTATCTGTGCTCTTGTTCAGGGAATGATAGCGAGTTCAGGCACTCTACATAGTATTAGCGGCATATAACAGCTCTCTACCGTAGTTCATACCTTGCTCGTCACCTGAAAGTTGAACACAAGCTGGAAGACATGTGAGTATATTCAGCATTTACGTATCGACGTATGGCTTCAAACCTTGTGGCCCTTCTCTAACACCTCCAATACCAGGCCGTCCTCGTGATACACAAAGTATAGGACGGAGGGCAATCAACACTCTCCGGTACAATTGATCATGTACACCACTGTATTTCACCATTTCAGAGTGGTTACGGTTGATGGGATGCTGCTTTTGACAACCGCACGTTGCCGAGAATACTTCTACCAGCACTTCACTAGGACCCGATATTTCCCATTTGCCATTTATCTAATAGCAGCGTTAGAACAAACAGTCAAGGTTTTTCGACGTGTAGACGACGTACCCAAACTGCGGTAGGAGACTTCTCTGTCTCATAGAACGACACAACAGAAAGGCCCCTCATTTTTGATATTTTGCCAAAGGCATTTTGAAGATGATCGAGAAGCGAAGAATTCTTGTTGAGAGATTCGATAAGTGCCCGGTTCGGGTTATCCTTTACCAGAGGGACCAAACACTTGACCTCCAACCCTCGATGAGGAACGCCAAAGAAGGCGAAGCCGGAAATGACGTTCAAGATCGGAAAGTCGGGTCCAAGAGGCTCTTCATCGAATAATCGGACAGCCTTACTGCCGTTAAATGATAGTCCTTAGGAATCATTTTGCAAAGACTAACCTCTTTTATAACCAGCCCACCCAGGCTATGTCCGATGAATAGAATCGAACGAGTTTGGTTTGGGTCCTCGTAAACATTAGTTTTGAAAAAGATGGGGGAAATCCTTGATCAAATACACGAATGTCCTCAAGGTCAACCTGCAGTGCCCGACCCAAATCTGTCAAGTTCTGGAAGGCCTCGCTCTTGGAGAGCTTCGTATCATATCCATAAGTCAAGATCCTTGCATTTGGGATGTCTGATGGAAGCGCATCCCGAAGCCAAACGAAGCGGCCATTTTTTTCCTTGAATGAATCGAGAGCATGTCCGCCAAGGCCACAAACTGCAACCAAGCTGGCCGGAACATCAGCAAAGATACGCTTATGGATTGAATCTTCGCCACTTACTCGATATGGCAATCATTATCACTTGTGCGATGAAACGGCGTGAACCCTGTAAAGTGTGTATCGAAAGCAAGAGACCTGCTGAAATCGATGTCGTTATCGTCAGACAGGTTGAAACTCCACTCAACGTTTGAGCGATCGGACAAACAGTCTGGAATTGAAGGAAAGCTGAGTGTAGCGATCTTGCTATTTGGATCAGTGGGGGAATTTGCAAGCGAGTAGACGGTGGGACTGGCGTTGGGCTCGAGTGCAAGGGTTTTCTGAATAAGGCTACAGACCTCACTCCTGGTCTGGCATTCAAGCGGGATGCCCCGAAGTCTGAAGTTTTTGTGGCTAACTGCTGCCATTGCTGATGCTGCCTGCGCTTCGAAGAGACACTTACATGCTCGAACGAGACGGAATGAAAAAGGGGGAAAACTTTGACTCAGAGAGAGATATGAGCAGGGCGTATCAGGACTTCCTCTGCGGCTGAAAAGCTGCAATAGACGCCCAGAATACCTTGTATGCATGAGTTAGGGGGTGAATGGGACCTCAGCGAATGATAATGCCCCCAGTCATGCACCGGGGGGTTGAAAATAGGCCGAAATGCAATTCTCTGTGACTACAGCTTCACCGACTCTGCGCCACTAACGTCACAAATTTTTCAACTCAAAATGTCAGATCATCGTAAAAAGAGTGTAATGATAAGGTAAGTAATTGACTTTGCTATCAAACCACGACTCGTTCAGTCTTTATCAAACGGCGCCTTTCTTTAATGGCGAATTTCCACTCTTTAGCAATTTTCCAAGAAAGCAGAACGCCAAGCCCAACGAGAAGCCCAAAAGAGACCAAGATCGCCAAAACGCTGACACCAAGCGCCAGCCCCTGCCAGTTGGCACCGCCACCTGTTTCAAGTGAGGCCACCACCTGCAGTCCACTCAAGGTCACAGACGTGATTCCGATTGCGAATAAAATCGGTGCGTAGAAGCGTGCGAAGTACTGTCCGTATTGGAAGTCGACTCTTTGGAAATATGACTTGTGCAGAATGATCGGGGCGTAGAAGTTCAGGCGAGTAAGGCGGATTTGTCCATAGGCATAGCGTAGGGAAACATCCTTATCCAGGATCTCATCAAAATCAGAGGTGAAGTCGCAGAACTGCTCCCAAGAGATACTTTCTGGAATAAGACAAAGAGCAGGATCTTTGGCGATGCGAAAGTCGGATTCGTGCTGGATAAGATGAAAGTATGTGCGTAAATAACCCAAGGCAGCTCTTCGAATACCCACGTCTTCGCTCGTATTGCTACTGCAAAGATGCTCCCTCCAGAAGTCGTGGGATCCGATGAACCGTGGAAGAGGCTTGATGAAAACACGATCGTTGATCCATACGAGATGTAGCTTTGGGTTCTCTGTCACAATGATCGACCGGCCTTGTAGTAACTGTCTATGCAATGGCCATATATTTGTGCTATCTTGCTTCGACATCCACCAGAGCTTATCCGAAACCCGATCTAGATCGTCTGAGCAAAACTCAGATGTGAGCAGTTTCCTGATCTGATCCCTGCTGTGACGAGGGATGCGGGGGAAGTCTGGTACATAGCTGCTCTGTTCGTCACGAAGCAAGGAATGTTCTGGCGCAAAGGGCGGTTTAAACATAGTGGGAAACATATCGGATATGTCACTGTTGGAAGGTTCTGATATAGATCTCCAAGGATGGCAATTTGTTACAGATGACGACGAGCCCAATGCCTGGTGTAAGAATATTCATCAGCTGGACGACTGACTATGAGGCTGGAGTGCCACTGAGCCTCAGCGCTTCAGGTTGCAATGTTATTGGCTGACATTCAGTGCCTCGATGTAATTTCAACCCCCTGTAATTCGTCCTTCGAGATTATTAATGAATAAGTCAGTGCTGATCCTGCCTGTTAGTAAATACAGTCTGATTTAACCATCTTATCAACTTGCAACACTTGAACGATTTGTATAAGCAACTGTTATGTATACTGCTAAGCTGATAATCGTAGATACTTGGCTTATTTTATCTTTAAGGAGGCTTAATATTCCTAACCTTAATAGTAGTTTGAGGATCATGGCCAAAGACACTATAAATTACTTCAAAATTAGCTTGTTAGCTGATTGAGAAAGTCTACCTGATTATATTATAAGCCTGGAATGGATATAATTGCAGTAGCTTGTGTTCCGTCAAAGCCGGTGTCTTTCCGGAGCGGGGAAACTTCACAGGGCTGATCCCCGGCACGCGCCTTTGATCATCATGCCATAGGTGCTTGCAGTTAAATTTCCGCCGGTTAATTAATACAAAAACTCTATATTTGAGCAGGGTTAGCTATTGGCGGAGTGTTCAAAGATCGCCAATCATAACGCACCTCCACAAGACTTCCTAAGGTTATTACACGACTCGCTCGGCTATAAGTAAAGTATGCTACATGAGCATGCTGATCACCAAAAAACTGAGAGTCTCGAAATGAGGAGCAAGATTCTGCCTAAACTCTAGGCTAAATGGGTTTATTTTATAAATTGGCATCGTATATCTTATGAATACATAATCTCAAGACTCAAAGTCAATGTTAAATGATTCTTCTATGCAACGTATCATCAAGAAGATGCGCTTGTACTCTATTTTCCTCTTCACGGTACGCTTATCGGTGGCAGCGGATATCTTCGTTGATCGAAGAGAACAAGATCACAATACTGGGTCGGCTGGGAAGCCCGTCAAGAGTATTAAAAAGCACAAGAGCTTGTTCGTGAACTCATTCCGTCTGCCAAGGATGGCATCACTGTACACCTAGGTTCAGGTATTTGGGAAATCGACGAGGCCATCATGTTCAATAATGAAGACTCGGGTATCAATGGCTTCACAGTGAAATGGGCAGGCTCCGACACCGTCATCTCTGGAGGCTATGAGATCAGTCATTGGACTGAAGGCGATAACGGGATTTGGTCCGCTCCAGTCCCCAAGGGCACAAAATCTCGTAATCTTTACGTAAACGGGTTCGCTGCTCAGTATGCCAGACGGCAGATCCATAATCGGGCGGATTTTAAGAACACCAAAGTCGGAATGACCTGGAACAGCTCGGATTACGACTGGATCATGAAAACCCCAGGCATCGAGAATGGCGAGCTTCGGGCCGTAAATTCCTTTACCGATCGGGTCGCACTCATCGAAAAGGTTGGGGATCGCGTGCTTGAGATGAAGAGGGATATTTGGGCCAACCAACTCATCGGTTATGACCAAATTGCAGAACCGTTTTGGGATGGAGGCGTGTGGATTCAGAACGTCAAAGCCTTGCTCACTGACGACGGTCAATTCTACCTTGACAGAAACGAATCGACTGTGTATTACAAACCGCTAGACGGCGAAGATATGGCTACCCTATCTGCCTGCCTCGGAATCGAAGAGGTCCTCGTGGTCGTCGGCGGAACCTACGACGAGCCGGTCCACAATTTGCACTTTGAAGGAATTACTTTTAAGCACAGCACTTGGCGGAAGCCGGATACTTACGGGTACATAGATCAACAGACAGGTGGTCACATGGGAAACGATAGTCTGTGGCCTAATTTTGAAGCTTCGAGGCCCCATTGGTGGCAGATGCCCAGCGCGGTCCAGGTTAGTGCGGCATACAACATCACCATGAAGTCGTGTACTTTTCGAGAGCTTGGAGCTGGAGGCATCGGTATTGGAAACGACAAGAACGCGCACGTGACGGGCGTTGGGCTTGGGGCAAACAATATTCACATCGATGGCAATTATTTCACGCAGGTGATGGGGAATAGCATCACCGTTGGAGGTATACAAGCCGATGCGCACCACCCATCGCAGCCAAAGATGCTTGTGTCAAACATCCACGCGTCGAACAACATCTTCAATAACAATTCGGTCTTGTGGTCATCCACCGTCCCTATTCTTTTCACATACACGCAATTCTCTTCCATCACACACAACGATATCTATAACCAGCCATACAGTGGTATTTGCCATGGCTATGGTACGGCCTGTACTTCCCTGACGAGTAAAACTGCTTATGGGTTCTAGGCTGGGGAAGCAATGATGAAGGGGGTAGTCCGGAGTACGCCCAGCGAGGTCTTTACAATTACCAGCCGCTCTATGATACACCCACCGCCATGAAGAATAACTTGATTGAGGGAAATCTGATTCATCATTTTGGTCAATCTCATACTGACTTTGGAGGCGTATACACGCTATCACGGTCACCAAACACAACAGTGTCATCTAACTTCATCTATGACGCAGGGTGGCAAGCTATGTACCCTGGTACGTCGCTCACATAAGTCATCATAATATTTGCTGACACTGAGAACAGATGAAGCGTCGAGAAACATCACCTGGTACAATAATCTGGGTTTCACCTCAGGAAAGTATTATGCGCCAAACGATTGGATTCCAGAACAGCTCACCGGATGTTTGTTCACCATCCATGCATGCCAGAAAAAGTGCTGACAGGACCAGGGAACACCGTGATTGATAATTGGGGCAAGCTCGGAGTCAAAGAAAACGAGATCCTAGATGGGTTCCCGAATCATTCCGGAAGACGCAACAACACGTTTCTACGTAACTACCTTGCGCCCTACGTCAATGGAACAAGCCTCATTGCACAGAGGGCTGCATATCGTGCCGGTGTTGTCCCGTCAAAACGTAAGGGAAGGCCCGTCACAAACGACCCAGATATCGCGGATGCGTACCTAGATCTTAAAGTCAGCGATAGGCATGTCGCTGTTTACGTGACTAATTTTGACGATTTGGACTTCAAAGACGTTATTTTTCATATCTCGGGTCCTGGTGTCACGTTTACAAAAAGGTCAATCCCTCGCTTAATCCCGGCTGATAGCTCTGCAGCGGCGGTGTATACTTTCTCTGGCTCTCCGAAGGGGAACGCTACAGCCAGAGTAAGCTATGTGAACCCGAGGACCCGAGCATATAGCATAGAGAAGGGGTTTTCTCCCCAAATGTAGTAAGGTATCTAGCCTGAAATGCATGAGCATGGAGGAGTCATTACTGGTCTGCTTCTCACAAGGTGTGAATGGAGTCTTATTAGCTGCCTGAGCCTAATCTAGGGTATCTGCCCCGCACAAGTAAGGGCTTGCGGTCTTACAGAAGCCTGTCTTTTCCGTCCAGTAACAACAGAATACGATACATTGATCTTTCTTCGCAAGCAATT
This sequence comes from Fusarium pilosicola, assembly GCA_020615335.1. Lineage (NCBI taxonomy): Eukaryota > Fungi > Ascomycota > Sordariomycetes > Hypocreales > Nectriaceae > Fusarium > Fusarium pilosicola. The sequence continues at coordinate 446,989 of JAGQDI010000020.1, read as the reverse complement.
ATCTTTCTAGCAGACGAGAAAACCCATGAAAATGACTATCCACTGTAGCTGAAGTTGTTCGCAGACCCCCTTCAGCTAAACCTCTTCAACCTGTATTTGCCCATCCACTCCGGTTTCATGAACAACACAAAAGCCCTAAACCCCCATCGCGACACCCATTGCCAACCCAAACCCCCAAGCCAGCTTGGTAGGATAAAGCCCACAACCCGCTTCCCCCCATGCCACGCCTGCCAAAGCAAGAGCATGACAGCCATAGCCTCGAAAGAGGCCAGCATCTGATACGTGATCCGCCTCGTCTCTACCGCCCCAGCTTTATTCGGGATCCCAAGTACTATCGGTACCGTCATGGCGGCCATGCCGATGCCAAACAGTTGCATTACTGGGGCAGCGAGAGGGGTTGCAGACGTGTCATTGGCGAAATAAATTCTTCGAAATGCCTTTTCCCCATCGAAAACCATGGGGATAGCCAAAAGGATATCAAAAGCTGATTCGGTGGCCGATATGATTCTTATAATTGTGCCAGGCGCCGATGGATCGATCTCCACTGATAGTTTGGCCTCCGTTCCAAGGCGTTTGTTTGTGTTTGCCATAATTATGTGTCTGGGGAATGATTACTAGTGTTTTTTAAATAAGATGGGATATCCTGTAGGGGTAGAAACCTAAAGTCCTGGGAGATTGGCTGTCTTATAAACATGTTCATAACCAGAGGTAGAGATAAATCAGTACATTGCCTTCCAGCTTAAACCGCATGACAGTCTATTGGACCCATATATTCCAGTATTCTGAGTGGCCCGGGAAGCCCGGATAGCTGCCATAACGTAAAGCTGAAAGTTATGCTTGACGTTATGCTGGGTATCCGGGCCCGAGGAATATGTTATCCACCTATATTTATACTTCCGAAGTAGTCCAAAGCCGGGGCATGGCTTGTACATAAAAGCCCGTGCACATTGGCCCAATGTGGAGATGTCCACATGATAGTCCGCCAAGATGCGATTGTTAATGTCATTGGGAAGGGTTATGGATGTATCACATAATGATTAAATCCGAGATACAGAAAACTTGTGGTTTATTAGTGCTATTTTATCTTGGTTGAAAGATGGCCGTGATATCTAACGTTGGGTTTAACTTGTTCAATTAACCGGACAAAACAATCTCGTCTGATCTGTGTCCAATACACTTTCTCGGGTTGAGGGCCTTCGTCTCCTTTCATTCTTGTTTACTGCCATCTTCTAAGTTTATTACTTCATCCTAGAGTTAGTCTTCAGAGTAATAGTCATCTCACTGGAGTAGCAAGAGACGTCGTAGCTTGGTTATTAGCTAAATATATTTATCAGAAAGATATCTCAGACACCTTTAACACTTGTTGTGTTCTTTAAACTTTAGCAACGGCAACAATAGGGCCTCCAGCACCCCCTTCCTGAACCAAAACAACAGCATTCTGCCCTGGCGCCATTGAATCCTTGGAGGCTGGAAGAGACACTGTGACATCTCCGCCAGTCCACGTCCCGATCTTGACCACATCCGTGACAACATTGCGGTGGTCAAGCTTGACGCCCTTATTGGGTCCCTTGCGGATCTTGACCTTCTCGTCAGTACTTCTGTAGACCACAAGAATAATTTCATGATCCGCCACCATTACAGCGTCAGAGTCAATCCTGACATCTGTGTCATTTGTATCCAGGTAGATGTGCCAAGGTCTGTTCATTTGACCGGCCCTAGCTCGCTGCACAATCTCCTGGACACTGTCCATACCGCCAGCACGGGAGCCATCGGCAACCCCATTGACAATAACTTGTGGAAAAGAGAGGGTCTTGCGCTGCTGCTTCATGGCGTAGGCTCTTTGACGCTGGTCCCAGGCTGGCTTGGCAAAGGTATCATCCCAGCCCAAGTGGTTGAACGTCGTGACGTTGAAAGTCAGGAGAATGAGGTTTGGGTTGTTTGTCCCCTGGAGAATGGCAGGAATGGCAGGAGGACACGCCCGGCAGCCTTGAGATTGAAAGAGCTCGACCACGGCAAGAGGCTCAAAATCAATAAAGCAGGCAGCTGTATGAATGTGATTTGGATCATCGCCCAGGGGATGGCCCTGGTCATCGAGGGAGATGGAACAGACGAGAGGGGGCTGCTTCTTGCGGCCGAAGAGTTTGCGAAGAATGGTAGCCATCTTGGGGACTAATTGGTAACGCAAGAAACAACAAAGAGAGTTGAGAATGGATCAAATGTTTTCAGTGAATGTGTAGAAGAGATATGAGTAGGGTAGGGATGGAATAGGTGAGGAAGACGGGAGTTTATATGAACGGGAAGACGTTGTATACCATACTCCCCTAAGGCTTGTAAATGCTAACTGAGAATGCCAGAGCCGGACTAGATCTAATAGGCATTTCATTGCGATGCCGCGATTCGCTAGCTGAAGAGAGAAATCCTTGTTTCAGCTGTAGCTTACGGCAGACGCATGGAAAATTGCTTAAGGAAGTGGACGTAACGGTGTCCGGGTGTGTAAGCACAAGTCTGGAGAATGACCTTTCATATGCCTCACAGGTCACAGCGAGTGTTGCACGCGTACTCCGTAGTGGAGCTGTCATCAAAGCGATACCGAGGCGACTCGCATTCTCTTCCCCAATGAGGAATAGCGCATAAATTTCAGTCTTTGAGGCTGCATTATCATATTCAACGTCTGGGCGCGGTATGATGATCCAACCGAAAAATGTAACACAGCTAATGAACCCAGGAGAGTTGTGCCTCGGGGGAAATGAGATCCCCCAAGTCAGCATGGCGGTGCTTACCGTTCGGGCATCGGACTGCAATGTAAGCTCACTTGATTCACCTATCATATTGTAAGATGTTATATTTGTAGCTGAATCTTATCTCGGCAGCTCGATCTCTCCTTCTTCAAGTAGGCTAAGGATTGAGGCCCAGTCTTATTTGCGATCTCCTGGGTTATCCCATGGGAACTTTGGTTATAGTAGGCAAGGCAGAAGCCTGCCCATGACTTGATCTTTACCGCGGCAGCTCGTCTACAAGAGACATTGGATACTGAGACTCAGTAAGACGTTGACCTAGACTACTTTAGAGAGATCTATATTTATTATATTCTGTTATATGTATTAAGTAAAGGACAGATTAAAAGGTAATTAAGATATAAAGTACTTTATAAATCTTTATATTAAAACATTATATTTTAAACTATTTATTATTCTTAGTCACCTTAAGAAATAATATCTTAATACTATAATATGGACACACGAAGTATGTCTCAAGATGGCTACACTAAGTGACAATTAAAATTTCTAACCTAGTTCAGGTAACCCTGTCGGATTAACTGGATCAACTGGATCAACAGCCCAGAGGCAAAGCCCTATGCAGAACCAAAATTTGGTAAGACATCTGTCTCGGGACTTTTAACTATGTTTTTGCTAACCTAAGTTATATTTTAGAGTCAATCGCAAAACGACAAATTGTCAAATTCTCACCAGGAGGGAAATAAGCAGCAACAGGAACAGGGAAACACTACTATTCAAGGTCTAAGCCCGCCAGATTTCTTTTCATTTACAAACGCAAAGGATACATAGGCATAGCTTCGATACAAACTTGAACTCTTGAAAGTATAGTATAATAGAGTCTTAACCTTTTCAATATATAATAAAACAAGAATTAAAAGGCTATTCAACATCTCCTAACTACTATCATCGATCCCAACAAACATCCCATTGTCTAACTACACAGCCTGCTTAAAGACCATTTGATTCCAGAAAGTTGGTAATGACTCCATAGGCCTTGGTAGCGTTATGGTGGAAATTGAAATTGTGGCTCGCATGTGGGTGCAAGTATGCCTCAAACTTGGCATTCTTCCAGATAGTTCGTGCCGGCTCTTCAAAGATGCCTCGACAGTCTCCATCGCAGATAATGTAATCTGTTTCCCCAGTAATAGCCTATATCTTGTCAGTTTCATAGTCTCATGTTAGAGTTAGAGTACTTACAAGAGCAGCGCCAGTGAAACCACTGGCGTCAAAGTTGCCATCCGTAAGAGTCAGAAACTCTCCGATGGCGAATGACTGCTTGTACTCTTCACAGTAGGATGCGGTTGGAACATCATAGTACGGATACTTAAAGTAGCTACAGACATTTGTTGTTAGGAACAGCCAAGTAAGAATAGTAGCCAAAGCTTACGTATTAATCTGCGCAATGGCATCGACCCAGGTCAAATATCCAGGATCGAGTGTTCCGAAACGACGGGGGTTCTGAAGGGATGCGACTCGGGGTACGAACGAGCGAACCAAGCCATTGGCGTTCAGCCCAGTAGTATTGTAGTTGATAGCCGTCAAGATAGCAGCGTCTGCAATGGTTGGGTTCTCGGCCACGGCAAAATGTGTGATGAATGACCCAAAGGAAAAGCCCATGACGGCAAGCTTGGCAGGCTTTCCGAAAGTTCCTGTGTATTGACCCGACTTGACCATCTTGGCAAGCTGAACGAGGATAGCCTTTTGCTTACGAAGCTGGTTTGTGAACCCAGATACTCTGTGTAATCAGTTAAGCTGACAGCCTGTATATGGAAGAAACATCACCTACTTTTCAGAATCGCCCGTACCGAGGCGGTCGTAGAACCAGACCGAGTACCCTTTGCTGATAGCATGCTGAACAAAGTTATACTCGTCGGGCTGGTAGGCAGAGTTCCAATGAGTCCGGGCCTGCCCGATGCCATGAGTCGCGAGAATAATAGTTTTGCGACCCGAATGCTTTGGAGTGCAGAAAGATGTAGCTAGAGTGTAGGTAGTAGTCTCATTCTGGGTGCCAACAATGGGGCTCGGGTATCCAGCACTCTGACGGGTTGTTGCAGCTGTCAGGAAGTCTTGGAGAGCATAGTCATCTTTCCAGTCCGGGAAGCTAAAGACCAAGTTCTCAGAGGTAATGGTGACAGGGACTTGGTACTCCCAGCAGTTGGCATTGGGCGGGTAGTACGGTTGAGTAAGCCTAACGGCGCTTGGAGCAATGGACTTGGCGACAGCAAGGCCATGCATCAGGTAGGATACAAGAAGGAAGAGAGAAGAATGCATATTGAGTATTGAAGCAGTGGAATATGAACAATGATTGAGGTGTGAATCTTGTCGGTGGTTGGTGTTGAGAACGAATAGCACAGATGCTCAAGATGCAGCTCTCTTATAGAAATTCCGGTTTCGAACATTGTGGCTGCAGTGGTAGGAGATCTTTGAAGCTGTATAGATTTGGTATTATTCAATCTCGCTGAATGTATCTAAAAGCGGTCTGGTTCTATGCACTGTACCCAAAACTGTCAGTGTCACCATCCAGTCTCACTCAGTCAATGTGCGCCCGTTGCCGGCCCCCACTCTTACAGTTACCAAAGCCAACCATGCAAAATTCCACACGAAGTTTGGTCAGCAGCGGCTGACTGCATTTCAGCTGGGTCAGCACTAATGTAGGCGCTACGGATGCATGGTCCATGTTGCAGAGATATATAACTGACTGCCAACCCCAAAAGGAACGATTGCGCGAGCAGCCGAGGGACTTACAGACTCTTTAGTGCGAGCTCAACTCAAGACCCGAAACGGGTTCTGATTGACACCTAGAATGGTTGGTGTTCCAGGTCGCAGCAAAGGCTGTAACACTTGTAGAAAGCGCCGAGTCAAATGCGGTAAGATCTGTTCCATTACTCCTTACCACGCCGAGTCGCGCCCGATTGGTGATGCTGAGTGATTGGCTGCTCCTAGATGAAACCAAACCAGTCTGTCTGCGCTGCACGAAAGGGGGTTTGAGTGCTTGGGATTCAATAGAGAGCGAGTCTGGCACCATGTGTCGACGGCGCCTTTGCCCCCCAGACGAGGTGACCCTTCAGCGAAGTGCCATTAAATCAAGCCACAAAGACACGCCCACAACTATGAGCCGAGTAATCTCTCCGCCTCCCGAAATGAGTTTAACTGCCTTCCAGGGAGACTTCTGTTTCGCTTTCTTGTTCTCTAACTTTGTCTGGCGAAGCTATGGAGCACCATGGCTTGACCAGGCCGCGGCTGGGAAGCTTGGCAGTCTCTCCCTGGATGCCACGAAAGCGCTTTCTCGGGCCAACTTTGGGAGATCTAACCACAAGTCAGATATAGAGCTCAAGCGCATTGTGCAATATGGAAAGTGCTTGAGCACATTGGCTGGTGCACTGGGAAGCAGCACTACTCAGAGACGACAAGAGTTGCTGATTCCTATTCTTGTATTACTGATGCATTCTGTCAGCACCAAAGCTCAAGCTTCTACAGAATGCAATGCTGACTTTGCGCAGGCATCCTACTCTGACCAAACTGGTGCCGTGTCCCATCTCCGAGGGCTCGCCAGACTGCTTCATCTCTGTGGACCGGAGGCTTTTCAGGAGCAGCCTTTTCTCAATGCGTTCGAGGCAACAAGGGCGACTTTGGTAATATCAAACTAGTTCCTTGATTCCAGAGTATGATGTTAACTCAAAATTGCAGCTTGTAGCGAGTCTATATGGCAAACAACGCCTCTTTCTCGAGGATGAACGCTGGAGAATCGTTCCATATGAACGCAACAATGCATCCAAGACGCCCCAGAGCCAGCTCTTGGACATACTAGTCGTCGTGCCAGGTATTTTACAAGACCACTCAGCATTGCGGACTATGGATGAGGATGGAACACACACGAAAGGAGAGCTGTTGGCAAGAGTTGAGGCCCAGATGATTGCCCTCTACCGCTGGAGATGGCAATGGCAAGCTCACTCCGGAAACCATATTGAGTCCGATGTCAACAATACGCCCCAACTGAATGGCCGGGCAGCTGATGCTCTGGGTTCTATCGGTTATTCCAGACAATCAGGACGCTTGAGGTTCGGCAAGTTCGCACTCGCAACAGACCTCATGCTCTACAATGCTACGCTGATGTGGCTCATCGCGCTTCAATGGAAGATCGGCCCTGTCAGCGCAAGCTCGCGCATTGAGGCGTATGCTGATGCTGCCATGCCCGATGAACCAGCCACTAGATATCTATCCTTTCAACCCCTTCGACGACCCGGCGCTTCGGTCACAGTACGAGATCCTGCCATGGAAATCTGCCGAGTATTTGAATGGGTAGCTAGTCATCATTCTCGAAGCAAGGAACCCACGTTCCTGTACCTGTTCCCGATCGGGATGGCTATGAGTGCTCTAGAGACCGAGCCCGAGGCCAAGGCTTGGGTGACGGACCTACTAAATAAGAGCCCAATCACGGCTAACTATGCCAGTGGGCAGAACGCTGCTGGGTTTGGTTTTTATATTACTCCTGAGGCACTCAATCCAGAGACCGACATGGCAAAGCACCAGCTATTCTCTAGTCGAGATATACAGCAGCTAGTAGCTTAATTTAGCGAAGAAAGAATTTTCAATAAAGATAGAGACCCAAGGGCCTAAGGTCAAGCTGTTTTCTATGTTCACGACCAGAGGGAGAGATAAATCATTACCTTATGTATTACCTTAAGTTAGTATGTAAGAATTCCGAAAGTTACTGTTGCTGACTCCAATTCTAATGTCATGACTAGTTATTTACGAAATCCAGCGCCAGGCGATGAGGGATGGAACGATGTGGGATGTTGCTTGTGGAGATCCTAGAACTTTTGTCAGCAGGTAGCACTAGCACCAGCCTCCACGATTGAACGAGTATATAAACCAAGGTATAACTCATTCAAAATTTCAGAACAGATTTTAACGTTACTGTTTCCATCTTGCCTCCAAAACCACTCATCATGCCCGTTGTAGCTATTGCAGGAGGCACTGACAGTGTTGGCCGCTTCATCGTTGAGGAGACCATCGCAGATGGTAATTTTGAGGCCATTATCTTAAGTAGAAAGGTTTGTTCGTGACGGTCTGGTGTTGGGACTCCCTAGCTAATCATCTCTACACCTAGCTCAACCCATCACTGGAGAATGACCTCGGTTCTCGCATCCTCGCTATCGATTACTCCAACCCCGATTCCATTGCGACGTTGCTCGAAGAAAACCACGTTGACGTCGTGATTGCCGCGCTAAGTGGACATACACCTCCCGAGCAAGAGCTTGGTCTCATTCAAGCGGCCGCCAAGTCCAAAGCCACCAAACTATACATCCCTAGTGTATGGGGTATTAAGTATCGCCCTGAGCAATCTTGGTTCTTCAACGCCGCAGCCAAGCTGTCCCTTTTTGATGCACTGGATAATTCTGATTTGAAGTGGACTGCGGTTGCGAATGGCTTCTTTCTCGATTGCTGGGGTGCCCCGAATCTCAAGCACTATAGCTCTGGACATTCCGGCAAGAAAGGCTGCGATTCCAGGCAATCCAGATCAGCCAGCGATCTTCACATACAGCAAGGATGTTGTTAGGTTTACAGCTAAGCTCTTAACACTGGAGAAGTGGGATCCGGTATCGTATATTATCGGTGATAGGCTTACGTGGAAGGAGTTTGTGAAGCTCGCTGAACAGGCTACTGGTAGGAACTGCCCGCTACTCTCATCACAATATGCGGCTACAAGAACTAACAGCCCTTTGCAGGCGATAAGTTTGAGATCACTTACGATTCAGTCGAGCGGCTCAGGTCAGGAACGGTTACAGAGCTTCCTGGTCACATACGCGTGTACCCCTTCTTTCCAAAAGACGCACTGCAAACCATTATGTCCGTACTCGGTATCTTTTTTGACCAGGGAGGGTTCGACTTCCAGCCTGAAAAGACTCTCAACAGCCTTTTCCCAGATACCAAGGTCACGACCGCGCGGGACGGGTTGGATATTGCATGTAGGAAATAGTCTTATCGTAATCTATCAGAGCTCTTAACAGGTCCTTGAATTTCTCTCCCTTGTGATTCTTTGAGTAATCGGAAGCTAATTACGCGCCATCTTCATAAAAAAGAAAGGCCTTAAATTCTTTGTAAACATCGGTTTTTAATGGTTCAGTTTAAACAGTTCCTGTTGTCGTGAATGCCAGGTTGCCGAATCAGGTAAAGTCGAAATCTCACATCCCACATCGCGCATCGGAAGCAATTCTCTTCCATATCGACTTATCATTCAAGAATTCCGATGTCTTCTGACTTATCCCGGTTTCACTGTAACTATGCGGGATGCGCGCGGTCTTACAAGAAGAAAGAGCATCTCTTACGCCATGAGAGGGATCATTCAAACCTGCGCTTATTTGCATGCACGTTATGCCCGGCTACTTTTAACCGAAGGTAGCGCATTCTCATCTGACTCAGTCCTTGCTGACGCACGCTGAACCTATCAAGCGATTTGCTCAAACGTCATGAGGCAATCAGTCACCAACTCGACAAGGCTTCTGGACAACAAGTAGGGGGTACAGCATTAACCGAAAACGCAGGACATGAACCACACGAACCTAACCCTGTCTGCGAACTGAGTGGGTCCCCTGTTGGCGCATTGGATAGCTTTCTCAACACGAGACTACAGGGGTTTGAATCTGTCTTCAAATCTAGCCATGCAATTACTCCAAGGATCATGTCAGGATGAGCTTGTAGCGTCTTACTTTTTGCACTTTCACCCCCACTGGCCACTATTACACAAACCAACTTTCTTGCAATCAAAGTCTCCTCCGGAACTGACGGCTGCCGTTTTAACCGCTGGATTGTGGGTGCTTGATACTCCAGAGACTAGGGACAAAGCCAGGTTTTATCATGATGCCTTGCTAAAGACGCTTTACGAGCAACTTGTGAGATCAATGATACCGATTACAAATCAATCATCTGATATATATACAGTTCAAACTTCCCGTGCCCACCATAGGCTCATCTGAACCCCGCGCTGAGTTCCTGCCCGCGTTCCAGGTTCTTCTCATTGCCCTGATCATCCGCACCTACCGTGGGGCGGAGACATTTCCATCTGCTTTGTTCAATAGTAAGCAGGTATGGAACTTATTCAGTTCCTTTGAGGTCTATGATCAAAAGGCAATAGACAATCGAAACCCAAGTCCGATGATACGCGAATGCTACCAGCGGTAAGCCACGTGCTCCCTTACTCGAACGTGCTGTACTGGCACGGTGAGACTGGCCCTTCTACACTTCAAGGTGCACATCCATCTTAATTCTATCTTAATTAGCCAATTCTCGCAGTTCAAGCCGTTCGACTACTTGACGCCAAGCATGCTCAGAGTTCAGGTTCCCTCGTTGGGATCTTGCTGGGAGGGTAATGACGGGTCACCTTCCTGTCAGAAACATGGATCTATGACGGTCGCCGATCTGCTTGATCCGTGTACTGAATTCACTCGGATGTCGGATCTTATAGCTTGGGACTTTACTCTAGGGATGGTCATTGGGTGTTACCTAGTGAGACCGTCTGGGGAGACCCATCGTCAGTTGATGAAACGGTTGGATCCGTTTTTATTTGTACATCTAAGCAGTCTCAAAGACCATGTATAGAAGTAATGCATATGTCGCTTCATTATCTCCTTGCAGTACAGTAGTGCCACCGTTTAATTTTAGTCAGGTATGAGTTATAATCTTGTGTTTGTAAATTTAATTTACCGGCTGACATGCCATCGGTACAGGGTATTATTATTATCTGAGAGCGATTACCTGACAAGGTTAAAATTTGTTCTATGATTGATGCGCTACTAGCAGTAAGTCACGCTGGCCCTTACTCTAAGGTTCTGTAGTTACACAGCGAGACTGACCCTCCTGCAAACCGTACATCACCTTACTAAAGCATATTCAGTATTAACTAAGTTCTCGTATTAATGTCCTTTTGAGTTCAAGATAGAGATATACTTTATAGTAAAGACCACATTCCTAAATTAGCTAGATAAACTCGTATTTTAATATGGTTCAAATATTTTTTAAGTTGTATTAAAACTATAATTATATACTATGCCGTGGTATCCGCTTCTGGGATAATAGCTTTATCTAGACTCTTGACCAATTAGCAAGAGACATTACTAGCACATCACAGTATAGTCTATGTCCCTAGAACTGAACTGTAATGTAGATAAAGAGCGGTCAGGGTCAAGGTAAGTAAGTTATGTACTCATCACTCCGTAGATGCCGAGACGTAGACCAATCTGAAGACATCCAAGGGTATGGTTCTTGGAACGAGACCATAGATCTGCACTATAAAACCTCAGGCTAACCATCTGTCTTATGGTTTCTTTATTCGACTTCAATTACATCCTTCTACTGATCTTGGCTCAGCTACGATTCTCTATACATAAGACAGTATGTTGTTCAAGGGTGTGTTTGTCGCGCTGTTTGCAGCCTGGACTATCTCTGCAGCTGCAAACCCAGTCGCGGAACCCCAGCCCAACGATGCACGCCTTCCTGATGTACGCCTCTCGCCTCTCGAGGTGCGAGCTTAATAGGAAGCTCAAAAGTATCCTCCAGGCTACGTTCATAAGAGAGTGACACTCGGAACCGGGAAGAACGCCAAAGAGGTCCCTATCGTTGAAGCCGATCCCGATATGCTTCTCCATGGTGAGAAGGGGATAAAAGCACGTTCCATAGCACCGCGAGGAAGCTGCTTCAGTTTCCCTGCGTCATCGTCAGGTTGCATGATCGACTACTGCTGGCTAGACAACGACGGGAATACATGGTCGAGATTTATCATCATCAGCGGCAGTAACGGGCGGTCCAATCCGAGGTCTGTGACAAGCAGTGACACGAGCAAACTTTCATTCAATTCAATATTTAACAACGGCTACGGCGGCTGGTTTCCTGAGGGTCATGAATGCTCCAACTCGGACACACAGATTTACACCGATCACAGCCTGTCCGCAGGCATCAAAGGCACAGCCTATATCAATCGTGTCCAGTGTAACAACTGCAACTTCGGATTCCTTCGCTGCCTGTCGGATAGCCTTAAAAACAACTTGATTGTTTATTCCAACGGCGTAAGCTCACAGTCATCTTGTACCTGATGAGAGATCATAGTCAATTTATGGTGATTTGAAGCAACGGCGACAAAATGATGTGGGATAGCACCTATTGACTCATAGCGGGCTTTGCAAGCATCGCCTAGATGTATTTACTTTCTTTGAACCCTTTTTGTTACAGGCCTTTTTAGATAGAGAATTGAGTCTTTCATATTGCTTTCTAGGAACTGGGGTTCATCGTCGTCAATCTATGGACCTTAAAACTAAAAAAGCCCGAGACTTGCGAAAACAGCCATATTCGGCATGAGCTTATCGAAATACCACATTGTGCCACAAGACAGGAATAAGTTAGATGAGCTGTATGCGTCTTTGGATTTCTCCTCCCTCAATCTAGCGGTGGGCATTTCGTTATCTATAAATAGACTCCACGGAACTTCCCATGCATGGCCCCGGCGGGATTGGCCAGATTTCCATGGCGTCCCCACATACCTGTCAATCTAAACCTAGCGTGCTTGAGTCGTGCCGCTCGTGTTCGGGACCTTGGCCGACTCCGAACTGGAATCTTGGCGATAGCTTCGTCATTCTTCTGTTATCAATCTTCAGACTGGACTGTATTCACTACCTACGACCCATCGCCACACCAGACGACAGACTATTCGACACTAAACACGTCACTTTAGTCTCGGACACCAGCTGTTGCCTCTGTGCTTGAGCCACATTCATTCGAGGGACAACCAGGGTTCTCATTCGTCGTAAGATTACTGGAAACGACCAATCCGCCGTCAGTTCTGACAGCTTCTAGCCCGCGGCGACATAAGCGAGCATGCGCTCGCAGCACCACTGCTTCGTCAACGTCCCAATACCCCGCCACATCCCCCACCAAGCTGTCCTCGACTACATACAGACATATGAGCCTGTGTTACGCCACAATCCCGGCATGAGATCATGGGAAAAATCGGATCTAGACTATGCACTTGTCGCCAATGATCGATTCTTCGACCCATCAGATCCAGGGCAAAGTTTACGCTGTTATCAGGCTTACGAGGTCATGAGACTTGGACCGGGAGTTCAGAGGGATTTAAAATGGCCGATCGTCTTCCAGAGAGTGCCGAATGGCATTGTATCGAGGGCAGATGCGCCTGCCGGGGTAATTAGCTGGACGCAGTGGTATGTCAGGCCTAGGCCGAGTGAGGCAGCGACGGAATCTGTTAGCACGCCGAGTACAGCTACACCGTCGAGTTCGGGGGATGAGACCTGGGAGGTATACGGAATAGTGACCATCGAGGCGCATAGGATGCTGATGCCATGGGTTGCTACGAAATCGGAGAGCTATCAGGTTGTAATTGGGCAGGGGATGGTGGATGATGCATGTTCAAAGTTTAGTTCTGGAGAGATTTCGTGACAATACGAGATGCATTAACTGAAATAAAACAAGTATCTCAACGTCTTTCTCATAACCCTCCCCGGTTGAACTCTGGTCCCATCCTCTCAGCTGGCATACGTTATGACTCAACATCTCTTCGGCAAAGCTCTGCGGCGGGTCGGCTTCTGAGCCAGCTCAATCTCCGCATTTCGTCGACGAACCAAGCCTGGAAGCCGTTGGCCACTGGCGTACACTCACTGAGGAAGCTCTTGTGAGATTACAGTGTTGGGATCCTCCCCGTTATTCAGACGCCCAACAAGCGTGGACGATTCAGCATTGCCGCAGCCCATATTAAATGCCCAACTGATGAGTGCGCCGTACTGGTTCCTGTTGAGCCTTGCTTTTCTGTTCAACATGGCTGTGATACAGACTTCGAACTCCTGCAGAAGCGTGCTTGGTCAGTGATAAAGAGCCTCCCTACTAGCGACGGGAACGAACCTTCATGTCATCTGCTAGCAGTTTCTTCCCATTCGCGACAGAAAGTGGAATGGGATACTTGACTTCACTGCACTGAGGCGCGTCACAAAGATGACCATACCCAACTGTCGGATTGCCAGTTGGATCTTTGTCTGGAATCATTAGTCTCAGCCCAGGGAACAATTATCTCCAAGATTTTACTCACAAATATTGGGCCTAAAGCCCTCGAAGCTGGCGATGAGATTGACAGTCGCCGCATTCGACTTGGGTGCTCTACACGAACGGCACTTCGAAGTCACGTACCCACTTGAGCCTGTAGCGACATAGTAGTCGGAGACGTAGCATCCAAATGTCGTCTTGTCCCAGAGGAGGTTGCCTTCAATGTTGGTGCCCTCAGTCTGGCAGGTGATAGTCACATCGGTACCCTTGGCGAATTGCCGCTGGACGGCGTGACTTGTTGTTGGACCAGTGCGGCATCTAACGCCTTCGTCTGTGATGAGAAACGCAGTGCTAAATGCGACTGCAAGAAGCTGAGCGGCGAAAATGTTGAATCTCATGATGGCTTAATGGCTTCTGAATGGAAGTGTCGGACGAAATAGTTGTTGATCTGAGGATAGTAGAGTACATGAGTGTCTGTCTTATATTTACAGGCACTGCCAAAGTCATTAGACAGGGCGCCGAGGGTCGGCCATAGGATCAGCGGATAGTAGTTCGAATGAGGCCCGAGACTGTGCACCCGGTAGGCCTTAGCCGCTCTCAACCCATAGGGGTAGGCAAGGGGTTTCGGGAAGCACAGTCAGAAGTAAAGATGTTTGTGCTACCCCAAACCTTCACCGCGAAGACCTCTTAGCCGTATTGAGAGCTCGATACAGATATGTTGAATGCAGTAAGCCTTGGCTTGCCACGTGTAAAGCGGAATATGCTGTCTCTGGGGGTAAAGCCCGAAAGATACTTCTGAAATCCCTCAAATTATTAGAAGTTTGGGGCTGGACGAGCTTCGTAAAGTTGTGCTATGTGGCCCGAAGTGTCGAGAGTCTCTATCACAAGACCTGGGTTTAGGCTCTCGTTGTTGTGAAATAAATGGGCGTGAAGCAATGGCTGTTAAATGAATTTCATTTTCTTGGACTGTAAATAATGACTATCTAGCTACAGCAACTGCTCTCTATGATTTCCTTGCCACGTTTAGTAAACATAACGGAAGTTGAGGTTCTTTCTGTCAGTGACATCGGAGATCTCGAGATGTTCTGTATCATCCTGAAGACCGGAGCTCGTCTGCTGGAGTTTATCGCGTCGCTTGTTCTCGGCGATCAGCACGAATCGGAGAACAATCATAGTAATGGTCGAAATGCCGAAGCAGATCGTCGTCGCCAAGAAACCGCTCTAAAGTCGTGATGTCAGCTTTGTTCCAGATAGACGCTTTGACCACAGTGACTGGTTGACTTACCGAGTATTCGGGTGCCTCACGGGCGAAGAAGAGAAAAGGGCCGATGATATTACCAGTGGTATATGCCATGAACATCATCGCGGAGGCAACACTCTTCTTGGTAAAGCCAGCGACATTGGAAGCGACCATGGACAAGGAAATAGGGAACCCAGCAGCGAACGCGACAAAGATCCACAGTCCAAAGAGTCGACTTCCTTGGTTGGGACCGTAGCGAACAAGAAGCGAGCCAGCCAGACTGTTACGGTCAGATGGTGAAGTCACACGAGATCGGAGATGCTTACCTGATCAAGCTGAGGCATGCGCCGATAATGGTTCTGTAGCCGCTGAAACGACTGCAAAGGTACGTTGATCCGAGAGCGAAGAAAGCAAGGATGGCACCCATGGGCATGTTGAGGAGATAGACCTGGAAACGGCTGAAGCCGAAGCCGGCCATGACAAGACTACTGAACTGCAAACTGTTAGGTAATTGCTGCAGTCGAGTACGGGAGTCACTTACAGTGGTATGTGCACCATTGGGAATGCTGAAGGCAACTTGGAAGACCATCAACAGCAGGACATTGGGGTCCTTGATGACCTCGCGGACTTGCTCCCACTTGAAGCTGTTGTTCTTCATGCCCGTTTGGTTACTTCGAATGCGGTCGACGGCATCGATGCGTTGTTGTTGATCGAGGAAACGTGCGTTGTCGGGAGTGTCGGGGAGGAAGATGGCCAGCACAATGGCCCAGACGAGGGTGATGAGACCGAAGATGATAAACAGCCACTGTATGCAAGAGTTAGCTGTTGTTACCCAGCACAATATGCGGACGAGGTGAGACTTACACGCCAAGACTCAAGGGCGCCGCCAATATGAGCAATACCATACGCCAACAGACCACCAAACGAAGTAGCGATGGCATTGCCCAAGAACCAGATACCGTGTCGGAAAGGCTGTTCCTCACGCTTGTACCACATTCCAGTGATGAGGGAGAAACCAGGCGAGATGGAAGCTTCTGCTACACCGAGGAAGAAGCGAGCGACGAGAAGACCGGGAAAGGTTTGGACTGCGGCGTGGCAGCAGAGGATGATGGCCCAAGCGAGACTGCGATATGTTAGTGGGAAAATCGTTTAAGGTTGGAGAGTGTTTACCTTGATCCAGCGAGGTACTTGCCAAGGGGCAGACGGACCATTAGCCAGGACGCTGGGTAGCTGAACGAGAGGTAACCGAAGTAGAAGGCACTGCTACACCAGCTGTATCTTGATCCAACGAGGTCCTGTTCTTGTTAGTGAACGGCAAACACGTCTTGATTGATGTATACTGACCAAGTCATCGATGATGCCCATGATAGAAGCAAAGTTGAGAGATTGCTTGTCAAGGAACTGCAGTGTATATGAGACGAGGAGAAGGGGCATAAGACTTGTCATTAGCGTTAGCAGTAATCATCTCCAGTTGAAGGACAACTTACCAAAGATCAATCCTTCTCAAGACCTTTCGGCCTCTGTAGTGGTTATCAACGCCCTCCTCCGCAACCTGCATTGACCCCTGAAGACTCAACGTCTCACCCATCTTCGCATCAGGGTCCTGAGCAGGAATGTTGATCTTGTCCTCTCTATCAGAAGCCATAGTGTCAAAGAATATCTTGTAGATGTTGAAACAAGAGAATGAAGAAACAAAAGTTGATGATTGATGATAAAAGGGAGGACTGGAAGCCAGTTAAGTAGATATCCAAGCGAGCATCTAGACCAGTGGCTTTATCTCTTGATCACAAGCAGTATCCACCCCCGCATAAACTCAAGATAAGTCTGGGGATACTATCTCAGCACTGACGTTTTGATCAAGGAGGGAGATACCATTCACGTCTGAAAAATTGAAGTCATTCCACTACCCGTTTGGAAGAGCCGTACTGCTAGTTTCTCCAGCTCGGATATCGTTGTACGCTCATTGGTTGAATCGGCAAAGAAGGGCTCAGGCGTTGCCGATTGGCTGACTCGGCAAAGTGATAGTGTTGTTGCGACGGACCCGACTCTTTGGCAAGCGCCGGAATGCGGGGGATGGTGAAGAATCGGTGGGTTTTATTTAGTACGCCGATAGTTGCCCATCATCGCTCCGTGGCGTAGATAATGACGATGCATTATCTTGAACGTCAGCGACATGCATATGCGGTCTTATCACATGGGCGGTATTAACGGTGACTCAAAATGGAGATACAATGCGATATCCTTGCTCTCTTGATAACGACGGAATTAGAATGACATAACAGTAAAACTATGGCTTCATTATCTCATTATTCAGGGGATCTAGAGTCTATAACCAATCGGCTCAACATCCCTCTTAAACTCGTCCCTTGCTTGGTCCATCAACTCGGTCTGAAGCAGCATCTCACAAGCCGTAGCAGCCAATCCCTTTGCACAATCCAAGGCTCTCTCAAACGCTTCTCTTGTCCCAGCTGCTTCTGCAAACTTTGGTGTATGAGGTTGCACCAAAGGATCTTCTGTTCCAACAGCGAACATGGGATGAATGCCTGGGACGCAGTATGTAACGTTGCCTGGGAATGTTAGTAAAGCTGAGGGTTGAGGAGGTGGCAGTGTACTTACCCATGTCTGTTGATGCGCCCATCGGTGGTTGGTTTGCGTCGCCAATATAATCTCGTCCGAATGCCTGCATGTGCTTTGTAAACTCGTTCGACATGGACATGTTCGGTCGAAGCTCCATGTAATCTTGGTCTCTGCGAGTTCATTAGTATAGCTTCCATATCCTCAAGTAACATTAACGTACAATTCGCAACTGCACTGCACTTCGCAGCCCGTAGCGATCGCCCCAGCTTTGAAACAAGCCTCGACCCTTCCCGTAAGCTCCTTGATCTGATCAGCCCCAGCCGCTCTCAAATAATACTCCAGATTCGTCGAATCAGGAATGATATTTGGCTCAGCACCTCCATTTCTAATCACACCGTGAATCCTCTCTGTAGGTTGAATCTGCTGCCTTAGGAGGGAAATATTCACGTATGACGAAACAACCGCATCGAGCGCATTCTTTCCATGCCACGGCGTATTCCCTGCATGAGCGTTCTGCCCCGTAAACGCCACTTTTATCTGTCTCCTCGCACTCGACCTCGCTGCTGAAACGCCATCTATATTCTTCTCTCCCTGCGGCGACAGCCTCCCCGTCGGGTGAGCCATCAGACACGCGTCGACGCCCTCGTACGCACCAGCTTTAATAAGATGCACTTTTCCTCCGCCACCTTCCTCAGCTGGTGTTCCGAGAAGGCGAACGCGGCCGGGGATGTTGAGGGAGCGTATTGTCTCGGCGGTGGCGATGAATGCGGCGATGGAGCTTGTTGCGATGAGGTTGTGGCCGCAGGCATGGCCTAGGCCGGGAAGGGCATCGTACTCGGCGTTGAAGACGATGAGTTTGCCGCCTTGGCCGGATTCGACTTCGAAGGAGGTTTGGATGCCGTAGGCGGAGCGCTTCACGTTGTAGCCGAGACAGAGCATGAGATCGCAGATGTTGTCGTGGGCTTTGAACTCTTTGTAATTGAGCTCTGGGTTCTCATGGATCTAGAGATATCAGCGAAGCTCCGGCAAAGCTGTCAGCGTGGTGCGGTGTACCTTCTTGCAAATTTCTGCCAAGTCCTGCTCATGATGAGTGACGGACTTGGAGATCGTTTCATAAAGCTGCTCGTTGGAAGACATCTTTCTCTGTTCGTAAGCACAATGGAGTTACCCCAGGAAATAAACTACCCCGGGCTTGGCCAGGTTATAAGAAAGAAGCTGCGGTTCTAGCTTCTGTGGGTCATGACACAATCCGAGCTGAATTTCATGACGCCCGTTGGTTGCATGAATCAGGAAACTCCGTGAGACAAAAAGTGTCCCGATATGGCTATTTTCGGCTAGTTTTTGGGTAGCTCACAGAGGAGTTTCAGGGGGTCTGTGTGGCAGTTTTCCGACGGGTAACGTAGACCGACGGCCACTAAATTAGCCGAGGGGTCCAATGAGAAGGTGAGGATGTGTTATCGCAAGAGGACAAGATTTCCTGGGAGGGATCAATGAGTTGGTAATGTCCCTGATGATGCCGATTTCTGTTGGTAAAGGAGATAACGAGGTTGTTTGAGTTGATGGACCTGGTCTTGGATACTACGTAATTCGGATATACGGTTATAGAGCTGATATGATAGAGGGAACATTGCAACAGGAGCTGCAAAGACTTGGAAATAATAATCAAGACTAGCTATTTCCGTACTAACACAAACCCAATTCATCGGTATCCCCTCCCGACATCCCTCGCTCATCCTTGGAAACGTCCCCTCATGCAGTCATTATCACAAATTTCTCCCCAATCCCAGTCCCAGCCCCAAATCCCCCGCAGCCTAGACTTTAACGCCCTGACAAAGAAGAAAAAAGCTGATTCAGTTGCATGTTGCATCACAATTACACAACACACGATCCCATGTTATCTTCCCAGCGCGTCTGTATTCCCGAGTCATATCTCCGCCCGCCATGCCCTCCCCAATCGCAGATCGCCGAAAAGCGCGTTCCAAAAACGGTACGCCCGGAACACCACATCCTTTCCGATATCGCTGCTAACAAAAATATTCATCAAGGCTGTTTGACATGTCGAATTCGAAAAGTCAAGTGTGACGAGCAAAGACCTGTTTGCAAACGCTGTGAGAACAGTCCTAATAAGTGTGAATGGCTCGAACCGGGCCAGGCACTTAGTGCAAGGGGGAAGAGGGTCGAGAGTCCTGCGTATGGGAGTCCGCGGTTGCTGGCGTCGAGTGAATCGCCGGCAAGTTTTGACTCTGGAAGTCCTGTTTCGCCGGCGAGCGGCCACGACCTTCACTTATCACGGTCGCCTTTGTCAGCGGCGCATATACCGCTTGCGAATTCACTCCAGCTGAGTGAACAAGACAGAGCGGCTTTTGCATACATCCCTTATTCGACTATGGTGGTGAGTTATGGAAAGCTCTGGCAATGGAGTAACTTCTCGTATATCTATACCAACATCGCGAATGTGTATCCCGGCGTGATGAGGAGTTTCATCGCAGTCGCGAACATGGAGCTACGAGCGAAGGAGCTTCTTATTGCGCAGGAAGTAGTCGATGCTAGTGGCTCGCTGGAGAGGGCAAGTCGCCTTGCAGCGGCTGCGGCGGTGCATTACACTCAAGCGCTAAAAGATCTGTCATCGTTGTTAGATCGTATTTGTCAGACGCCGGAGCAGGATTGTGATATCGATGCGCTGTTTACGATGTGGTTCCTGATTTTGAGATATGAGGCTTGTGATTCGGAGACTACAGGGGCGTCGTTGCTGCATCTCGATGGAATACGGCTGTTTCTGAGGCCGTATTTGCGGGATGACGGACAGGCGACTGGGAAGAAGTTACCGTGCGTTGCGCAGGCGATGCTACTGTATACATTGTAAGTTCACTGGCTATAAGAAAAATGTTACTTGCTGACAGATATAGATACCTCGATGCGGACTCAGCAACAGGCAACATGAACAGTGGACAGTTCTGCCTTGACTTTCTGTCACGCGACGCTCATGACTACATCTCACATGAACACCTTTTCCTTAGCGTTCGATCAGCTCTTCCCAAGATGTGGGGTGAACAATATCCTATATCAGAACTCCTCGATGATATGGAGAATTATCGCCCTCTCCGCTTGTATCACCTCTGTCAAGGATCTAAACTTGAGCTTCTCAGACTAGCACGGTCAACACCTCACGGTGGATACGACGATCTGAAGAAACTCTGGCGTCATGTCGAAAACTTTGGTGATGTATGACAGTTTTCTACAAGATAAGAAAGGAATGTCTTGCTGACGGCTACAGGAATTCGCCGACATCCTCCTCCTAGCAAAGAAAACACCATCCTCTGGCGGAAAACGCCTCATGTGGACAGTCTACGCCGCCGCCCTCGACTTCCACGCCCTGCAGATCCTCTGCTCCAGCCTAGACACCTACAACGAAACACCTTTCAAACCTAAGCCCTCCTTATCTTACATCTTCAGCGTCGCCACAAAAGCCCTCGAAGAAGACCCCCGCCAAGTCTACCGTTTCATGTGGTCGCTCTCGGTAGCACTCAGCAAGACGAATCAGGCTTGGTTATCTACACAGCTTGCAAAAGCGAGGATTTTACTACCACGGTTTGGAGTTCCGGGGTTAATACTTGAGCAGTGTGGGGGTTGAGTGTTAGTAACGAGGGAGCACAGTAACCTCATTTATTCTTGTATTGATATGGTAATTAAAAGTTTATAGATTTTGCTTCTAAACCTCTATGCTGAATGACTCCTCTAAGGGGAGGGTGCGGCTGCTGGAGCCGATGAAAATGGTGTAGTTGCCTGACTGAAGAGTCCAATCTTGCTTGACGACGTCCCAGACGCTGAGGTCACGTCTTGTGAGCTCAAATGGAATATCGGCAGATTCGCCCTTGCTAACCTTAACTTTCTCAAAGCCTCGGAGTTGTTTGGGTGGACTATTCGGAATAGCAACGTATAGTTGAGCAACTTCCTCACCATCTCGCTTTCCGACATTGGAGACAGTGGCTTGAACAGTAGCAAAAGTACTCCAGAGAGCATCATCAGCAGCTGAAGCACTTGTCTCAGCAACCTTGACCACTAAGTCAGAGTACTCGAACTCGGTGTAGCTAAGTCCATACCCGAATTCAAACCTCGGCGTAACATCCCGATCGTCGAAAGAGCGGTAATCAAGATACACGCCTTCAGTAAAGTCGCACTGAGGATCCTTGCTGCCCTCCTCCAGTCCACAGGGCTTGTAAGGCGTATAATCACTCTCGTTCTTGGCTAGGGTATAGGGCAATTTTCCTGAGAAATCAGCCTCACCATAAAGAAGCTTCACGAGCGCCTCGCCACTATCTTGTCCAGGAAGATGAGCGATGATAGTAGCTGTGATGTTAGGATGTTCGATCCATTGATCAACAAGGCGAATGCCTGCTGCGTGGATTGTAACAATCGTGTTGGCGCATTGCGATGCAACATTGAGGACTAGAGCGTCGCTGAAATCGTCGTGAAGACCATCGCGGTCCCAGCCCTCTGTAGCCATGGCGTTGATGAAGACGAGGCAGACATCGGTTGCGCCGTTCACGTCGGGGTTGGAGGATGAAAGGTCCCAGTTCACCCAGCTTCCATCCTTTGCGGCTCTCTGTTGAATCGCGCTGAGTGGCTACATCTTGTTAGTAGACTTCTCGAGAGGAAGAGAGAAGACTTACATCGCTGATATATGGTGGCGAATTAGCAGCTGCTCTGCCACCGGAAACTATCGTTCCTCCCTTGGCAGCTTGGTCAAAGTGCTCTTCAGTCCCAAGAACAGCCTGGCCCATCTCTGGCGAGGACGTGTAGCCCAACTGGAATAGATTGTCCGTATTCTTTGTCTTGGCGACGGTGGCATCATACCCAAAGACAGAGATCATCTTGGGCTTTTGAGCAAAGGGAAGAGTGTTGTTCTCGTTCTTGACCAGTACATGGCCTGCGATAGCACCCTCGAGCAAGGTTGGCCGTGACTCGGGGATGCGAGCTTCGATTTGCTCGTGGGGAAGAGAGAGGTTCTTCATTCCAATGCCGGGGGTTGGAAAGTCCACGTCTTGGCCGACGAGGTACCAAGCGGCCATAATTCTGACACTGTTAGGAAACGCTCACTCGGTGCTAAGTGAAACATACCTTGTAGCCATATCCGTAACCCTCTCCTCCTTAACAGTCCCATTCTCCACAGCCATCGTCAAATTCTCCCCCCAGAACCCCCCATCGGCATGACCATATCAAGGCCCGCATTCGCACTCTCAAGATTATGCTGCGCATTCCAATCCAGCAATACAAACCCCACAAACTCAAGCTCAGTCTTGAGAAGCCCGTTCATGAGCTTGCTGTTCTCGCAGGCATACGTTCCGTTGACGCGGTTGTATGAACACATCACCGATGCGACGCCTGCTCTAACCGAGTCCACGAAGGGCCAGAGATAATACTCGTGAAGAGTTTTGTCGTCAACGTTGGAAGATACTGCTTCGATGCCGAAGTAAGGGCGACGGTAGGTTTCTTGCTCGTTGGCGATGAAGTGCTGTGGATGTTAGTGGTGGCGATGGATCTGAGGGCGATACTAACTTTGACGTTGGCGATGACTCCGGCGTCTTGATGCCCGATGATAGACTCTGCGCTGAGTTGACCAGTGAGATAGGGATCAACCGAGAATCCCTCCCAGTTTCGTCCACCAAGCGGCGTTCTTCCCAGAGGCCCAACATTTGGACCAAGAAGGACGTTGACTGACTATGATCAGTACGAGAAGTCAACCTCAAATACTGCTACTCACCTCCCTTGGCCTTGAACTCCTTCCCCATATAATACCCCCGCTGATACGTCAAATTCTTATCCCAACTCGCACCGACATGCAAAGCAGAAGGATACGAGTTCACAAAATCCGTCGCTCTCACTCCGTTACCAGCATCATGCAGACACAAACCAGGCCATCCAAGGCGCGGAATCGTACCCGTGTTACCAGCGCAAACATTATCAGCCGCGAAACCACGCGTAACATTGACTTTCTCCTCGAGCGTCAATCGATCCACAAATTGCTGCGCTTTTGCGTACGCATCTTTCCAAATTCCTTTGCCGGTTCCTTGCGCTGTCAAAGGTTAGGTTAGCGCCATCAGGGGTCAAAGTTAGTTACTAGGCGGATCTTACGCGATGGATACTCTTGAGTCGGAATTTCAGCGGGAAGAGAGAATGACGACGTGACTTGCAGCGCAAGACACAAGAGTTTGGTCGACCACATCATGTCAGGAACTACCTCGCAGATCCTCATCTTGAAAAGAAGCGGAGGTGTTGTTGCTGTATTTATCAGTTCATCGCGTTACCTGAGCTTTGTTGCATGAACAACGAATAAGCCGGTGATTAACCGGTATCCCCCGTACTATACGTCATTGGACGAGGGTCGCGGAAACTCCGTCGTTCACCGCCTAGAGGTGAAGCCAATCGGAGGGTAAGCCGGTGGTACAGGGTATGTTGCGATGGATTTTTGAGTTGCTATCCGGGGCCCCGGAGGGTGATAATCCCCCGCGAACGTGGAGTATTTTAATCATCATGCTGTTGATTGAAGATCGTTAGATAATCAGATGAGACTTTCCTTGACTTCTTTTTCCTATCTCTATGGTTTTAACCGGATGACGTTGCCCTAGGTAGTTCGTTTACTTGGTTGAGCTAGCCTCGACTCATTCAAGTCGACGTCAAAAAAATATCCATTTGATTTGCTGATAAGAATTTATCGATGAGTCAACTTATCGAAGCAATTAAGCTCATATAGGTCAGCATGATGTGTGATAATGAAGTCAGGTTAAATTAGCGACGACACGAGAGACAATTGCTATACGGAGTTAGCTAGCTCAGGCGTCAACACCACTTCCATGTGCTTACCCTCGTGACTGACACTTGTAAACTAACGTGGCAGGTTGAGAACAATGATAAATGCACTTTGCTGCACCTCGATGTCCGAACGCTCCTGTCTCGAAAGTCCGAATTATTCTACGCGGTAGACCCAATATCCCCAACATCTCCAGCCGCTATTGGCTATTGATGTCAGCCTTAACACTCGCATCGTGGGGGTTCCAGTCACACAAGGACGGACAGCTCGGGCTTTTTTTCACTCTTCAAACTGCAATCGGCGCGATAACCGCCCGTAGCCGACGTGCCTTTTTCCGTTCTCAAAATGGGGCTGCAGACCTCTCGTCTAGTTTTGGCGATGAGCGCGAAGCGAATGGCACGTCAGCGTAGTTGGCTGAGTGTATTGCTCGTTATTCGCCCAGAAGAGTCTGCTGACGAACGCCCTCGATTTTGAGGCCCCCAAAATGCAGCTCATTGATGTAGGCTCTGTGTACACAATTGTGTGTACCAATCAAACGTAGCCATATCGAGATCCCAATAAGGTTCTTTATGGCTGCTGCAAGATATAAGAGTAACAATTTCACACCTTGAACTTGTGTAAAAGAGGATCCGTATGGGCTTTTTTTTCTCTCGAAATGGCTGTCGCTGACTCCTCAAAGAAGCGCCCAGAATGGTGCCCGCCTGGAAGAAGTCGTTACATCACTCGACCGATGAGGTCAGGCTCTCAGTCTTCGTCTGGGAGTTCTTCAACGAGGCCAAATTCTTCTTCATTTTCAAGACATAGTCCATCGCCTACGACACCTCTATCATTGGAGCCCCCTACTAAAGTAAGGAGGAAACCAAGCAACCAAACATCTAATCCCCAATGTTTAAGACCAAGCTTGACTTCCCAAGCTTCTGATGATGCGGCAGTAAGCCAGACCCCAAGTCCTGAGAGTCACGACAAGCTCAAGGAACCAGAGCTTGAGCTATCTCAGAGAACCCAAGGTCTCTCATCTCTATTCAGTTTGCCAAAAGAGTTGTTCTATGTGCGTGAGAGCGGCCAATCGTATGAATTAGGCTTGTCGTCAGGGCAGGATATCTTAACACTAGGGTCGCGATTGGCCGAAGAAATTCAAATGAGACGCCGGGTCCAAAATCAGCTAGATGAACTCACTGCACAACTGACGAAGGTTTCGGAGCACTGCGACGAAGCTCAATCTCGCGCCAATGACCTAGAGAAGCAATTGAATTCTGCGCTCGAAAGACAGGTAACTCAGCGAGAATCGAATCAGTCCGAGGCCACCTTCATCTTGCCAGATGTTCGGCCAACACCTGCCAACCCCGAGGTGTTTACGCCGGAAAATTATGTCTGGGCAAAACAGCAATGGAACCGCGTTGCAGAAGAAAATCTTAAAATGGATAACGCTCTGCACATCGCTGGTACAGAAAACCGCCGGCTACAAACTGAAATTATTAGACTCTCTCGAGAAGCAGAGAACTACCAGAAGCGGAATATGGGCCATGGAAGGTCCATGAAAGACGCGGCACAGCAAACCGAAGAGGAGCCGCCGCGAATGACAACAGCGACTACCCAAACATATTTTGTGCATGAGAACAATACGGAAAATGAAACCATCGAGCCAAAAAATCAGGCAGTTCCTCCTCAACTGCCGAGAATTTTAATTACCAACGCTGCAGTTCAAGCTGTAGAACAGGTTGATGAGCACGCGGTCTCTGATGAGCTACCCGACCAAACAACTAAAGTTTCTGGGGCACTGGCGGCACCTATGCAAGAGCTAAGAGAAGAAAGGCTTGACAGGGAACTTGAAATGTGCGTCAAACAGAACGCTTCTGAACAGGGCAGCTCTTCGCAGACTGAAGCTTCAAAGGGCAAGGAAATCGTGTGTCAAACGACGGTGGCACATAACAACCAAAGTTCCATGACACTCGACATCGGGCCGCTGCAACCGCTAGCTTCTAACATTGCTCAAGAGAAGAGTAGGGGTAGGTTGCAGTGGGCAAATGAGCGACTTCAGGAGGAAGACCAAGACATGAGAAACGCTCTCGAGCAACATCAGAACGAAAACAGCAACCCAGAGGGAATAGAGAGTCAGCATAGTGACACAAGCCCAGAAGAAGCGCAAGTCATGAATGCGAACTCCAGAGCCGAGGTTCAAGACACCGATGTCGAGATGCGAGGTATCACGGCGGGACAAGATTCAGCCGCACAACAAGACATCGAGGCCCCTGTGATCCCAGTCGCACCTCCAGCAACATCACAAGCAGGAGAAATCCTGCGGTTCAATCTGTCGCATTTTTCAAGCAGTGTTAATCGAGACCCAATATCAAGCAGTGATGATGCTAGACGCCGACGAGATGTTCGACGGCACGAGCGGAGACGACGAGAACAGAGGAGATTAGAACGAGAAGAAGAAGCTCGGCAACAGCAACGGGAGAGGTCAGAAACAGATGAAGATGCTCGACGACATCAGCAGAGGAGGTTACGAAGACAAAGAGAAACCCAACAAACTAGCAAACACCACAAGCAGTCTCTCAAGGTATGCAGACATAAAAGCAAAGTTCTATCGCCCCTTGGATGGGTAAGATACCGTCGCACATGGACGGATTCCTTTTCATTGAGCCATATGTTTTCCTCGCCACTTAAGCTATCATAGCAGATCGAACTTAAGTTCCCTAGGTCTTCTCTATACATTTTTCTATATTATGGGATGTAACCATTCTCTGCAGAACCTACGTTGTTGTCGCTTCTATGAGTCAACGTTGAAGTCAATCCTTCTCGTTCCTAAATTGAGATCGTTTTCCCTTACCATTAGACTTTCATATCGATTCATAGGTTGATACTTAATGAGAAATAGGCTTCCATTTTCAGCACAGAAAATCCAAGTGATCGGGTGTACCGATTGTAGTTACGTTGTTTGTTAAAATGTGACGTCGGCATGGAGTCGGCCTCCGCGGGAGGTTGGCGGGAATATCCTGAACTCTATAGTGTCACGTTTCAAGCGGCGCAGATAAGCAGTAACGCCCAGTCTGATGTCAGTGATTTGCTTCCGCTGACCTCAGACGGCGACAACCATCTCGAAGGAATTTCCAAATTCAGATGCTGCTCCTCATCCTTTTCGCTTTCGTAGGTGATCCTTCAAGGCACCACGGTGCGACAGTCTCATTGATGTCGCCGTTGCTAAATCTGTAGCAATCTTCAGTAATGAATTGAGTTCTCTACTGTAGCTAGCTGAAGAAACCATCCATCCCCCTCTCGGTGTCTTCTTTGGCGGTCTAGGCCGCTAAAAGATGACATTTCGTCAACCCCGCAAGCCTGGCGCATCCGGCCATCCGCTAATCAGATTGCGGAAGTATGCTGCGATGAACCAATAAGAAGACATTTAATGGGCATGCAAAGATCCCAGCAACATCGGCAATTCCCTCTCGGATTAAAGTTTCCAGTTATCTTACGCATTGTGACGCTGACAAAGGGTATAAAGACCTGCAACGCCCAGTCAGCTTCACTTGCTTGCTTCTGTAATCAGCCATCATGTTGTCCCGTCTCATTGAGCTGTCGGAGCGCGCTCCAAAAGACTTCACTTTAGCCCTTGGCTTCTCAATCCTCAGCGCCCTGTACCTTCTCCGGCGATGGCTACTCCCCAAGCCAATCCCAGGTATCCCGTATAACGAAAATGCTGTCAAATCCTTCATGGGCGACATACCCGAGTTCAGAGATGCTCCCAATCGGCGAGAATGGTGGGCGCAGCAACCTGCTCGTCATCAATCGCCTATCGTTCAGGTCTTCATGAGACCTTTTGGCGCTCCTTGGGTCTTCGTCGCGGATTACTTTGAGGCGTCAGATATTTGCATGCGTCGATTGAAGGAGTTTGACAGAAGTAACGTGACGTGGGAACAGTTCAACGGTGTTGTACCGGGTCATCACATCACACTGAAATCATCAGATCCAAAGTTCAAGAAGAATAAAGAATTGATTCGTGACTTGATGGCACCAACTTTTCTTCATCAGGTAACAAGACACAGACTATGAATTAGAGCGTTCACTGACTTCAATAGGCGTCGGCTCCAGAGATCCACGACAAGTTTAGTAGTCTTCTCAAACTTTGGGATCGTAAACTGGACTTATCAGGCGGCAGGCCGTTCGACATAGCTCAGGACATCCACAACTCAGCACTCGACATCATCCTTAGTGCTTCTTTTGGTATCGACTCTGGTGATGGCCAGATCGGCAGACAACTCGAAGAGCTCAAGGCGAGAACCATTTCAGGTGGACAAGACGACCTCTTCGAGTTTGAGGACGTTTCTATCGACGAAGAGCAGAGTTGCTTCACCACTCTTGCAGACAGTGTCGGTCTATCTATGAGGTCCCCTCTTCCCACCATCCATCACTTTCTCTACCGTAACCTCTCGCCCAAAATGCGAAGGGCAAGGGCGGGGCGTGATAGATTGAGGGATCGTGAGATTGCCAAGAGCGTTGAACGAAGAGAGTCTGGACAGCCGCAGCGTTGTGCTTTGGACAATATGCTTGCGAGAGAGGATGCCATAGCTGAGAAAGAAGGGCGCAAGCCTGACTATCGAAGTCAAACGATCATGAGCGAGGTATGTTACCGCTTGAGCATTTACAGCGATTTGGCTAACCGTTTTAAGCTGATGGGATACCTGGTCGCCGGACATGAAACAACCTCCGCTGTTCTCCGATGGGGAATGAAGTACTTGACTACCAACCAGCGTGTACAATTGCTCCTCCGTGAAGCTATCGCGAATGCACATCCTCAAGCGACAAAGGACAACCGCGTCCCAACAACCGAGGAGATCCTCAAAGCTCACATCCCATACCTCGATGCCGTCGTTGAAGAGATGCTAAGGCACTCACGTGTCGCCCCGGTTACCCTTCGTCAAGCCACATCCGATACCCAGATCCTTGGCCGCTTCATCCCGAAAGGAACAACAGTGGGCTTCCTCGGCAACGGCCCTGGCGTCATGATGCCAAGTATTCCAGTCAACACTGAAAAGCGATCCGAAGCTGCTTTGGCACATATGGAAAGAACGCAGCTCTTTGATGAAGAAGACCTTGCGCAGTTCGTTCCCGAAAGGTGGCTTACGACGACTGTTAATGAGGAGGGCAAGGAAGAGACGGTGTTTGATCCGCAAAAGAGACCATCTCAGGCATTCGGACTCGGACCTCGTGGTTGCTTTGGCAAGAAATTGGCATATATCGAGATACGAATATTCCTGACATTGTTCTTCTCGACGTTCAAATTGGAGCCGGTTAAGCCTGAGTTGGCGACGGAGGATGAGATGCTTGCGTTGACACGGTCGCCGAAGAACGTATATGTCAAGCTGGCAAATGTGTAATACTACATAAATGAATTGTTATTGTAGAGAGTATAAGAGCAGTTTTGCAAATTCAGATAAAGTACAGTGGCAGGAACATACAACAGGGGGTTGGCCAGTCGTCACCGTCCTGACCACTGGTCAGCCCCTTATCAGCTTATCTATGGGATAAAAATAGCCTATCGTATCTATATGAACCCAACTCTAGTATCATATCAGAAACCGGACAGAGAAAACTGGGTCTCGGCGAGAGCATATGTGGGTAAAAGCAACTCTACTCCATACTCTATCCTAGACATTAACAAGAAACACATAATTAGCTCTAAGGTAGCAGTAAGGTATATTAAGCTAACTGTAATAGGACATAAAATGCAAACTGCAGCTATGAGGGATTTAGCAGTTGTATGTAAATAACCTTGTATAGTTATAAGTAATACTCCCTCCTTAGCAGTTAATGTTATTTCTTTGTCTTTCTTTATTGCTATCCATCTCACTCTTGATCAATTGCAGTTACTTATCAATAAGTACTTACGTTTGAAAATGCTTTGTACTATGTGTTTATCTATGTTCCTTGGCCCTGAAACAGGCGAACACCATAAAGACTCTAATGCGATCGAAAAGGCCAGTGCCAATGGCTGTTACATCTGTCACTATCTTCTTTACCATTATCGAGATCTGTATATTCAGAATGATTTTCCCCTTGAATATCTGTGGCACCGAGATCAGCCTACGATCATAGTTGGCGTTTTTTGGAACCCGGTTCATATACGCTTTGAACCCGCTGAGGAATGCTATGATATTGAAGGCTATTATCGATGTCTCGAGACCGTGAAAGAAGACATGAAAAAGGGGGACTTTTCGAGGGTTCATGATCCCAAGCTTCGACCACCCGAAGAGCTCTCAAGTACAGGAGGCGACGAAGCACTGTGCTTCTTAAGAGAACGAATACAAGCCTGCAAGACGAGCCATGGAGAATGTCACACTGCAGCCATAGCTCTGTCGAAAGCAGAAAGACCAGATTCAAATGCTTGGAGCCCAAGGCGCTTGATTGACTGCTCTGTTGATGATGGTATGCTGCATCTTGTTCATGGAGAAAATCTTCAAAGTCCTGAATATGCAACTCTGAGCTACTGCTGGGGGAAAGAAAGGTTTTTTATGCTTCGATCAGACAACGAGAGAGACGCTTTCGATGCCAAAATCCCTCTCCATGAACTGCCTCTTCTTTTCTGCCAGTCAATAACACTATGCCGCAACCTCGGTATTCAATATTTGTGGATTGATAGTGTCTGCATCATTCAATCTGGAGACAATCAACAAGATTGGCTATTTCACGCACGTGAAATGTCTACGATCTATGCATTTTGCGCACTCAGCATTTCTGCCGAATATGCACGCAACCCCCACGAGAGTCTCTTCGTCGACCGATTCCTACAGCCCCCGATAATTATGCCACCTTCCGATGATTCCTGGGCGGCAGTGCGAGAAATCTGGGAGAACTCAGGCGATGAGCGCTACGAAAGAAATAACTACGGCAAACTAAACGACCCCTTCATACTTGGTCAGCCATACCGACTTACCCATATACCAGACATCCTAGAGCGTTGCACCGTCCTGCACACACCTCTCTCTACTAGGGGTTGGGTCATGCAAGAACGTCTTCTTGCACCTCGTACGCTGCATTTCGCGCAGCACGGAGTTTCCTGGTCTTGTTACAGCCACAATGTAAATGAAGGTGGATGTACGGAATTGAAAGAACATGAGTATAAGTGGTTTGAGCGATTACAACCCAGGATGATAGAAAAGAACCCAGAGCTAGTAGGGCAGGATGGGTATGAAGCTTTGGAATGGTGGCTCAACACGGTAGCAGAATACTCAAAACGACAGCTTTCATTTCCTGAGAAAGACAAGCTTGTGGCGATTGCTGGTATCGCGCGCATATGGAATCATGAGCGCCGATTTGACTATCTGGCTGGAATATTTCGCCCTCATTTTCCTTGGGCATTACTATGGCATCGTGAGTCTGAAACTGGTGATCCGGAACGCGAAAAGCAACCCCTCGGCGAGGAATCTTTCACCCCAGGCGGTGTGCCGACTTGGAGCTGGGCTTCGTGCAGATACCCTGTCAAGTCGTATCCTTTCACAAACACGTATTATCTTCTTAGTGGGACAGTCCTTGTTGACATCAAGTGTGCCGAGGTGGAGTTAGCAGATAAGGAGAATCCATATGGGCAGGTAAAGAGCGGCAAGATTGAACTAGATGGATATCTTGGATGTAAAAAGGATTTTGATGAGGACTTGACTTATCGCGCGTACTATGATTGCCGTTTCAAGGAGGGTGAGGAAGCACCCTGGCATCTTCCAGTGACTTGGAATCGTCTAGCAAGGGAACCGGACCTATTTGGATTATTACTTCGAAAACATCAGGGCACTGGACTCTTTTATCGTGTGGGATATTTTAATGTTAGTATCAGATCAGTTGCACAAGATGTTCTTCAAAGGAAGTTTCCAAGAAGTTCCATTACTTATATCTAATTAGATTCAATCTCTAGGTAGGACTATATGGA
This sequence comes from Fusarium pilosicola, assembly GCA_020615335.1. Lineage (NCBI taxonomy): Eukaryota > Fungi > Ascomycota > Sordariomycetes > Hypocreales > Nectriaceae > Fusarium > Fusarium pilosicola. The sequence goes on along the minus strand of JAGQDI010000020.1, from coordinate 414,626 downwards.
ATGCCGATGATGGCTGCTCACCAGCATTGGTTGCGTGCAGAACAGCTCTCAATATCCATCTGAGCCATCCTTGAAGTTAGACTGCCCCAGGGTTCTGGTAAGTATACTCTGGTGCTCCACTCCACTGAAGATAGCCGTTACTTCCAAAGAAATGTTTATCGTCTCCTAGCCATCCGTTGACATATGTTCTCTCCAGCCCTCTTTTCTGCTTCTTGCCTTGGAATCTGTCCTCAAGCCATGCCATCCAGAGGCTTCGCACACCTGAGATGATGGGTGTGTGACCAAACTTGTCTACATACATGTAGCTCAGTGAGTTATTGGGATAAAGATCAGCAGTGCTGGCAACAGTTTCGTTGGTAGTCGAAGCAGCGATAAAGAAGTCCTCAGAGCCTTGAATCACTAGCAGAGGACCTGCGAACGGCTTATCCCCCACAGCCCCGAGCTCGTCAAAGGCAGCGGCATGATAAGAGGAGTTGTACCAGTTCGATTTCTCGAGCGCGGTCTGCGGCTTAGTGAAGAACAGTTGCTGTCCTACCGCAACACTCCCTCCGACCTGCTTCATCAGCCTTTGTCTCGCAACACCCAGTGGGGTCAACCATTGGCTGGGCTTGAAGTCATGAAAGATACTCGACAGCGCTATGGATGCACTGTAGCTACTGAAGAGCCGAGGGGTGGATAAAGGCTTCGTGACGGGTGCAATTGAAATGGTACCAACGTAGCCCTTCAAGAGCTCTACGAAAGCCGTGCTTCCACTGGTATCCTTTCCTTTGGCGAGCGCCTCGGCTGCACCCCAGACAATCCCACCGCCCTGACTATGACCCATGATGGCGAACTTCCCACTAAGGCGATTGCTGAACGCCCCAAGGGCAGCTTCCATCGCAAAGAGTGTATCTTGTGCACCAGCAGGTGTAGCAAAGTACTGATGCGGAATATCAGTCCCGTCCCATGACTTATCTACTCCGAGACCAGCATAATCGGGCGCAACAACTGCATAGCCCTCTTGTGCGAGGGTCAGCGGGACCACGTTCTCGTAGTAGAGACCACGATGAGCGGAAGGTGCAGAGTCAATAAAGAAACCAGACGTTCCATGGGCCCAGAGAACCGCTGGAGCTTTGCCGTTCGAGTCGTTGTTGAATTGGCGGGGCAGGAAAGGCCAGAGGATATAAGCACTGGCTGGAATGATAGTTCCATTGAAGTTACGAGTTGTATAGAGGATTCTGCTGAGGGAAGAGCCTGGAGCAATCGAGAATGGGGCTGGGTTGGTGACTTCCTGCACCTTGAGGACCTGGCCAGGTCGAAGATTGGCCGGTCTATCAGGCAGATTGTAAAAGTCATCTTGCTTTGGGCCGCCGTTGGCAAGACTAGATTGATGAAACTTGACGACGATATTGACGCTGCTGGCTACTGTCTCCGAAAGATTGGCTTCTTTGATCTGGGCAGGTGAAAGAGAGAAAGATGAGTTGAAGCCTGTTGAGAATGGCAAAGCTGGAGCGAGGCTCTGGGCTCCAGTGGCTCCTAAAAATGAGGCTACCAAGAATAGCGATAAGTCTGAGTACTTCATTTCATTAAATTGCTTTTTGATGTCAGGAGTAGACTAAGTTCTGATGCAGGCAGGAGGAATGATTAAACTACTGAGCATAAGAGGTCTTTATCATCTTGTTCCCATTCTAGCATGACAAATCAGCGAGCCCAACAACGTCATATTCCCATCGAAGGATCTATCAATGGTAACGAGATACTCGTCTTGAGATATCGATGCTGACAAACTCTAGTAACATGATCCTTGAACCCGCTTCAGATCCGCAATACACCAAAGCCAAGCGTAAGCGTGATCAGCTGTCAACAGTAAGCACATCGCTTACAAGTTACAGGCTATCAGAACGGATAATGAAATGAAAGATCGTTGTCTTTCTCATCTCAGGGCTATCTTGCCTCATTCTCTCATTCCCTTTTCCGCCAGCTGTTTCGCCAACTTCGCCTCCCCTTCATAAAGACCATCATGCGATCCCTCAGCGACGACAGTAGGATATAGCGCTTCCATAGGAACTTCTCGCACATTTACCGAGTTACTCTCTCTGTTCCCGATAAGCATCGTCTCAACGATGTTTCCATCGCCGTATTTCTCTTCAGTGAGGACCTGGAACATGACGTTGGCACATTGCTCTGCGGTGAGGCCCAAAGTCTCGGGTGGCATTCTGTCACGACAGTATTCCGGGTGAAAGATGGGTGTCTGTACTAACAATTAGTGATACATTCATAGGGAGGTTCGTTGGTGAAGTTACTCACGTGCACGGCACCTGGACAGACGGCTGCATTCCGAATGCCGAATCGCTTGTGGACCGTCGACAGTGATTTCACGAAACTCACGATGGCTGCTTTGCTAGCGAAGTAAAGCGGTGTCTGTAGCGATTGCAAGTATCCTCCACAACTGGCGACCCAAAGGAGGTTACCTTGCACATTACGATTCTGCAGCCAGTAGTCCATGGCAATCTGTGCCAACCTAATAGGACCAAGTGCATTCACAGCAAAGGTCTTGTACACGCCCGGACTACCATCAGCCTTATCCTCAGATTGAGATGAGATTCCGGGAGGGTTCCAGAACGTGCTTGATGGGGGTTCATAAATGCCAGCGCCATTGCACACGATGTCGATTTGGCCAAGCTTCTCAAGTGCTGCGTCCCATAGAGATGAGAGTTGAGCCCAATCGCTAACATCAGTCTTGTGAAAGTGAACGGTGGGCTTGTCGCCCTCAGTGGTCGGCCATTTGTTGACGAGATCCTCTGCTTCGGCGCGGAATTTGAGATCAGCTATCACAACGGAGCATCCATTTTCAAGAAGCTGCTGGGCGAAGGCAAGGCAGATACCTATTGTTCAATGTCAATTATCCATTGTGTAGACAGGAAATGAAAGGATATTGCATACCAGAGCCTGCGCCAGTGACAATGGCATTCTTGCCCTTGACGTCGTAGAAAGACATATCGATCAGCTCAATTCAAGGCGTGAACGGACAACTCAACAAACGAGGGGCAAAAGCAAAGAACGCTCCTTGTTATTGAGGGACGTGCTTTATTTCTATCCTTGCTAAACCCCTCATCACTCTTCCGTTCAGCTCGTGGACCATTAGACCCTTGCATTTTAAAGCTGCATGACTGAAACTCCATCACATTTGGTCTGGCGCTTACTTGGGATCGATATTCAGCGGGCTCCGGGACCAATTCCATTTAGATTTGAAGATTGGTGCCAGTGACATTGCATTGTAAATCACACTCTTAAGAATTCTCCTGAATAAACCTCCCAGCGCTCATGGAAGACCAACTAATTGGCTGTATTTTCACCTGTCAACCAGATCAGATCATCAGGCCACAGGCAGTCTCTCATGCAATCCCCTGACATTCGTATAAACTCCCAGTTACCAAATGCTCTATCATTCGTGCACAAACCCGCTCAGATTAGATTAGCCCACTTCGGATGGACCCTCGTGTTGGCTCTGGGAAACAACTAACCCCAATACAAGGGCCAAGAATTCGTGGCGTGCAAGGGTCCTAGAGCTGTTCAGGTTCAGTCTGGGGATAGTAATAATGACTTTCAGGTTCAATGTGCTCGAGTGAAGAATCCTTTAGTAGTTTCTCAGAGTGTATAGTCCTTCAAGATGCTTAAAACAAAGCGTCATGACGGTTTCATTACCAGATTGACTGACTGTTGTCTTGTTGCCTCTTCTCTCATTCGTCTTCTGTTGGTCCTCTAAGCTAGTAAACTTTAATTCGTGACATCGGAAGCTGATGCTGGTCTTCCGGTGCATAACTGTCAGCATTCTGGCTAAAGCTCGACACATCAACAGGGTTGGTCATCCAACCGACCACGGTAATTACTCGCGGGCATGAGCCATCTGGCTAAGTACTCTTGTATCCCGTCCTACTCAACGTTCAGCGAGTCTCGTTTTGAATCGTCCAGCATTGACTTTCGCGCTATTCTACCTGCCTGGTATGGCAGAGGCTTCAGAGACATGGCACGCAGTCAAACCAGCTGGTCTTGCTGCAGCTCTTCTCGCTGTCACTATCATATTCACGCCGATGATTATCGTTGTTGTCGGCTTGAGAATATGGGTCAGAGTGACGCATCATTGCTTCGGACTTGAAGATTGGCTCATGTGTATTGGCGCCACTCTCAACCTGGTGCACAATGGAGTCGTCATCTGGGGCAGCTTCACTGGGATAGGGACACCCGACTCCAAGCTCAACACCGCTATGGTAATGGAAGGTTTCAAGGCACGTTCGTCGGTACTTTTAGTGTCACTTCTAACCATGTTTTAGGCTGTGACGTTTTGGCAGATCTTCTATATCAGCAACTCCTTGTTCATCAAGATATCCATCTGCGCCCAGCTCCTGCGTGTCACGGACAACAAGAGAATTAAAGTCTTTCTCTGGGGCTTGATAGCTTTAACAGTTCTCATTACACTAGTAGCAGGAATTATCGGCCTAGTCAGATGCAGACCTCTGAGCGCATCATGGGATCCAAGCACAGGAACATGTCTGGATCAGGGTATACTCTCAGTACTGACATACGTTGTGTCGGGGATCAACATCGTGGTCGACTGGTCTGTCGCTATATTACCAGTGATCATTCTGTGGAATGTCCAAATGCATAGGACGTTGAAGATCATGGCCAACGTGGTTATGGGCATTGGAGCATTGTAGGTCCTGACCCGATACATGGCGGTTTTCACTGACATATCATAGGGCATCAGTAGCAACTATCGTTCGACTTCCATACTCTCCTGCATACTCTCAGCCTTCCAATCAACTCCGTAAGTTCGTGCGTCGAGATACTATACTCTTAACTGATTTGTTTAGACGGTATAGGAAACATCATCCTCTGGACAGTAGTTGAATGCAGTCTCGGCATCATCGCCGGATCGATGCCCATGCTTCGAAAGCTCTTCAAGGCGCTTCGAAAAGACGACAGTTCATATGCCAGAGGGACCGACGATATAAACCTCGTGACGATTGGCCAAGTTCGTGGGAAGCATCATCCGATTTATGACGGAGATGTCAGAGCTACTGTTGCTGCGGGCGAAGATCGGGAGAGCGATAGGGATGACGAGAGCACGAGGCAGATAATCAGGGTCACAAAAGAGTTTGAGCAGGTATCAGTCATAGAAAAGCCTGCTTCTCGATATTAGTTACCAAAATCTCGACCATACAAAAACACGTACAGTAACATACACTTGCGGAAATATCATGGACGCCTACTCAACCATTGCCCTTCCTTGTTCAAGCCTCAAGTCGTAGGCGTGCAGGTCGTGTTACAATCTATTCACTTGCTATTCTTCATCACAGAATTAATAGTTGACTTAGCCTTTGCTGTCTTTTTTCCTACCCTTGGTTTTCGCCGTTGTTGTAGGTTTCTTCTGGCCCTGCTTTGCGTTAAGTTGATCTTGAGCCTTTTCCACTATAGTTACTTTCTGTTCCTGCTTCTTTTTCTTCTTCTTTGCCTTCTTCTTTATGCTGCTATCCACATTTTTCTTCTTACTCATCACCGCTGTTTTTAGCAATGGTTGCTTATTGCTAGAAGTGCCAGATTTTGTTGATTTCTTAGTAGTTGGGCTCTTCCCTTGATCAACTACCGCTGCACTAGACATTTTCTTCTTTTTGGTTTTCTTTGTCTTCTGTTGTTCGCCTTTTGTTATCTTGTTGGTTGTATCAGCCACTGACTTGTTGCCAGGGCCTATAGTTTCTGGTATTTTTAAAGTCAACGATGATGCTAAGCTCAAGTTTGGTCCTGGCTGTTAGGAAGTCAGTATGAAGGAGTAGAGCCTCTCTTCTCTTCTTGGTACTCTATGAGCGTTTACCTGTGTAGTGGGTTTAACTATCTTGGTTTTGCGCCACTGGAATTCAATATCAGGAATTCCAAACGTCTTTATCCAAAACCAAGAGATATCATATGGCCATAGCTGATAGATAAAGTCGCTAGCCATCTCGACGGCCGGGTGAGCTGTGTGAATCCTCCCCACAGGTCTGTTCCCCATCTTACCCTTGATGATAGGCTCTTCGTACAGTTGATAGAAGGTTTGTCCAGAAGGGTGAAAGAACAGGGGCGGAGGGTGACAAAGTACAGTCACCAGATCACCCTGAGAGACGAACCATGCGAAAATGATAGAAGCTCCATGAATGTATCTCGGACTGGCTTGTGTTTGATGACTGGGATCACCATGATACAACAGTGGACCGAGTGCCGTTGTTAATGTTTGAAGTTCATGCGTATCAGCCCATTGCTGGGCATGTTCACGCAACATGCCGCTCCAAAGAACCTGACGATTGGGGACACAGGCATTCTGGAACCTTGACAAGATCTTGTCGGCCTCTTGGTCAGTAAGCCACCGTCGGATGAGCTGTCGGATTGCATCGGGTGGTTGATTTGTGCTGAAACTCACTCCTCGTATCGGCTTGGAGGTTTCTTGGTGTGCGATACTCATAGGAGAGGTCTGAGCAGTGCCCATTTTGCAGAATACTCTGATGAAGTTACTTTATCGCACGCAAGGTAGTGTTGGGCAGATCCTAAGCTTTCAGCAACGGGATCTTCGTCAGAGTGACGCATGAACACCACCGTGCTAAGCTCTTAGCGGCAGCCAAGAGATGGTCGCAACATAGCAATAATAAAAGTACATATAGAGAGAATTACAAAGGGCAGCTTGTAACTTAATACAGCGTGGAGAAAAGCAAAAGAAAGAAATGAATGGCACGCATCCGAATAAAATACCCAAAAGTGAATTTCCTGTATGTTACAGGTGGCGACTCTCCCGCCGGGAATTGAACCCGGGTCTCAAGCGTGACAAGCTTGCATACTGACCACTATACTACGGAAGACGGAACAGGCTTAACCTGCTGTAGTGAGAGGATTCGATGGGGAGTTCCTCGCAAATACAGCATATAGAGGCTCCAGCTATTAACCACCAGCACATTTAGTAATTCCTCATGCCGACCAAGATGGACTTCCCCATTTTATGCATCGCTATGGTTACTCAATTCAACTGTGTATTTGTTAACTATTTCTAATCTGAAGGTATGCATCTGCATTCATGACGAATTTCCTAAATGAAGGCCCAACAGACCAACATCCAAGGTTCCAGACATGCTCCTGCATCAGTCAGCATCTTTAACCAGCCCGGAGGAAGACCGTACCTTGGCCAAATCCACAACATCAACGGTTCCATTAACTGGATCTGGCTTTAACGCATCTTCAAGCGCATACGGCCACTCGCACCGGATATTCATCGACATATCAGCCAACCACGCCATGCGCTCTTGAAGCTGCGGGAGCTGCACCACGAGATCGCGAAACGCAGGCCAGAGGACAAAGTCGGCCATGCTGATGTGGGGCGTGAACAGCTGATTTGTACTGTCGCTATCAGTGAATGTCGTGCTTGGATGGCTCTGAGGAATCTTACGTCGGTCTTATCCATTCTGGCATCGCAGCGTATGTTTCTGGTGAAGGGTCGATCATCCATCGCATCATGTACCAGAAAACATTCATGGATGCAAAGCAGGTAAAATCATATCCTAGATCGACAATCAGTTCACGCCAACAGTCATTTGCCGGGCATGGTCAGTTACCCTGATATTTCACGCTGTGCACCATGCGAGCAGCCCATTGCGACAATAAACACGACCTGTCAAACTGATCCTGATCGTACAATGCTGCGATGTTTGGGTGGTATCCAATTACGCGGTTGGCCGGCTCACCTTTCCTGAGAAGGCTTGTGGCTTTTTGGTATATATCTCCAAATGCATTGCTCATGTCCCCCGGATCCAGCTCAGTGTTCAGTGTTGTAGCAGCCCAGTTCGGTACGAAGATGTTGCGTATTTGCGCGTCTTGTATATGGCGAGGATACCCGTTGGCTCTGATACTATTCGAAAGTGCAAGGTTTCCAAAGTTGTTTTCGTAATTCGGGTACATTCTGATCGCTGACTCGTTCAGCTTCTCTTCTGATGGTGTATTCAGTTTGGATGTGATGTTGCCATCTGTGCTCTCTGGATATTCGTTGGCAACGCTCAACGTCGCAGGGTCTATATTCTGTGTTTCTTGCGGCACGGGCGTAGTTATCGATGTCGAGAGGTATAATCATTGTGGTTAAACAGCGGCTGGAAAAATAGACTCGCGCGTTCTGTCTGCTGTGTGATTGTTCTTTCGTTATCCTGTTGATGAATCACGGTAGGTAAATCGTCTGGCGGAGGATAGCTCGTCGAGGTGATGGATGACTGGGAGTAAGGGAGTTGTGACGGGTAGAACGGAACGCTTTTACAGTTGTACATAAAGGCCTGTGAGAGTTTGTTAGTATCGAACATAGGGACGGCGATTCAGCATCTCGATTCTTACTGGAGTGTTTGGTTGGGTATAATCGATAGGCATCTCGGTAGATGTATAATCAGGCGTAGAGATTACGGAAGCGTTTGCTGTGTAAGAATTCACTGCTCTTGATTCCATGGCAATGAACGAGTCACTATCTGGCGAAGACTCTTCTTGCTTCGTACTCGAGCTATTTGCACTGAAGGACTCGGAGTGGTCCACTGGAAAGGAATGCGAAGTACCATTGGCAACATGCCCTAGTATTAGTTCGTTCAATGTGCTCGATAGTCGACTATCATCCACCACCTCCATCTTAGGATTTGTTGTTCTGTTGCTTTTCAGCAACTCGGTTATCTCGGATGGTTGTTTCTCTTCCTCTAGCAAGTCGGACACGGCACCTCTCAATTCAGCAGAGCCATTGGCCATTTGCCTCAACAAAAGTTTCGCAGCTTCCAGCTCTTCTTCAAGCTTTTTATTGGCCTCTTGTAAACCCCTGACCCGTGATTCCTTTATATCGGAGTCGTATACGCATTGTCGGTCGTATTTCGAGCAGTTGACGCAAACCGGCTTTTGTCCATTGCACTGTAGCGGATTAGCCAGCTAAAATCCCAGAAATACCAACAACTGTACCTTTGCCTTTCGTTTCCGACATTCCCAGCACGCCGATTTGATGGTTCCTGATCGCTTGGCGATAGCTCGCTCGACGAGAGTAGTAGGAGGAGCTGCACCGTCCCTCGCAGGCGCGGCCCTGATAGGCCTGTATGGTAACGCCATGAAGGATTTCGTTTGTTTCTCCAATTGCGCCTGGTATTGCTCAACTGTGAGAACAGGACAATATATCAAGAGGAGATTATAAGTGTCCAAATTAGGGGTCCAAGAATTATTTCAACGATTATGATGTCACAAACAAGACAGGTTAAGGGTATCCGGAAGCCTTTCCGTGAATGGTGATTGAGCGAGAAAGTCTCAGCCGCTTCGTCATTCGAGCGGGACTACTCCGTAGATATGGAACTATGACGTGCCACTAATGCAGAATATTGAAAGTGGAACCATGGGAATAACCCGGCTTCTGTAGATCCCCAGATAAGGCCCCTTCCCTTTCATCCCTTGCTCAAGAGCGCTTTTTCTTGATTGACTTTCTTTCCATAGCTACTGCGCCAACCATGCTCAGAAGAGCCAATGCCAAGGGAATATACAGCGTCTGCACTACCGCGTTCTCGTAGCCTGATAGAACGCTCTTCAGCCTATCAGGTCCAATTGACTCCCTTAACTTAGACAAACCCGCTTCTTGTATATGTGTAGTGTTTGTGCCAGGGGCAGCATCTTGGATCTCTTTTGACAAGCGGTCTTGGAATAATGTTGCAGAGGCACAGATCCACAGGGCAGAACCCATTCCCGCACCGAAAGTGATGACTGCGCCTCCAAGAGATACGTCTTCAATAGGGAGAACTGCTTGCAAGGCTACCTGTGGACCTTGAAGACCGAGACCGACTGCCAAGCCGAGAAAAGTGAGGAGGCCAACGGCTTTGGCGATTTGTTCTTCGAGATCGAGAGTTGTGAGAAGACCAGAGGCAATAGGTGTAAGGACGCTCGTGGCCAACATGAACGCTGTGGCTGTCAGTACTGGTCGAACGAGCTCGGAGGGGACTTACGGTAATAGTATCCGATCCATGTAGTTCCAACACCAGAAATAATGAATGCGATTGCCAAACCACCAACCATTGGAAGAGCCAGCAAACCTGCCTTTGTAGGTGAGTATCCACGTACGCCTTGGAAGTATATAGACATGTAGTACTCGGTCACAGCCAACACTCCCTCGCAGCACGCACCGTACCACATTCCTGCAATGATACTCCTCTGCTTCAAGATTCTGGGCGGCAATAGAGCGTTGTCACCTTGTCGATACTGCAAGTAGCCGAATGCCACGAATAGAAGAGCGCAAACAACGAGAGGAACAATAATCTGCCAAGTTCCCCAACCAAACTTTGTGCCTCCCCATTGCAGTGCCATGAGAAGAAAGGTAATAGCTGGTACAGCCAACAGCGTGCCAAAGAAGTCAACCTTCTTAACCTTATCCTTCAGAGTAAGAACAGGCGCATCATGACGCGGAGGCTGTTCATGAACGCCATAGGCCGTCAAGACAAGACACATAACGCCCAGCGGCAAATTAACACCAAAACAAGCCCTCCAAGAAAATGCATCTATCAGCGCACCGCCAATCGTAGGCGCAGTGATGAGGCCAACGCTCTGTATCGATCCAAAGAAACTATTGGTCATAGCTTGTTTAGACAGCGGAAAGCATTGACGGAGAAGTTTGAACAGGCCGCCGTTGACGGCGCCGCGGCCTAAACCGCTGACTGCACGGCCGAGGATAAAGATTGCGGAGGATGGTGCGAGAGTGCAGATTAGAGAGCCGATTTCGAATGTGGCGATGCCGATTAGGAAGACGGCTTTGATGGAGAAGAGGGTGTAGATTTGGCCGAAGCTGAGAGGGTTAGTCGGGTGGTGGTGAAGGTATGGGGGCTTTACAAGAAGACGAAGGCGCTGAGGGTCATGCCGCTGGAGTATTGTTAGAGCTGAGGTGTCGGGGAGGAAAGGGTGCAGGGCTTACTATGCAGCTGAGTACCATCCGATATCTGAGATGGTCTGAAACTCGTCTGTGATGCTTGGGACAGCGACGGCGACAATGGTGAGATCCTGTCAATGTTGTCAATGGGTTGTCGTTCGCAAGGATATGGGGGTTACAAGTCCACTCAGAAAGCATGCGATTGCCATTGAAGCCATGGTCGACCATAGCTTCGGTCCGGTCGGATAGACTATGTTCTCCTCATCATCACGAGGCTCTTCAATCTCCAAGCCGGAAGCCGGTCTGGATTGTTGAGTGGTGTCATTCACTTCCATGGCAACAGGGTTCGCCAGTGATCGTTCAGTCAGTACTTCAGAAGCCATCTTCGGATTCGCAATGCGGGTCAATGATTGAACTCGTAAGGTGAGAGCTTCCCAGAAGTTTATATAGCATTGTCGACTAAAAAGATCTGCGATGTTGAGATGCACTGATTGCTGACAGACGCGTTGAAGCTTACACCATCTACAGCGGCTAAATGGCTTCATGACGTGTTTTGGGGAAGTTGGAGGGGTTTTGAGTGTCTTGATTGATGGAATTGTGAAAGCCACTGATCTTGGATCTGACTGCTGACGAACTGCTTCATCTTGGCCGTGAATTGCACAGAGTGGTGCGTAAGGAGGACGTGTTCGATGAGTCGGCGGTTTACAACCAACACAGGCTCAAAAGTCAACCAGCAATGCCATTCATTGGTAATGGAAACGGATGGTATGTTCAAGACTGCACCCGCCGCTGTGCCTCAGCAACGCACCAGACGAGCCAGCCCCCTGCAAGACGAGTGAAACACGGCCAACGCCCCAGTGGGGTATACCAACTGGGTCATTTCACTCAGTGACATGCAATACCCTAGACTGTTCCACGACCTTGGGTCTCATCGACTCAAGACATGAAGGAATTTGTAGCATCAAGATAATAATGACGCTGCGATATTAGACAGACTGCTCTTTATCATCCTTCGGCTCTTGTTATCTTTGCATCCTTAGCAATCAATACTCAGACCATGCTCAATCAGACCAATGACGGTAATGCCGTGCCGTGGCGGGCGGGCGGAATTATGCTGACCCGGGCGGTTGGGTTGCCTAGTCAGATCAAGCCAGAAGCACAATCTTAACTGGAACATCGACAGCAATCGATAGCGACATAACGCCGTTGGCGCTGTATCGCAACGCCAAAATGTCTATCGACCAGAGAGTCCAGATTTGGCTCAGCGACGTCCAACAATCCACCGACGACCCATCGCCTACCCCCGAACCGTACATCGACATCCCGCCTAATCCCATGAAACGTCGTCGAGTCGATTCACCACCTCGCGAGACCAGACAACCACCTCGCGAGATGAGACAGGAGCACATGCCATCACCTAACGATCCGCTTTACGAGATCAAGAAGAGATGCTTCCTACTTCAAGCTGAACTCGACAAGATGTACGCCGAAGAGGAAAGAAATGCTTTTCGAGCGCTCAAGAAACGGGCGACCAACAACAACCAAGTGTCCTCCTCCGAGCTGCAGCATCAATACTGTAACTTTATCAGCTACAGTACAGGCAAGGTTGAACGACGGCTCATTAGCAGAAGAGTCGAGCCGATCTCGCAGCCTTTGTCAACACCATCCCGCGTAACCTCTGCGACAGGTTTGGGGTCCTCCAATTCGGCACGTCCACTCCGATCGGAAGAAGTCAAGGTCGAACCCGACACTGAACCCGTATCGTGGCCACGGCAAATCAAACCCGAACCCGATCTCGAACCTGTGCCTCCTGTGCAGATCCCACGGGATACAAGAGTCGAGCCTTATATCGAACCCCCACAGACAACGTTAACGACCCTCCTCAATCGAATCAACGACATCTACGCCGGTCGCGGTATCTTCCCCCGATTTCCAACCCATCCTCGATCTCGCAAGGAAACCAAATAGCTATAAAGACTGGACCTGGCTCCGAAACGAAACTTCTAGTGATATCTTCTCTTCTCAGCGACGTGTTTTTGGTCGGGTGCCTGGTCTTGCTCAGGCCGGCAAGATTATGCACCAGGCTGCTCTATGTGCTCAATTTAACGCACCGCTGTCGGAGTGGAATATGGAGGTTGTTCACAAGGTGCTTGAGGTTTCTTTGAGGGACGAGAATGGCTTTGGACCTCAGTTCGTCGACTTCAGATCCAGGTAAGGAACCATCTCTAGCTAACTCTGTCAATTGCAAGTCCAATACTAACTAACATTGTGTTCTCAGCACAGGCGGTGAAATCATCCACCAGTACCATTTAAATCCCGATACCCCTCAACCTCCCGATTTCTGCGTCTACCTAGAACCAGCCCGTGACAAGAACCCGGTCCCCGCCATCCCCGAGCTCATCACGCATATTCAGAAGAAACTCCGCAGCAAGATCTTCAACCACATCGATGTATCATCTCTCAAAGAGCGGCCGATAGCTTTCCACATACACAATCTACCGCACAACACAAGCCACGAGCTACAGCGCGTACGAACCGCCGTCACCGCACACTGGGCCTTTCTCAAGGACTTGGCGCGATTGAGAGAGATGGCCGAGGTTCTTCGCTATGGCTGGCGGGGCGCGGATCCTTCGGTGTATGATCTTCCCGGGTTCCTCCCGGGCGTCATCATCTATAAACATAACTGGTTTCTCAGCATCTGGAAACAAGGCGAAAGGGATGCGAGGTACTATGGGATTGGCGATACGGCGACTTCGATTGGTGTTTACAAAATCATTTGTTCGTTGCAAGTTCTGCAGAATTGGGTTAAGAATGAGTATTGGCCTTGGATGCGGCGCCTTCTTTTGGGCTGGCCTTTGGATGAGGGTGGAAGGCCTATGATATAAACAATGTTTTTAGCGATACCCCTAGATTGTCATGATACCCATACAGCGTCGATTAATGCACTTTAACTTCTTTTTTGTCCTTGGCCTCAGGGTAAGGTTTATTTAGTTGAGTATACAATCTCAGATACTTCTTCTCTCGTCAAGACCTTTCCAAATGAGAACATTACATCCGTCATGGTCTTGTTGATGATCTGCTCAATCTGCTCATCGCTCGTAACCCCGACCTCTTTTAGTGTACTCGGCAGCCCTGTAACCTCCACAAGCCTCGCGACGCAATCCCCCGCCTCCGTTTCCTCCCATCCCAACGTCTCATTGAAGACCTTCACAATCTTTGCTTGCGCCTCAGGGTTTCGCGCCTTGGTGTACCGCAGCACAGGCGGGAGCATAATGCAGCTCGTAATACCGTGCATAACCTTTCCAACACTACCAAGTTGATGGCCAATGGCATGACTGGCCCCATATTCACTCTGTAAATGATAAAGCCCATGAGCGCCATACGACTTCCGGCTTGACACTTGCTCACGCCGTGAACAAGCTCATCTTCACCGTCTTGTCCTCTGCCCAATCCATCTTTATACCCAACCAATCCCTTTGCCAAGTCTCGCAATGCTTTTTCGCACCATTCTTGCACATCAGGATACTTTTTGCATTCGGGGTTGCATAGCGTCTCAATGCAATGATCAACAGCACGTATTCCAGAGCTCAACCACAATTTCTCGGGCGACGTTCTCGCAACCCATGGATCCATGAGGATTAAATCCGGCGCACCACCATCCTGGAGCGAGAAATGCTGCTTTTTGCCAGCGCTGTTAGTGCAACTCGCTGTATGGTTCCATTCGCCCGCTGATAGACTCGTAGGAACGAGAATTAGCTTCACCCCCTCTGCTTTCTTCATCTTATCCTGCGGCGCAACGCCTTTTTCTTGATCAAGAAGGTCTTCCATGTCTTTTTCGCCAAATCCTGCCGGGAGAGTAGCGGACATCAGACGCGCGACTTTGCAAGCGTCGGAGTAAGAGCCGCTGCCAACACTGATGACACAGTCTATCTTGTGCTCTATGATTCTATGGGCAATGTCGATAACATCTGAGTATGGGGAATGGGAGCCGACACCTTCCTTGACGGTGGTGAGGCGGTCGCCAAGAGCTTCTTTCAGATCGGAGATAACAGATGTGTTTTTCGCGAGGGCTTTGCTGTGGACTAGAAGGATGCGCCGAGAATTCCATTGTTCGATGGCGGAGATGATGTCTTCTTTGCTGTGAGAGTTGAAGATTGCGTCGGAGCCTGGACGATGTCCGCCCTCGAGCTGGGGAATGCGATATGGCTTGAATGTACCTGTCATGGTGAGGGTATGCAATTGAGATGGAGCTTCAATAAGGCATGAGTCTGATGAAAGATCTATATTTCGGACATATGAGGTGTGAGATCTGGGTCCTTCGGGCCAAAGTGGATTAGTGACGTCTTAATTATGACGTTCTGCCGAGTCCCGAGCCACTATTCCCACTTCTTTTTTACTGTATTTCATGATGTCAAAGCTATAGTCATGCTGTACATTATCCTATATCGCATTGAGTGGGTATTTCGCTAACTATAACACCCAGTGGTAAGGCTATAAAAGAGAAATTAGTGAATAATTTGACTTGTATTCTATGCCATTGACGGCTCTTGCGGAAAAGGCAGTCTGGGAATTGATGGACGAGCATAAGCCACCATTTGGTGCCGTTTCTTTGCTCCTGCTAATGCCTTTCGGGCCCCGAATCGACCGTATTGGAGACATGGATACCTTAAGTTCATCAGCGTTCGTTATTTGGTAACTGGTGAATAACCAAAGTCCACCGCCTCTTGCTTTTGCTGGTGTCATTGACGTACAAGATACTGCTATTATGGCTGTAGCTATTGTGAAGAAGTCTAAAATCTATGAGAAAATAGAAATTCTGTCAGTCTCCAGATATATAGTATAGTAGATATATACTGAAATTATCTTAACCCTCAGCAGTTGTGTTCTTCGGTATCGTTGAAGCGAACTCCCATAGCTGAAAAAGCCTGGATGAGTAATTGTGGATTGCAAGAGCGAAATAAACGAAGATACGACCATTGCGAGACTTCAGCAGGCCCTTGCACCAGCACCTTGATTATGAGCTAACTCAATTGGACTGTGACGGGGCTCGACTTGGCGAGACAAGCTCCAATCAACATTTGAACCCTTTCTTGGAGTCCGAACTAAACGACAACCCGACCGGAGCGAAGACGAGATGACATTTGACAGGATTAGACCTACGTCAACCCGAAGTCCGAAGGCGGCTCCGATATAAGCTTGACTTTGACTACGGAGTATTAAATCTTGCATATGCCATGTATAAGAACATGACTGACTGCGTCTTTTGTCCATCAAACCTGTCTGTCACGGAACCACCATATACGACCATGTCGACTCTTCCAGACGGGCTCATCGCCTTCGGTCCAAACACAAATTGCACGTTAGATCTGTGTCCCCTCGAGGCAAGCATCTTCCGCTACCGTCCATCCGTCCCAGCCAACTCCATCTTTATCGGCATCTTCGGCCTCTGCCTGATAGCACATACAATCCAAGGCGTCTTAACTAGATCATGGGGCTTCATGGCTTGTATGGTCGCCGGTTGTGTTTTGGAAATTGCTGGTTATGCCGGCCGTATTGTCCTCTACGACAATCCCTTTAGCTTCAATGGATTCCTTACGCAGATTAGCAAGTTTCTTCCTATTCCTTATAGTAACTCCGCGAGCATAACTAACATCTCAACCTCTTTCGTTTTATAGTCTGCATTACCATTGCGCCCGTCTTCTTTTGTTCCGCTATTTACGTGCTCTTGTCCCAGGTGTAAGACACCTAACCGACCTATGGCCCCATCCTCAAGGTCAGCCTGCTGACGATTCGCAGCATCTACCATCTCGACCGATCTATATCTCGATTCGATCCCCGCGTCTTCTACTGGATGTTTATTCCATGTGATATAATTTCCCTGATTCTTCAAGCCGTTGGCGGCGCCTTCTCAGCCACTGGGACGACTAAAAAGGCCGTAGATACTGGAGTTGATATTTCTCTGGCTGGTCTTATTTTCCAGGTCATCACCCTTGTGCTTTTCTGCTTTCTTTTTGCCGACTACTTGCTTCTGTGTCGAAAGTCAAACCTCGCACGCTCGGGTCTGACGAAAGCGATGGCGGTCTTCCTCACTTTTCTCTTTCTTTCTATACTCTTGGTTCTCATTCGATGCACGTTCCGTATTGTTGAACTGCATGAAGGTTACTTCAGTCACTTTTTCCGCCAAGAAGGGGAGTTCATTGGTCTGGAGTCAGCGTGAGAACTGTCCATTTTTAAGCGTTGAAGCAGATGCTAACAGACCACCAGAGTTATGTGTGCTGCCGTTATCTGCCTCAATATAGGCCATCCAGGCAAGATTCTCACCACGAGAACAGGCAAGCGCAGTGAACCACAGTCGCTATTCTCGATTGAACTCAATGATGGTGCCACACTATAGCCCATTTGGCCAAACATTGCGTCTTACTAGATATGGCGAGGGAATAAGATAAAGGCTGAGAATAATGGTAATATAATGGTTATATAGACTGATATAGAAGCATTAGGGAATTAGAAGAGATATAGTAATTATAATAATACTTAAGTAAAGAATAAAAGTTTAATTATTATATATTTTATTACTCTATTTTTAAAAAAGTTATTATTAAATTTCTTAGAATATAAAACCCTAAAGTATCAGGGAATTTTTACTCTTAAACCTACAGAGTATATATAGGCCAGTATCCACTATAATATCCCGCTATAAACCTTAAAAGCGCCTCTTCACTTTTAGTCATCCCCCTGAACAAAAACCAACTAGTTAGCCCATTTTACATTTAAAATCAGGGCATACTGGAAATATTATTCTCCTTCATTATCCCCATAACCACGACTCTTCGAGCTTCTCTTCAAAGTCGTCATATACCTCAATCATTACCCACTACCCCTTTCATGCTGAAAAAAACACATTCTCCTCAAAAATACTCGTCCAAACCTACAGCCATTGTCTTTTCGCAATGTCAGATAGTCAGATCATTCCTAGCACCCGACGAAAGACGCATTTCAAGTCTCGCACAGGCTGTCGAACGTGTCGTTCCAGGAAAGTCAAGGTAGGCACTCCATTTACCAAACTGCATTAGCCAAGCTTTTGTGAGAACCTAATTCTGTATCAGTGTGATGAAGAGCGTCCCTCTTGCCGTAAATGTCTCAAGAGGAGCCTACAATGTGACTATCTCGATGGAGAAGTCAGAACGAAGCCGCAAGCTGACATCCCCAAGAGCCTTCTTGACGTGGAATTGATGCATCACTTCACTATCTCAACAGCTGTGACACTTGCCCCTGACGCCATCGTGCGTGATCTATGGAGAACCGATATTCCTCAAATGGGATTTGCCACGGACTATGTTCTGAATGGGATCACCGCCCTTGCTGCTCTGCATTTGGCGCGGTGCGACTCCAATCGGCGAAAGGCGCTTCTGGCTCATGCATCACTGTGTCATACCAACTCCTTGTCAAAGGCATTGCCTCTCATTACGCATGTCACGTCGCAAAACTGCAGTCAGCTGTTCATATTCGGCATCTTAACGCTGTTCTTCAACCTGGCTAAGCCAATAGAAAAGGAAGACTTCTTCCTTGTTGGGCGTGGGGTAGTGCCAGAGTGGCTCTATCTCCTTCGCGGCATTGATACCGTTGTCCAAGGCCAGGACGCTATTATGTTATCATCCGTCTCCTTAATATACAAAACATCCTTGGCAGCTTTTGACTTTTGGCACGACCATTCACCCGAAACCTTTGATCCACTCAGTCAACTACAATGTCATATTAATGGAATTCCCGACGCGGGAAACGAAGCGAAAAAGAAAGCCCTCAATCAAGCGGCGTCGGCTCTCACTCGAAGCTATACTTTCCTCTACGGCGATCAGTTTCAGGCACAGGACAAGTTTAGAGGGTTTTATATGTGGCTGTTCGAGATCAGCGATGAGTTCCTCACATTGCTGAGCAATGCTGATCAAGAAGCACTTTGTGTGCTTGCCTTCTATACGACGATTATTAGAGAATTGGAGAAGTATTGGTGGGTACAAGGTTGGGCGGCACATCTAATGAACAGAATCTTTCTTTCACTGGATGGAGAGCATAGGTTATGGATCAGATGGCCCATTGAGGAAATCGGTTGGGTTCCAGGTTGTACTTTTCGTTAATAGTGTTAATTGTACGGGGCTATAGTTTTGAAGTATTTGGCTTATATCAAGTCCAGTGCACTGGAGATGCTCAAATTCCTTATTGAGGTACTAAACAGTAACTTCAACGCATTATTCAATCAGGCATCTCCAGTCATAGCTTTCATGCCCTGAGTTGCTAGGCTGTATTCCCGCGACCTTGCTTACTGTATGGCATGGCCTTGCGCTATACTAAACTTATACCTTTTCTGTGAAAGGCCTTTGAGACTTTTACATTATACAAGTCCACTATTTTACAAGGCGATCTCTTAGCTTATTTCACTGTCGCGAATGCTCTTGCTCGGTTTGCTGATGGGTGGTCTGATCAGTCCATTGCAGACTGCTCACAAAAGGTTGAAGCTGCATAATGAGTAGGAGACACTGCATACTTTGTTGCTATGGCCTAGGCTTTCAGCAAGGCGTTTTTCAGAGTGTTGTACAAAGTTTTAGGGCATCACAAGAACACGCTGCCCATGTGGTCTATAAGAGCTCAATCAGGGCTAGACAAGTCTAAATGCTTATTTTAGTTGTTGCGTAACAGTCATCTAGGAGTCCTGTATATCAATAGGCCACTAGATCATGGACTAGCATTTGACTCTTCTCAGTGAAACAGATCAAGGTCATACAGTTTGGAGAAACGCCCCTTGTTTGTGCAACTAGGCTGTGCATACTATTTGTGGCAGGCGTTGCGAATTGAAGACGCTGTAAAACCTAACATAGCCAAGTGTTCCAGTCTACTGTGTCAGCCGATAGAAAACCACAAGAATGTCTTGAGGAGCCCAGCGTGATGGTAGCACAGGTTGCTTCGTCAGCACAGTGCTCCGTCAAGTCGGGGTGTTGTACAAAGACGCTCAATGTCACGCCATGCAACATATTTGGACAATTCTCCAGATTTGTGATAGACACAGCCTGATAGCACATGTTTCAGGAAGAGGCAGAGACAAAGGTTATGCAGCTGCATAGCCGCGTCAGATAGGTTACTATTATTGTAATCAAGTCCTGCAAAGTCACACAGATCCTGGCTGTCCGCGATCTCATCGATTCCCTGCAGCTGTGTATGCACGCTGTACCTGCGTCCTAGGCAGCACCATATCCTTCATTAAGGGGGCTATTTGAGTATCTAGAACCACTGCTCTTGGCCCCAATTCCACCAGCATCTTCAACCCCCCCCCATCATCAATCTGCTTCATGATCTTGTCTCATACCTCAATCATACGTGATTTCCCTTTCAGAAAACATGACTATCGGGGATTTCTTTGACTTCGACAAGACCGAATATGCACATCGCATATCCTACTACGATATAGACCGTCTCCGTAAGCAGGAGATCGTCAAAACCCGTCAGATTACAGCTGCAATATGCAGTGCCCACATCGGGGGCTGGGGCGCCGTTGCATCCTCTGGAGGCACTCTCGTGCTCAGTGCGATCGCAATCCGTCGTGTTCACGTAGCAGAGTCGAAGCTGGAGCTCATCCGTGCAGAGCTCAAGAAACGAGATGTCCCTCTGCATAAACTACAGAAACGAGATATCTTGATCCCCTTGGGAGCATGCGTTGCGGGAATGGGCGTTGGTCATGTGTTTGATCAGGCCGCTATTCATGTCACCCACACCTGCGCTCCGGGCCTGTTTCCGAGTGACTCTGTCGCGCATGCATTTTCTATGAATCCTGGTGATTCCATCAGCGGTGCTGCGCATGGGGCTGCGCAACAACTCCACGAGATGGGCCACGCCATAATGAGCCTGGACAATAGGGTTCCAGCCGCTCAGGATCTTGCGAGGTTCGCCATATCAGTTCCTCAGACGTCTGTTGAAGAAGCTGTCGGATTTCATACTGGTATGGTTGCAATGCAGGCTGCTGAGAAGGGTATTGCTGGTGTGGCGTCTAGCTGCCTGGCAACGCAGGGCATGAAAGCCATGACTGGAGATGCTGATCAGGTGGATGGCTTGCAGAACTATTGAGCGAGCTAGTTTTAAAGCAATCTGATCCGTCAACAACAATGGTCGCTGTGGGTTCAAAGTTAGGAGGTAGTTGATGAAGAGAATGACAAGTTGAAGGGGGTTATTTAAAGCACTTTGGAGTAAGTATCTAAGACTAGAGATCTTGATCGACGAGCAGAATTTATTATTCGCTTGCTTTAACTTTCTGTCGAGTTGCAGATATCGGCACTTCGTTTCTAATATCTACAACTATTCAAGAAATGCATCAGCTTCAATGCTTAATACCTGAGCAGCAAAAGTGATTTATCATTTGCCATTGGACTTTATATTATTTGCCTTGTCATCTAGTCTGCCTCTCTTATACTGCTTCCGTCCTCCTTATGTCTATACATGTATCACGGCAGATACTGCCATTCCACATTCACCCTTGCATCATCCAGGGTGCCGAAAACGTTAAACGCGCCCGTAGATAGATCCATCGAGTTTTCGTTTACACAGGCATAACAAGCGTCGACAATGGTGACGTCGATAGAAAGCCCGATATGTCGACCAGAAGTCGCAATGATGCGAATCTTTTGACCGCATTTGCTCCGATCATATCTTCTGTAATCCAGAGCGACGACAAAGTCGGTGTCGTGGCTGACGGTTCCGCAGTCGCCCATTATACCGTTTTGGAAAACCCATGTTGCGGAGCCACCGGTGAAGATTTGTGGTTGTTCGTTGGCTGGTGCGGTGGAGGTGCTTGGAGTTTCTTCGGTTGTTGACGGTAGGATAGTGCTAGACTCTGAGATTTCTGTAGGCGTTGAATGTTCTGTTGTCTCCTTGGTCGTTGACGGCAGAGCCGTGCTGGTTTCCGAGAACACTGTTGCCTTCGAGACACTCTCGGTGTTGGACGTCGTGGTGGCGGAAGCGATTTCGGCTGAAGAAGAGTCAAGGGAGACCGTAGAAGAATTATCATTTTCGGGGCGCGACTGGGTAGTCTCCGTCGAGGACACAATCGAAGTAGCCGTCAAGGCAGCATCAGATACAGAGCTTGTCGCACCCAAAGAGCTTTCAGTTAATGTCTGACTCGACTCGGGCTTGCAAGGACCAGCAGCTACACTCTGGACCCCAATAGCCAAGCCAAAAAGGGCTGTCGATGCCTTAAAAAAGTACATGATCGCTCAGAAGGTGCAAATGGGGAAGAGGAGATCCTCGGTCGTTCATAAGGCGGATTCTTCCTTGTAAATAAATATAAAAATAGGAGTTGCCAAGCCTTCGCCCCAGAAGCTATTGCGAACTATCGATTGCAATTTAATTCAGGGAACTAAATAAAGCGCCCTCCATTCGTTCAAGCGGATCTAGATCGGTTGCCTGGATGCACTAAATTTCCCGATCTTGCCCTGTAAGCTAACTTAGTTCAGCACCAGCGACCAGCTATCCTATGCATCTGCCACTCACTCGGTCGCTATAATTACATGCTAATAAAGAGTTCAAATTCAGAACATACTGATTATATTACTTCTGCTTCACTGTAGAGACTAAGCTAGTTATGATTATGCTCCTTCTAATTGAGAATAATTGCAGCATCAATGCGGTGTGAAGACGTAACAGATCGTCAAATCGAAGAAGTAGAAGCAGCTACCTCAATCATCCTTTGCCGTTCATGAGCCACTCGTTCGCGAAATTTCAAGACACTTGCAGCATAAGGCCAAGTTTCGTAATTACGAAATTCACTAAGTCGCTCAGCATCCACTTCAAATCGGGCATGTCGGATATCCTGAAGCACCTTCAAATCATCCGCCCAATCTGGGAGGCTCTGAAAGAATCGATCGCGAGCGCGCCATCCTTCGCCACGATATGTTAGCCAGCGTTCAACGGTATGATTCATAGGAACATGGATGTCGACATCCAACGCCCGCAGATCAGTACTCTCCCTGGACATCATAGTCCATAATGCTCTCCAGGCAGCCCGATCGACAACACCTGGAATGTTAACGGATGGGCCGAGGATGAGATCTAGGTGCAGAAAGCGCAAGGAGTGCCAACTTGGACCTTGGTTTAATCTAAACGCCGATAAATGCGGTAGGTACGTAAACGAAAATGCATTGTGCGAGAGCAGAAAATGAGCGGTCTCAGCATGTATAGCCTTACAGCTCAAGAGGAGCTCTGAGCTTTTCCATTCTGTGCTAGGAGCAGTACTTTGTTCATTCGCAATAAAGACTCCGAAACTACCAAATGCCACTGGATGTTTCGGTTCTACCAGCTCCGGCTCTGCCGGTATGTCAGGTAGCAAGATCATGTCCAGAGGTCGCCAAGCTGAAGCCAAGGGATCAGCAAGGTCTGATTGAAAACGTGTAGGCTCTCGATACGAAGCAACACGTGCCACAAAGTGATGACGACTGCGGTTGTAGATGGGAGCATAGATGAACCTCTGACCAATGCAGTACTCCCATATGCGCAAGCGCACTTGCAGTGGTAGTCGGAATAGACACGATTGAGGCTGCTCGTGTTGTCTCGATTGAATGCCTGTCGGCCTTGGAATGGGTGTATTGAGTCCAGCTACCAAGTCTTGATGGTTTTTGCGGTGTTTTCTAGACTTGGCCTTGCGCCGAATGCCATGCACGACATTCTGCGGAAGCTGGCGCGAATAGTTCCAAATGTCTTGACACGGGATCCCGCAACCACAGCAACATAGCAAAAAGGTCAATGGCATGGAATAGAACTCGAATTTGTCGTCGATTCTTCTTTCGTAGCTTTGCCACCAGGTGTCTTGTACATGGCTTGGATGCTGCGGGAGGTTTGGCATTCTGTGGTTGATAGAATGGCTGGGATGTATACTGGAGGTTATAGGTATAGAATTAGGGGTTGAAAGGTTGCTGGAGAGAGAACGGCAACTCGGAATATTCAGATGGGCCTAATAAGAGCGGAATTGGTTCCATTACCCGTCGGACATATCGCAATCGGTTAGGTGCCGCTAAGCCTTCACTAGTTGAGCACAGCCACTGGTAAGGCTACTCTAACCAATGCTGATCAGGCAGCCTTTGCCATGAGTCACCAAGACTTGATGACCGTGGATCTGTCAAACATGGACAAAAGATGACTCCAACTTCAGATACAGTCGGTGATCTTACAGACACAATGCTAGACCCTTTAAATAATCCCCTCCGCACCCCACGAAGTACAACGTCTCTTCCTTACCGTCACAAGCGCCCTTTGAATCCTAAAACTTAGTGCGCCCTCGCATCAGCCCAGTATGCCCTATCGTCTTCAGAAACAAACCAACGGCGAACCTGCAAAAATACAAAAATGCACATTCTACTCATGGTATCGCTCATGCTGCCACTATAAGCAACGCTACTGTACCAGATACCGAACACCAAGACAGTGCTGCACCTGCGCAGACCCGCGGCCACTGCGTCCAGACGGTCGTTACCCACGGTATATCGACGGCACAGGATGGGACCGCCATGCGCCAAGATGGGCAGACTATTGTGAAGGATGCCAGAAAGCAGAGAAAGGGTACGATATACTTCGGTCAGCGATCGCGGTTTGCGAACACTGGAGAAGGGGGCATTGTATTGGATATGGGGTCTGTTGTATGTGTTCAGATACGCGGCCGCGGTCTCATGACGGTCTTTATCCGCTGTATGTTGATGGGATTGGGTGGGTGTATGGTGCGACGAGATGGCAGTTTTACTGTCAATTCTGCAAGGATGTGCATGGGATCGAATCCCATGGGGAAGAAGATACTTAAATTCATGGGTTCTATTATTATGAAGAGCAGTATTTTGTGGCGGTTAAATACGAGTTTCTTGGATTTTATTTCCCAGGATTGGTGCAGGGTTTAGACACGAGCGAAGTTTCGGCCTTGATAGGATGTGATTGGTTTATCGTCTAACAACGAAAGCACTACCGTTTTGCTACTGCGAGGCAAAACTCTATCTGAAAAAGCCACTGAATTCAAAGCGCGCCAATAGATTGTTATGAACTTAATGGGATATCAGCCATCTCCCACATTACGACAATCTTCCCTGTATATACTGTGCGCATGCGTAAGACTCCAAGCCTTCCCCTTTTCTTCGAAACACACGGTGAGCTTAGTAGGACTGTCGCGTGAGCTCTCAGAGGTTTGATCAAGCTATTTGATAGTGAGAGTTTTCGCCGTACTGTGTACTTTTGAGCCAGTCTTCAATAATACGACACCTTCGAGGCCTTTGCGGTACATTTACATTGATGAAAAGTTAGAATAACTTTGAAGCCTACTATGTAGAGTAAGAGGAATATCAGAGAGCCTGCGACACAAGTCCGCTAATTGTGATTCCTTTATTTTTGACTTTGAGGCTTTTGCATGCCCGAAATTTAACAGCCAACAATACGGAATGCATAATCCCCGGATTCTTTACCGTCTACAAGTCAACTAAGTTCAATCTACTGTCGTCTAAATGCCTCACCTGAAGCCACCAACCACACACCCTTTGCTAGTCGAACCAATTGATATATAGATAGCAGTCACTGCCTAGCTCGACCTAACTTCCCTTGTTGTGATACCCCCTACGAGATGCGTCTCTCCTGCAGCTCATGGTCAGGCTCCATGTGGTAAGCACTAATATCATCCTAGCCTCTTTCACTTAACTTGTTCTAGGAAGGATTCAGTAATGATCTTCCGGGGATGTTTTAGCGCTAAGGCTGAAATCTGGAGTTGCGGAGATTGAAAGGTCTCTGCCGTCGTCGTATATGAGTAGGCATTTACCCTCCCTCAATCAGCGTGAGTTTACTCCTCTTCTAGTCTGGTTTGGAATAATGAAGCGACCGCCATGGCAGTTTACTACGAGAGCAGCTGGTCCATTCTAAGTACTATCGGCTTGGTAAACTTCTTCTTCGCCTGGATTGTGATTGGTATCACTAGGCTCTCATGGCTATCGACTATCCCTGCGATTGTGTCTGCGGCCGGTGCAGTCGCAAATGGCCTCTGCTACTACGCGTGGTACATGAACTCTGGCAAGGCAAAGACAGCTAGTGCTTACGCCGTCGCGGATATCCTTTGGATGGTAAGTTGGCGACTTAGCATCTTGACGCGTCAGGTTGAGTGATTTGGCTAACTGGTCTAAGATCCAAGAGGCAGGGCTGTCCTTTTACAGCTATATCATACTCAAGCAAGTTCTGCAAAACAAGGTTCGACGGATATTTTTGATCCTGTTCTGGTTCTTCATGCTATGTATCTGCATGACCAGAATGCTACTTCTGGTTTATAGAATTAAGTCTATTTTCACGGGTGAGGAAGCATTTACGGACGTGGTGAACGGAGCCCACGTTGGTTACTTCTTCTCGCTAGCTAGCGTCGAGTGCCTCAGCGCCTTCTTCCTCCTACAAGTATTTGTTAAGGCCAAGAAGACATCCGAGCAACTTTCAATGAGGTCAGACTTCTCTAGATATCTTATCCGAAGCACCGAGTTACGACTGGCTTGTCTGGCGTTGATCGGTATTTCAAGGGCAATTACCTTTCTGTTCCACCCTCCAATTAGCGGAGCGGCAAGCATCTCAAGTCAGATCGATGTATTTTTATACACACTTGAATGCCTCTTTCCCGTCGTTTTATTGTGAGTACCCTCTCATATTCATCTCAATTACTGGTTGCTAATTTCGTATGGGAACAGTATCGACCTACTGGCCTCGAAGTTGACATTCACTCACGGTTCTCAAAACGAGTCGTATCATCTGACGCAAAGAAGGACTGTTGGTAGAGAGCGACTTCCATCAGTTGATAATGCGTCCTTTACACGCCCTGTAGATCTGGAGCATCAGAACAACGCTCAGTCTAAGGAAATCACACGTTTTACCACCCGGAACTGGACATCATCATCCTCAAGAGAATCGAGACATATAAACACTGACAACGGCTCAAATACCAGCCAGGTGGGCATTGTCAAGACAATCACCACTACAGTTACAACCAGTGCTTAATGATTGTAGGGCATAGTGGGATGACCCTAAAACTGATACTGAAAAGCTTAGATAATTAAATATAGCTTGGAGTTCCTTGTTTCTAGTAGTAGGAAAGTTAAAACTATTCTTACTAATCTATTACATTACTATATATTATTATTTATTCTTATAAACGCTTATATTAAAGAAGTGTATTTATTATTTACTTAATAAATAAGTGTTATAAATAAGTCAATATTATAAGAAGTAAGTATTATTTGTATCCTCCTATAGCATTCTATATTAACTCTACCTAAATATCACCTGTATCTCCTTCGTTGCACAGCTGAACCCGACCAGTAAAAGTCATCCTCGGGTAACGGAATGCTCACGCCATACATCTCCTTGACCCTAAAACGTCTGGAAACCGAAAACGGCGCATCATTCCATAACTCAGTATCATCCTGCTTCCACGGCAAATGGATGTCAAAGCGCTCTAAATGTCCCATCGCAACCAGCGGTGCAAGCATGTCTCTCTCCATCCCCACAAACTGTC
This sequence comes from Fusarium pilosicola, assembly GCA_020615335.1. Lineage (NCBI taxonomy): Eukaryota > Fungi > Ascomycota > Sordariomycetes > Hypocreales > Nectriaceae > Fusarium > Fusarium pilosicola. The sequence goes on along the minus strand of JAGQDI010000020.1, from coordinate 387,168 downwards.
CTCTCCCATCACCAGATAGCCAGACCACAATCCGCAGCGTCCGCAGATGCGATAGTTTGACGAGCTCAGTGCAGACTTTATTCCATAGCATTTCAGTCTCGGGCGCTGGGACGTCCAGTGAAATGTCCCAGGCTTGAGGGTGGCTATCGTAATACTGACTTACGCCTGCATATAGATGCCATCCGACTTCCATGTGTTGCATGGAAGCAATGTGCTGCTTTGGAAGCATAGTGTCCAGCAATGTGAGCGCTGACTTTGAGCTGGCTTGGCCGAATCCGAAGCAGAAGGTGTTATTGGAGTAGAGGTACGAGATAGATTCCATGTATCTGCGGACTCAAGTCAGTATTACTCCATGATGAAACTGGGAGGGTACATACGCTGCGCGACATACAAGCGGGACTTTCAAGAGTCCTCTCTGCGGTAGCCACTGATAATTCTCTGACTCGAACAAAGATTGCCTAAGTCTGCCACGATGTACAGTCAAGTGTACCTTGTGACTCCCCATGACAAGGCGCCAGATCTGCATGCGCACCTCTAGCGGCAATTTGCTAAACAGTAATGATCCCGATTGCGCATCTTGTGGCGAGCCGACAGCAGATAACTTTTCTTCCAGCGATTGAGTATAGGGCACACTCCAGTCGCGAGGGTCAAAAATGGGCTTTGGCTCCCACGCGTTGTCTCTATGCGTATCGGGATGCAGCTTTTTATGCATCTCCTCAATCTCGCGCGGCGTAAGAGGTTCTTTCGGGAGTTTGGCGCCACGATACTTGTACTTAGCATCGCTGTTTCTACCGAACAAGCGATTAAAAAAGTCCATGGTGCCGGTGTATGGTGGTATGCAGTATCAATCGGATGGGAAGAGTTGTCGCTTCAGCGTGGTATGTGACTGAGTGATGAGGGGAATGGTCCAATTGGGTTGTCTCTCCTTTTGTTGTCGCTGCAAGTTGGCAGCATACCGGTAGTTAAGGAATAAATAGACAAGAGTCTGCCAGTAATCGCAATGGGCGGCCTCAGACTTGTTGAAATGCAATGCCCAACGATGCAGGAGGCAAGAAAAACGCCTAGTTCATTTCGATCAGAGTCATGCCTGCGGCTGAAAGCCTTGGGCTGACTGAACGCCAGCGCTTATCTCGGCTTCGGCAAGATAGCGTCAGATTAGTTCCGCGCTTCGGATCTCCATTCCGCCCTGCATCGGTACTGGGTATGCACCCCCAAGCAGTCCTTACCGATTCGGGGTATCATAAAATGCCATGGCCGGCTTGCATGTATTCGTAGTGTCAGTATAAGACTAAGCCCAGTTGACTACATCATGTTTCGTGATCGATAAAAGATGAAATAAGGCGACATATAATAATTCTAGAGTCCTATACTAGATGTTTCTATTTCTGAGAGGATTGACAGAACTTGCTCTCTGGAGGTAATTATTAAGCATCCTCTCCTCCTCAGCACTGCACACGTTCGTAGACCGCCCGCGACGGAACTCGTCACCAAAAGGCTTAACAACTGTAGTTGAGGCTCTTGACAGACCCCGCAGCTCATCAGCTTCGCCTGCCCATCTCCCACCAAGTATTTCCACGTGTTCCAAGACAACACCACATGGACCTTCAACACGGCTCAGGTATTCTCCGAGTTGGCCAGCTTTTAATCTAGCCCCGACCAGATGCAATCGTTTCAAACGCGTGTTATGTGCTCCGGCAAGGAGTTCATTTAAACTGCGTAAATTAAAAGAATTGATGGTGAGATCTTTGAGACGAGAAGGCTCGAGTAGCGCTGAGAGGAAGTCTGAAACTAATTCCAAGGCATCCTCTTGATGGTCGAAGAACCATCCCGTCATGGCTTCTTTCGCTGCTTCAATATGGAGCGTTTGTAAGTCCCGAAGCGATTTGACGAGTGTGAGTCGCTCAGAGGGAGACATGGAGAGATTGGCGTAGCTACAGGGCGCAGAGCACCGGAGTTTCAACTCTCGCAAGGTTACTCCCGTTCTGTATATCTCAACTGGAAGCCTGTGTAGCAAATCGATTGGTGGTTTGAAATCAGGATCGGGGTAGAGATCTGAAGCGTCCGACCAGGTATGAGGTCTCAACATGACTGCCCGTAGAGATATGCGGTAGTCTCGGTCCACAAGGTAGCCATCTCTCTTGAAAATATCATCTTCTCCATCGGTGATCTCCAACCTATCGGCATGAGGCATTCTCGCCATGGCGGTTGCAACAGTGGAGAGAAAGGTCCCGTTCTCTCGCATTTGCTGTTGCGCTTCAAACAAAAGCTGATACTCACGATGGGCATCTGTTAAGATTTTCCGATACTCGAGGCGTTCATACGAGTCCCACTGCAGGTGCTCTTCTGCGTTATAAATTGGCTCCCAAGCAGAAATCATATTTTTTCCCAACTCAAGTACGTCGTAATTGACCCAATCGGGCACGTTATAGGATCTCCTCTTGTGCAGATCGCCCGGGATCACATTTTTCAGGTGTTCAAGATATTGACTCATCCCTTCCATGTGAGAATGGGCGAAGTGGCTGAGGTCGGCTGCCATGCGTTGATCGTAGTATGGAAGCTTAACATGAACGCTGCGCACCCCAGAACTGATCAATTGGTGATGAGAAACATTCCTCAAGCGCTCCAGAGACGTCTCGGTCAAAGAGACAGTTATTTCCGGGATGAGCAGCGGTGAGGCCTACTGGCAGAAACGTCGGCACGTCAATCGGATAGAGCGGATGTCATCAACGCGAGCAGCCGTCGGTTCATCGGGATCCCTTGCGTGGAGTAGAAAATCGAATATTCGATAGACAAGTTCTGGGGGTGTAGTGTTGATTGAAGCTGCAGGTCGTGGTTCTGTGTGGAGAATCATGATTGATGAAGGAGGATGAACATTCTTGTGTAAGGATCTGCTGAACGGTATATAAACCCTATTGCCGTAGGCCCTAATGTAGGGTCCTTATGTTTTCGATCCTACCTAACTATTCGGCATAGTGGTTCTGTAAGGTACGACATGATCAGAACGGGGTCTCAGCGTTTCTCAAGGCGGTGAAAGCGCATGTGGATTCGGCTTAGTTAGGAACAGGCAAAGTAAGGTTGTATTCTTGACACAGCGATACAGCTAGATAAATTATAGCTTAAATAGAAACACATTACCAAGTATAAGAGAATCTTAAAATTATTAAAGTCATTTGTCTAGGCCCCCGGGGAGTATTTTCTTAATTATTTACAGAAATTTAATATTTAGTGTTTACTACTCTTCACTTTCAAAGTTCCAGGTCACCGGAAGCAGCAGGCCAGGAAACAAAACACCGAACCCATTGTATCCCTCGCCCCAATTGATGAAATATCACAAGAGCCTAGACACCGAGAGCTCTTCTCAGATTATCATATTAGCTTCTGCGTTTCCAGTCTCGGTATCGGTGCACTCACGTCAGTGTTTCTCAACCTAGTTTGCTGCTTGAGGTTCCGGAAGAACCCTCAATTGCTCTCATCTTGTCGGCCGGTGCGCATGTTATGAGTGTTGCGATAGCTCAGGTAGGTGATCCAAAGCGCTAGGATGGCTACCAAGAGTGACGGAATGCTGGTCGCCAGAGCAATAACAGCGGCAGGGGGATAGAAGTCATCGCTGAAGATAGAGTGATTGTCTTCTTCTGGTCGGCCTCGAAATATGAACTGGTTTAAAAGCGGGATGTGATGCTTGGGTAATGATAGCAGACGATTTGTCGACGTGATGGAAGTGTTGAAAGTGGTGAAAGTGATGGAAGTGGTGAAAGTGATGGAAGTGGTGAAAGTGATGGAAGTGGTGAAAGTGATGGAAGTGGTGAAAGTGATGGAAGTGATTTGATCAAGACAACGAGAGTGCTGAAATGTTCTCTTTTAAGCACAGCCGTCCTCGTGAGAAATTGAATATCAATAGCTTCCACCCTTCATGTCGAGGCTCAGTGGATGTCATCTAGTCTCTAACAGTCATTGCGACAGTTTCGTTATTGGCTAGACCCTTGTTGTACCTTAAACTTGGCAACATTCCGTGATATCCCTGAATTTGCACTGTCGTTAATGGTTTCTAAAGGCCTGTTGCGCTGTTGCGCCATTGGCTATACTCTGTGACCGTCCGTCTTACTCTGACGCATGTCCGCATCTTAACCTCTCAGTCCCTGCATTGCGACGGTTGCGCTATTGGCTGGACCGTCGTTTGCCTCACAATGCCCACCTGGTCTGTGATGTCCCTCACTTTGGGCTGACATTGGCTGTTTTCTCCGCCACAAAGTGAGACAACTTCATTGCGCTGTTTCGCCATTGGTTGTACTTTGTGGCTTTGCGTGTCACGTCTTGATGCAGGATCCCTGCATTGCGACGGTTCCGCTATTCGTCAGTCTGGGGTCTGCCATTACAGGGCCTTTCGGCCTTAGGCATACCCGCTTTAAGCATAACAAGGCTCTGCTGATTATGATTGTCTCTCCCCTCCGTGACTTCATTCATGCCATCTGAATTTCGACCGAGAAGGTTTACCATGCCAGTTTCCACGCCCAGTTGCCCGCCGTGCCGTAAAGCAAAGAAAAAGGTAGCAGGTTCAACATATTCATCACTATGAGTCCATGCTAATATGTCTCTGGAACAAGTGCAACCTAGGGGATGCTGGTGTACAAACCCCTTGTCAACGATGCTCCGAAAAAGGACTGCAAATTGAATGCACAAGACTTGTGCTTACCGAAAAAGCCCAGGCCCGAAAAAGGAAAATTGCAGAAACCAGCATCGATGATGAGAAGGCCAGTGACTATTTGTAAGTTTCTGGGTTATCTTTTCTTTTACTCAGACTCTAAACTAACATAGTAAGGCCGCTAGAAGCCTTCTGGCTGGAGAGGTTGACGCAATACTCGAAGTCTGCACTCGCCATTCATAGGGAAACAATCGATTCACTCAGCATGAGTTATAATGAACCATGGAATGTTGTTTACATGCTCCAACAGGTTGGAGAGAATCGAGCACTAATTAGATTTAAAATCGAAGCCAGTGCAGGTAATTCATCCTTAGCAGCTTCGCATTACTTTTCATCGAAACTTTCCAGCACTTACTACTACTTCCCGGCTTGGAGAGGAGCGTTTCACGACCCTGATTGGTTTGTCGGCGAAACGGAAACCACATTCCCCAAACCTCGGCCTTATCAGCAAGCCAGCCTTGCCCTTCATGCCCTCAGAGTGCATGAAAGTCAAATCCTCCAGGATTGGAGTCGCCTTGAAGAAGCATCTGAGTTGTCAGCTTATGCCCAGAAGTACAGTGCAGTGATACAGCACCTGAGGACTATTGAAAAGTGCAGAGTGCCGTCATTACCTTGGACACATAATCTACTATCATTAATTGAAGTGAGAGAAGAAAGGAGGTTTTTCATCTCGGAAGTCCAAGCCACCGAGGAGAAGGATATGTTTGGTCGATCTCTGCTACATTTGGCACTTGATCTCGGTGTAGGTGACGACGCTTTACACCTGCTCAGCAGTGCCGCTAATGAGCCTGACATCTGGGGTCGTTTTCCTCTACACATCGCTTCCTTCACTGGCTGTATTGACTTGACCACACGTTTGATCCGCGACCAGAGAGAAATTCAAGTTAAGGATGAGCACAATTTGCAACCTATCCACTATGCTAGTGCTGCTGGGCATGTGGACATTCTGAATCTGTTGCTTGGCAAAGCTGAAATTGACTCAGAAGACTTGCAGAGCAGGACGCCTCTCATGTATAGTGCCATGAACGGACATATAGCAACAACTAGTGTGCTTCTTGAGAATGGGGCTGGCATTGAAATGGATGATGGGTACTTCTGGACACCACTGCTATATGCTATCAATGGCGGACGAGTGGGCATTGTTGATTTGCTCCTGCATAAGGGCGCCGAGGTCAGGCCAATGCTGTATGCTCGCAAGTTCATGTCACACCCTTTGAGGCAAAGACATCTTGGCGTCATCAAGCGGCTTCTTGACCATGGGGCGGTGAAGGAAATTCGTCGTTTTAGTAACGAAAATCTTCTACTTTGGGCTGCCGAGACGGGAGATCATCGCCTCGCTTGTCAACTGGTCCTTCACAAAGTCTTTCGAACACCCATCTCTACTAATGGTATTACTGCCCTTTCATATGCCTCTGAAGAAGGAAATCACGAAATCGTGGTAGAACTACTCGAAAACGGAGTGAACCCTAACAGAAGATGCAGCGGTCGTGAGCTACCGTTGTCATACGCTGTGGCGCGAGGACACGTAAGTGTCACGAAAGAGCTACTCAAACACAACGCCAACCCAAATGCAAAATCCGGTATAGATATGGATGGTCAAATGATTCTCGTCAACGCATTTGAACTGCGAAACCCGGATATCATTGACCATCTTGTTGCTTGGGGAGCCGATGTTAGCGCCAACGGCTCTCGTCTCTAAACGCCAATCTTCCCTACTGTTTTGAATGGGCACCCAGGCGTTGCTGAAAGCTCATAAATAGGATCGCAAATCTCAATGTTTGAATAAGTTGCCGCTTGTGATTGCTCAGGAGAGGAAAACCCCAGAGGTCGCAGATTATATATCAAGTCTCCCTGGCATGTTATAAATACAGCAGGAGTAGTTATTACAACATACTAAAATATCAAGATCGTTTGACAGAAACGAGCAATGCTTGAAAAAGATCAAATGGTCAATACATAGACTCCACTGTTGAGCTGTCATGCAGTGCAAAGTGAACAATCTGATACATTACGCTCCAAAGACCTCAAACTCTACCCCTACAGGCGATAGGCACACCTCATTGGCGGTATCTGAATACTACACCCCCGAGGTTTATCATCATATATATATTCCTCCCGAGCGATTTCGTTTCCCTCCTTATCTTTCGTGAGAAACTTGGCCTGTCTTCTGTACCTGACTGTACCATCCTGCTCGGAGATGACTTCTAACTCATGTTTTATCGGAATAGCGAAGTAGCGTCTCTCCTCCGGCGGTACATCCTCGCCGACCAGTTCAGCGGTATCCTCGAGTGATATATCATGTTCCAGCTCAATAAGACGTCTTCCAACTCTATACAAAGTCCCCACGTCAAACAAGCCCTCTTTAGCCGTTCCAAGCTGCGCCAATAAGGTTAATGCCGTGTGACGAATTTGCAAGTCTCGACACTTGAGAACAATGAAGAATAGCATCGGTAGCCAACTCATTTCGAAGCTGAAGCTTGATTGTGGTATACGTTGGTGACCTGGCGTTGTTGATAGTGAAAACGCCTCTTGTGCCAAGCTTATAGCATCGCGGAAGATATCGATATGCTGATCCCACCACATTTCTGTATGCGAGTTTTGTTTTTCGATGTATATTCTGGCCATCTTGTGTTTGAAACGCATTCCGCATATCGCGTATTTATCCACTGTTGCGGATGGAGGTAGTTCCTGCTCCAGATCGTTCATCTTGGAATCCCATTCATCCAACAATAAAGCTAGCACAATCCTATCATCATTGTCATCGTGCAGGCACTCCAGTATCCGAACCATCAAATCATCAATCACTACCTGCGCCTCTCGCGTATCGTTAAACTTCGCAGGCATTGGTGTCTCAAACCCGATGAGCTGCGGTAGAGGCGTAGGTGGTTTGCCACCGCCAAAAGAAAACGGCGTTATACTCAGCCGTCGGAATATAGGGACAAGATACTGACACACCCATTCGGGACGCGAAGAATGATTTAGTATCATGATACCATGACGACAGTGCTGCATTGCGGCGTCAAAATCTCCCTGTAGATACTCAATACAAATAAAGAGTATGCAGAGAACTAGTATCATCTGCTCATCACTAGCGGACTTGACATGCTTAATAGCAGAGTTATAGTGATCAACAGCAAAGGTGCTACCACAGACTTGCCGAGTAATACGAGAGCCTCTAGCAAATTCTTCATAGAGCGAGCTGATGGACAGAACAGCATGGCGCATGGTAGGCTCAAAGTGGCTGAATTGCATGACCAGATGCGTCCAGAAATAAGAGTCGGTAGGACCCGAGAGAACCGGCCCAACCATTTCAGTAAAGAACTGGAACGCTCTGCCTTCTCTCTGATCGCGGGCGGATAGTTGGTTTGGGCGGTAGCACGTCAGGCTAGCTGTGCCTTGATAGCCGCCACAGACGCGGCGCGACGATAAGCAGCGCTTGCATGAAGGCTTGGCTTCGTCGCATTTGATCTTTCGGGCTCTTTTCCATTTATTAGTACACGAAGTAACTAGCGAGAGTCAGGGTAACGCACTTGCAGGTCCGACAACCCGTCTTGACGTGGTGGCGAGAGGTTGGAAGTGACATCTGTGGGGCTGTACCGAGGGATTGTAAGCGATGGGTTGATAGAGATGAGAATTTCGAGTCGGGAGGGCAACTCGTTGGCTTTGACGAGAAGATAATTTGCTGTGAGAGATTGATAAATGGATCCCAGGTCGTTTCAGTGACACAGAACGCGTGGATCGACATCCTGCAATGACGATCACGCAGTGGGGCTGTTCCGAGCTTTTGGACCAATAATAGCGTGGACTGCGTATCAGTTTGTGAACAGTAGGCGCCGAGAGCTAAAGCTGTCATGAAGAATTATAGTAAAGTCATTAATATACAAATACTTTAGAGTAGAGTTATAGGTCTTCCTCAAAATAAGCAACAGCTCTTATCGATCCTTTACCTTTTAGTTCTGCTTCAGCTCCTCTACCTGCTTCCAGCCAGACTCAAATCCCTCCCTTCGCACGTAAAGCTCATCCTCATCAACCTCCGCCACGGCCATATCATGAAGAATATCCTTTATACAACGCACACGCCCCTCTATACCTTTAACAGCCTTCAAGTTCGGCAACTTGTCATCCCTCTTAGCCAGAAGCTCATCAACATGCTCGTCAACATCTGGATTCTCACCCCGCGTGTACCCATAGAGGCAGAGATACTCTAGGGAAGGCGGTAACATGTCTACCAGTCTGAAAGGCGCGGGTCTCTCAAGTCGGTAAGGTGGCTCTTTAGATCGACAATGTGGTTTCCACCAATTATATTCCCCGAGGAGTGGCATGATGCCGATACTCAGATGAGTAAGATGAGGAAAGTCGTGTAATGACCCAATGGTTGGTGTATACTCTTTGCCAGTTTCCATCTTGTGCCCAGTACGGATCTTTTTATCCAAATTCAGCCTATCACGTCCATACAAATCGAGCTGGTCTGTCATATCCCAATCAGTCCCGTCATCTTCTCCCTCCTCGTAGTTATTGTCAACATCCCAGTCCAGCGCATTTACCCCAGCGCCTGCATCAACGTCAATATCAAGCACTCTCAATGAGTTTCTATGCGCAGAAAGTGCCTTTGCGATATAAAACGGTTCGCTACACGTATCTGCCCCATCACAAGTCCATAGGCCACCAATCGACAGCTTGAATTCCTCAAGCGCCTTGGGAATCGAGATCATGACACTGAGGAAGCTGGGAGAAATATCGCAGTGGGTAATCTCCAATCTCTTCATGTTTCCCGTCCCCGGAACGAAGAATGTACGGTCCGCCTGATAATCGCACATGCCATCCATGGCCACTGATTCAAGAGCTGGGAGACGATGTATCAACTGGGTGAATCCGAGAATATCGAACGCGGTGTAAAATCTCTCGTCGATTTGAGTGCCAGCAAAGAAATGGACATGTTTCAGCCTCTGAAGTGGAGGGCTCGTCATCTGTGCATAGTTTGCTTTGAGCATATAGTCCACAACAGGTTGTTGGAGGTGTTCGGCAAGATACAACGTAGATATATTCTCGCAGAGCGAAAAAGAAGGATTATCATGGCGATTGTAAACTCGCTTTCCTTCTGAAGTTCAAACTCATACTCGCGACGCTTCCAACTAAGGATCTTATCGACCTGATCAGCTGTTTCGTCGCTCATTTCTAGGCGACGAGCATATCGTCGTAGTCTTATCTCCAGCGTATCGCCTAGTTCTTCATACCCCATCGAGGTCGGCAATTCATCGTAATGCGGTAACTTGGACGTGGAGGCATATAACCAAGGCGTTGCGTCGATGACAACCTCTGTAACCGCTGTTGCGCGAGATGGGTCTTCAATGTAAGATTGCAAAAGACAGTAGAGGCGCTTAGTGTCCTCCTTTGAGCTAATTTGTACACGTGAGTAGTTGGGAGGAACGTATACAAATTGGGACGCGTTTCCGCGCGTTGGAACGGCACGATGAGGGAATTGAAGAAGTCGAGGACTCAGAAGCGGTCGGCAATTCGACCATCCTGAGCGAACAGAACGGGGTATCCTTTGCACAAGCATATTTGCTCTTGGGCGGTGAGATCAACTGTTAATATTTACAGTTCAAAGACGGTCAGCAAGAGAAATGAGCTGATGGTGTTGTTGGTATCGCTTATCCTGATAAGATAAGAATCGGAGGGCAAGGAAACCTCAGACCGCGATATATGCTCCGTAGGATAAACCAAACTCAGTAAAAGATGTTCTAAACTTACACTTAGCTACCCTAAGTCTTTTCGTCAATCAGGATTAAGATTTTAAGTTTTCTTTTCTTCCCTAGCTACTTAGATTAGGATCAAGGCCGGAGTTGGGATCTGTCTATACATTAATATTACAGGAGGTCTTCTAGACAGAAGATCTAGCCGTCAACCAAGATATCCTGCAAGCCGCCCATCATTCCAATGAGCTTCTCTTTCGCAAGCTCTTTGTTGACCTTCTTAATCCTGCCCTCAATCTCACTTCGACTTCTCGACAACTCCTTTGCAACTTCTTTCCACGACAATCCATCCTTTGAGTTAAATGCCTCGTGCTTGAGATCGAAGCCAGCTTCTTGGCCCTCCGCCAAGTGCACGGTCTGCAGACTTCCATTGTGCTTACGAACCTTGCCGCCTACTATAACAGTCTCAACCTCTCTGACGCCTGCATGGCGGACGATAGCAGTCAGTGGGTCGTGGTCAGCTGCACAGCTGATTGAAGGAGAAGTCGTGTCGAAGATGACTAAGTCCGCCAACTTTCCTACTGCAATGGATCCAATGTCCTTATCCATGTTGATCGCCCGAGCGGCTTTAATGGTAGCCAAATTGAACGCTTTCTGCACTGTAGCCCGCATCTTCTTGGGATAGTGACCTTGTGCAAAAGTCGCCGAGTTCTGCATTCCTCGATCACTTGCCAGTGCGATTTGCATCTGATGCATCATACTGACTGGCCCGCAGGAGTGACAATCTGCTCCGAGGCAAGTCAATGGGAGATCTTCCCGAAACGCTACTGGGTCTGCGCCTGATGCCATGAAGATTTCGGCATCGGGAGTTGAGACGATATAAGTCCCGGCTTCAGTGAGGAGAGCTGCTTGTTCTGGTGTTGTTCCGTTGCCGTGAGTAAGGAGGATATCAGGTCCGAGAAGACCGCTGGCGTGTAGTTGCTCCGGCACCCGCGATTGTCCTATGTATACGGAGTATATGTCAGCGTGATATACTCAGCAGGAAGACTTCAGACGATACGTACCCTTTGAAACTGGCCAGTGTCTGTAGTGGCTTGTAATAAGCTTCACTCCCGCGTCTTTCACATGCTTAAGCGTATCAGAAATGACATTCTCCGGCAAGAAGTGACTGTCAAAGAAGAAACCCAACTGCACTCTCTTGTCATCTCCAAACGGCGCCTTTGCAGCAAGAGAATCCATCTGAGGCAGCAGCCAGTCAGGTTGAGGGGAGCGATCAAGCTCAAACGAAGACTCTGTCCATTCTGTCGCGCGTAATGGCATGACACCATGGCAAAATATGGACCGTATTCCAGACACCAGAGTAGCGCTCAGGGCTGCTGGGCCATGTTCCGGGCTGGACGCGCCGTGTGCATTGTCAACAACGCATGTTGTTCCCGAGTCAAGGGCTTCAAGACATCCAGCTAGTTGACCCCAGAAGAAATCATCGGGCGAGAAGTTGAAGCTTTGAAAATTGGCTAATATACTATCAGCGGTTTAGCCACGGTGTTTATGGAAGGGTACTGGCCTTCGAGCATGTAGTCCAGCATCGTAGAGTCGCCAAGCCTCCCCTTCAATTGGCTCTGCCAAACATGATGATGGGCATTGATGAACCCAGGAGCAATTATTTTACCCACGCAGTCAATTGTGGAGACATTTTGGGGTTGAAGATTGTGCCCGATCTCAACAATGCGATCACCATCGATTAAGATGTCGGTGTTTCTAAGTGCGATAACATTATCTTCCGCATCATGCTGCAGCACGGTGCCTTTTTGAAGAAGAAGCCTGACACCCATTATAAAGAATATGCAAATGCAATGCCAAGAATAATCATCATCGTTTGTGTTGTGCGCGCCGACTTTCTTATACTCATCAATAAAAGTTCGGCCATCGGTGTATTCGGTGAATGTAATTCGGCACTAAGGGATTCTGAGGTGAAGGCCGGTGAATTCTTTTATCGATAAGACTGAAGATCGGCTTTGCAGTTCGGGGATAACGAGGGGTGACGTATGTCTTACCCTGCACTAAGAGCAAGACCCTAATATCGGAGTCCCTTTGCACCGACTGCAATCATTAGTCGTACGCAAAAGTCAGCGAAATCATACATGATGTCATTTATATTATATGTTCTTGGGTTTGCTGGTGGACGAAAGTACCGTTGCGAAGCGTGCGCGGAAAACATCGTGATAATCAATTGCCTTGTGTCCATTCTGGACGATTCTCTGTACAAACGGTCGTACCTTGAAATAAGACACGTCCAGCAATTTGATTACCACTGTACATGATGCTTTTCTTTGACATCTGCTTCCTCAAACTCATGGCTCTACTACTATGCATTATATGCTGTAACCGTTACCACTTCAGCTTGCAACTGCGACAACAGCCACATTTCGCGGAAGGATGAATAATTATCTACGCATCATCACCTGTTCACAGTGGCGCTCATAGCGCGAAAACACATTGATTGGCCCAAGCTCCAGCCCACAAAGGCGACAAACGTGGCACCCAATGAATCACCAACGATTCACTACCGGAGCGACAACTGACTCACTATCCAATCGGGCAATGCCGTCTCATGCTGCAGCAGCACGTTTCCAGCTCGATGATCAATCAGATCTGGATCATGGTCTAGGTATCTCGCAGTGGTGAACTCTCCCTCTCCCCCCACGGATCAAACCGTATCAACGCCATCGTCAAAACGGCATGGCTCACGCCCAGCTTCGCAACCCTCACGTGTCGGCCAAGCCCGGCAGCAAATCAAACCGGCACTTGATTTTACCGACTAGACAGAAACAGGTTAATCAACTCACCTCTAGAAGCATTCGAAGCTTTTTCGAAGCTCATCTAAACGAAAAATGGATTAGGTCGTATTTTACATACCTCGTGGCTAGCTCTGCAGCAGAGCAGCAGCAGTCAGCTCCGGAGTCTTGTCTCCAAATCTGCTCGTCAGTGCGCCAAGACCCCATGGGCAGAGATTGATGAGACATTCAGGGTGAGAGTGCCCCCTCCCTCTCCATCGCCCCCAGCTTCTCAACTTCCCTTGGGCCGGCATTCCCCAGCTCTCCCCCTTGTACCTAATTCAGCTCATGCGGGATATTTAACCCAACGCGTGTTTTTTAATAAAGGTATCATTCAATGACAGCTTCACGTTGGGGGAGCTTGGACCTTGGTGAGACTAATGCGCATTGAACGGGCCGGTTATGAAGAGATCTTGTGGCGTTCGAGTCAGTCTAGCTCTCGACAATTTCGTCTGATGCCTCGTAGCCGAGAAACTCAAAACCAGAGATCCAGGGAGATAACCCTGCTGGATGGCACGCAGTCACGCCAAAAACAACTCAATTGAGAGACCCAACAACCCTCATCAAAACTTACCGTTGTATTGGGAGACGGATCATTCCATTCTGACTTCTCCAACATAAACTTGCTTGACCAATGACCTTGTCAACCACGACACACATTTGCGAAAACACCAAGGCCAAAGCAGACAAGCATCATCAGCCTTGTTCTGCTAAATCAGGTTGATAACGCCGATGCCGGTCGATAGCGCGGTCTTGGTACGAAAGTAAAGGCCCGAATACTGCAGAGCCTTGCTAACCCGAGTGAGCGCATTTGGAGAGCTGTCCCACGCTGCTGCCTGACTCTCCCACGCGTCCAGACCTACCATCACAGACCCGGGAGATCTACTGCTTGGCTTTCACTAAGCTTAATCAAGTGAGGTCTCACAACGGGCGTATTGTCGGTCCGATCTCCACCCATCTCTCCACAACGGCTCCAACGCTCTAAGCCCGTTGTCGTTACTGTTGCCCTTGGCGTTGGAGACGATTGATGTGAGTGGTTGGAGAGCGATGGGGGCCATGGTAGCTTGTTTTATGGTTCTTCCCCAGACTGGTCTGGATTGCACCGCACGGCTTAGGCGATGCCGCGGGATGAGAATTTTCGCAAAATTTGGGGTCATGGAGAAGTGGAGCGTCACTCGCGGAGTAGACTTTCTCTCCTCCACATCTCCAAGTTTTCTGCGTCTGGGGCATTGTGTTGGGGAAGTGGGTAGACCTCCCCCTGTAGCTTGAAGTTTATCGCGCCGACACTGGGGACTCCGCAGGCTAGCGAGCGACTCGAGCGAGCGAAAAAAGAGCTACTCTACTGGAGACAGAGCTAATTGCTGGTGTGGAGAGATTAGGTCGTGTCCAGAGGCGAAGAGATTTGTATAAAGAAGACCATAAACCACCACGAATATCTTCATTCTCATCATCACTCTCATCCTCTCTCATCTGATAGACAAGAACATCTTTTTCTTCTTCTCTCATCAACACCCATATTCCATCACAATGGCAGGCGGTGCTATTCCCACAGCGGCTCCCCAGCTCGCAGGCGGTTACCTGACCGGTCGCGCCCTCATCTTCCCCCTCTCCCTCGTCATCTCCCTCTTCTTCCTCTGGGGTTTCTCCTACGGTCTTCTCGATGTCCTCAACAAGCATTTCCAAACCGTCCTCGGCATCACAAAGCTCGAGTCCACTGGCCTGCAGGTCATGTACTTTGGTGGCGGTTACCTCCTCTTCTCTCCCATTGCTGCTGAGGTCCTCAAGCGACGCGGTTACAAGCTCACTATCCTGATGGGTCTTACTCTCTACTCTCTCGGTGCTGTTCTGTTCTGGCCTGTCGCCAAGTCTGCTGATAGCAACGCCAACGGTCGCGCTGTCTTTGGTGGCTTCTGCGCTTGCACCCTCGTCATCGCTTGTGGTCTCGCTACTCTCGAAACTGCCGCCAACTCTTACGCTGTCGTCATCGGCGCTCCTGAGTCTGCCTCCGCTCGTCTCCAATTCTGCCAGTCTTGGAACGGTGTCGCTTCCTTCATCGGTCCCCTCATCGCCTCCAAGTTCTTCTTCACCGGCGAGAACCAGAACAACCTCACCAACGTCCAGTATGTCTACCTCGCTGTCGCCTGTGCTGGCGCCGCCGTCGGTGTCCTCTTCTTCTTCGCCAAGCTTCCCGAGGTCAGCGAGGCTGTTCTTGAGGATGACCAGGCTGGCCACGTCGCTCAGGGTTCCATCTGGAAGCAGTGGAACATGTGGTTCGCCTTCGGTGCTCAGTTCTGCTACGTCGGTGCCCAGGTCACCATTGCTACCTTCTTCATTAACTACGCCCACGAGAACGGTGACATCACTACTGCCAAGGGTAGCACCATGCTGAGCTATGCTCTCATCACCTTCACTGTCGGTCGATTCGTCGCTACTGGTCTTGCTGTCATCTTCAGCTCCGAGTTCATCATGGTTGTCTACTCTTGCTGTGCCATTGCTCTTACTGCCTACGTCAGCGCTGCCCCCAGGGGTATTGCCAGTGTCGGTATCCTCATTGCCATCTTCTTCTTCATGGCTCCCATGTACCCCACCATCTTCGCCATGGGTACCCGAAACCTCGGCCACCACACTCGCCGCGCTGCTGGTATCCTTGTCATGGGTGTTTCCGGAGGAGCGGTCTTTCCCCCTGTGCAGGGAGCCATAGCTGATGCCAAGGGCACTCGAATCTCCTACATCGTCCCTACCATCGGCTTCGTGTACGTCCTCGGCTACGTCGCTGTCAACTGGGTTCGCGGCGGAATCACATTCCTGGCCCCCAAGGCTGAGGAGTCTACTGTCGATGAGATCACTTACGATAACGAGAAGAACGATGTCATCATTGAGCAGCGCGAGAAGAAGCACAACGAGATGGCTTAATTGGATCGGATCGGATCAAGATGGATGAACATATAGAGGCGTTCTAGATGGACCTTTCACGATAGATGCCTGGCGCAAAGATATACTATGAGAATCAGAATTTAATGTTTTATGACCAACTACTCAGAACGCTTCATTTAATTGTGACTTATGCAGTGTTGTGGCCGAAATGTCTGCCAGTTTGGTGAGGCTTTACGATTGCGACATGTCATTAGTCATGAGCGCGGGTCCCAGATCGCGACATGACTCAAGCATCACAAAAGTGGAGAAACGACCCTATGGAGAAACGACCCTACTGCAGCCAAAACGCCCCTGAGCCATTACCGTACACGCCCGCGACACCCAGGCGACACTACAAAGGGAATACACGAATAGGTAGGGAGCATAGACTAAGTGTATACATCTTGGCCCTTGATAGGCAGTTACTTTCTGTTGATTTCATGTCTGTATTTGTTGGTCGAGAAGAAGCGGCCGCTCCCTGTTTTACTGGCGTTGATGCAACTGTGAAGCCAACAATCACATTCCATTCAAGCACAAGCGTTGGAGCAATATCTCCAGGGCATTCCAAAACCGGCATTCCGGCAGCCACAATCTCTTATCACGAGCAACATCTGCCGAGAAGAGTTATAGTTGCTCTGTAGAGAAAAGTTAAAGAAACTCGAAAACCGTCACCCAGACGGCCACGGTGATAAGTTATTGGCTTGCGTTGCAACAAACATCAGGCCTGGACCAGTATTATGAACTGATTTAGGTGGAGCCAAGCTGAATATGGCTGACTGATTGAAAGGACAAATCTTAAGACGGTTCTGAATTGTATATATACTCCTCACTCAATGCTTCCATTTCGTCTTGATCTCACAAGTGCATTATCCCTACTTATCATTACAACTCATCCAACACACACCGAAAAGTAGGCATAACGCATAAGACTAGAATTCCATACACTTGCTGACTCGAATGGAACTTCACAGTGCCTTCCCACGACCTTTATTGATCAATGTTCAGATGCAAAATACTCTGAGCATTCCATCAACTATGGTATTCAGCCCCAGTCTCATAACACTAAGTCCTGAGGCTTCGAGGGTAATGTATGGTGTTATAAACGAAATTGGGCTTCCGGGGGCGCCTATTGAAATGGCCGGACCCTATGTATGCACAGGAGGCTCACTTTCGAGTGTTTACGGAATGTGGATTGGTAAGTTCACAAGGCAAGCCCTTCATGCCTGAAAATTTTATTCACAGGGTTTTCGCCTAAAGGTCCCGATGCAGTTCCTGGCGGTTACAGTATTGCATTCAGTGTCGTTGGGCCTTATCCCCCAATCGAGGGCGGAGCAGAAGCTCCCTCGGGCAGCACTGAGGCTGGAACTAAGATAACATGGACAAGTGTTAACTTCGATCAACTCTCTTCGGAAGAACTTAAATGTGCCGAGGGAAAGCTCAGCAAGGCCGAGTCCGATAATAGAAACGACGAAGAGGTAATTTGCCCTGCATTTTGACATGACAAATGGTTTATTGACGAAACATTTAGGCTTTGAAGCTCATTAAGATCTGGCAGACACAAGTGTCGGATGCTTGGAAGAAGTATGAGTAACATAACACATAGTCATGATCCAAGACACGACAGTCAAGTTTTAGCCGTGATGAGAACGAAACCCCACGCTGAAACCATAATTAATGCTTGGTATATGATGTATATTAGAATGATCCTCTCGTCGATCTATTCTTTCGCAGGACTGCAGTGTCCCAGCCGTTGCTGAACGCTTGCATCAAACCCGTACTTGGTCCTAAGATTTGAAAAGTTTAGACAATATAAGGATATCTTAGGATAGATCATCATAAGTTTAGTATCGTGTTTGACCAGTTTATTTTCTGTTCCTTATCTGGTCTCGTGTTTTAGTTCAATATTTTGTTCAAGGACCGAGATTCTGTCCAAGGTCCTGTACCCAAGCGAACGATGGATGATGAGATCTCACCAGCCCTCCCAAAGAAGCCCCGACTCCGTCACACCACCGAGAACACCGTTGGCTCTGATCTTTGCCTGCCAATGATCGCAAACGATGAAGCCTTGGACCTCCCGCGTGGGTTGGAGTACCCGTTCTGGATAGAGCTACCAGACTCGACTGAGAACTCTGACAATGAGATCCTGGCAACCGATGATATCCCCTGTTTGGTTGCAAAGAACCTGAGTTTGAAGCACACCGTGGAGAGCACAATTGGCGACGATCTTGAGTTGGAGCTGAAGCCCTATGAAGAGGTTATTGAGAAGCAGGAGAGTCTGTACGGGAATGCACCTTGGGAGGAGATATCGGACTCGAATGAAGACTCAAAGAGCGAGGAGTCGGTGTAATTAAATAGGAATAAATGGGAGACATGGAAATCAATTGAGGTTCAGAGATCGCAAGCTTGGCTTCGCTTGGTAGTGAATGGTGCGAGTAAATGGTGAGAATAAATGATTCTACATGCCGTGGACACGCCAAGAAATGGATCTCTGACTTCTGCTTTTTTTGATGTGGAACAAAAACTAAGTTTAGGATAGGGGCGCCGAAAACACAGATTTCTTTTGGCGAACTTTACCACGCCTAGCGCCAGCTTTGGAATACAATTCTACTACTAATACAGGTTTAAAATAAATGAAAATAGTATAGTTAGAAAGCCTGAATCTTATTGTATTAATTTTCACTTTGTCCGACCGTAAATATCTCTCGATCTGTCGCTGAGTCGCGATGCAATATTACCTGCTACGCGCAAAGTCTGGCAATGTTACGATAGCTTCATCTCTTAGAATTGGTGCCACCACACTCTTCATACAGTAAGAAAATAGTACTAACAGAGAGCCTGTATCTTACTGTATTTAATTAGCCAATGTCCGCCCGTCAATTGTTTCTAAATCTGTTGCTGAGGTGTGATACAATGCTCTCTCTTCTACGGAGTACATCAGGTCCACTCGCGTCGCGATAACCTCAGTTCCCAGAGTTGGTGCCACTACGCCTTCAGTACAGTGACAAAATTAGTACTGCTAGAAGCCCTGTATTCTCTTATGCCTTGTCCGCCCGTAGATTGCTTTTGGATCAACTGCTGAGGTGTGATGCATCATCTTGCTGTCTGGTTTCTGGAGGCCCACAAATGTCGCGATAGCTTCATTTACGCAGTGCCGTCACGCACATGTCGAGTTTGAACAAACCAACAGTATGTATTCTCAAAGACATGCATCTCGTATCTTTCTCAGAGATAGCGACATGAATAATCGGGCGTAGCAAGTCTTAAGGCAAAAGATGATCGCTACTTTTAGACTATTCTAGTTTAAGTTCTTATTATATAAGCTCTTATAATACTGTTTTAGTAATAGTTAAGATATAAAATAATATTTAAACTAAGTGACTTTAATTTATCTCACTGTCTTATAATACCTAGTTACGTATAATAATTCTAAGCTAAAGAGTTGTACTAATTGCTTTAATAACTTCCTCTATTTACTTTAACAAAATACCTGTATTTACGTATAACTGCTACAGAAACCAAAGTTACTTCCAAGAATTACACAGTATAACGCACTGTACAGGGCACTGTATACAGCTAGTAAATATCTTTTATCCCTGTTTAAAATAGCTATATTTAAGATATAAAATTAGGGCTGGTTTTATAGCCTTAATTAAGCCTAAAATAGCCTATATAGCTTAAAAATATCCTACTTATAGCTAGGCTTAAGGCTAAGACCTAGTAAAGATAAGATTTATTTAAGTACTAGTCTTGCTTAACCTTTCTAATTAGGCTTAGACTGTTAGAGCAAATAGACATATCTATTAGAGTAATTAGTATAACTCAAGCTAAATAATAATCGTTACTTCTAACATGTCCTAGTCTGAGTTCTTATAGTACTCTTTTAGTAACAGGTTATACATGGAATAATTTCTGAACTTACTGACTCTAAGTTATCTCACCCAGTCTTCTGATGTCAAATGTAATCATTCACCTCCTCGTGTTTCCCATACTAAATGTTCTGGTGTTTAATTTAATCATTTATATCTTAGTGCTACCCAGTATTATAAATTGTAAACTATAATGCACTTAGTCTCAGATCATATTCACAAATTCCTCGAGCTACAGTTTTACACTACTGCCTCGTTGTGACAGCATTTCCATAAAATAAACTCAGGCTTGATATCCAGGCTTAAGTCTCAAACTAAGTTGTTATACTATCACAAACTGGTAAGGAAAATCTGCAATGGTATTTTCTACTCCTTCTATGCTCAGACAGGCCGAAGATTAATGCTATCTCTTGACTTACCTAAACCTTCTATAATTATTATACCAGTATAGAAAGGAAACGACCAAACTTGTTCAAGTTAAAACCACTGAATGATAGTGATGTTATGATTCAAAGCATCTCTGAAGAAACTACTCTTGCAACAAATCACGTAGCCATATAATATGGACTTAAAGCACATGCTCATCTTTGCACTTAACAAATATCAGGGTCTTTGTGCTGTCTTTAATCGCAGGCAAGGCGATGTGGTTTGTTCTCGTCATTTTCTAGACGCAGTGAAGGGATCAGCAACGTATGTATTCTTGACGTATCTTAACTGTGCGCATGGTGTGGCCCAGCAGTCCCGTCACATCCCCTCCTTAGGCTGCATACGCCCGAGTGTTGCATCGAGGGGAGTGAAAGTTGACCGTCTTTGGCTAAGGTTGACGTTTACTTACATCGAAATGGTTGTATGATGTGGAGGAGAAAGCTCCAACAACTTAGTATTACTATGAACAAACACAGAAACAGAATCGAGCTACAAACAGAAACCTGAAAGGCCTTACTAAATGACAGGACGTCGAGCAACAAGCTGACAGACGATAAAGAACAATTTGCATGACAGAGAAGTTTGGGAAAGTGAGCCGCTGTCTGGAGAGGTTGCTATGTCCACAAGGGACCGGCTGATCAAGCTCAGGCTGTGCTGAAGGGACTGCTCATCGTGGAAACTCCATTCTTAGGCTTAGGCAGCATAGGTAGGAGCGTCTGAACCCAGCCCACGATCTGAGGCGCTTCGACAGAGATTCTAGAAGTGTGCTGTTAGTCTCCACGACTATACTTGTGAGTACTGCTTGAGCGTGGGCTTACCTGCAACCGGTGGCAGTGGACTCCATCTTGGTCTTTGACTTGGACTTTGAGGAGCTGTGTGATCCCGAGACCGCGAAGGGACCCCACCCGACGGAGACGTTGGCCTGGGTAGAAGAAGCCGAGACCGCACTCTCGAGCTTGGTGGTGTCTCCCGAGAACTATGCTTAACTTCAGAATCAAGACAGGACGCGGGGCTAAAAACAGAATATGCGTACGCTGAGTTCGATGTCAGCAGCAATGACAAAGGCTGTTGGGTAAGAGGAGTGTCGTCTTGGACGTAGATGATGAGTGTCCACTGGAATCCATGACCTGTCTTGGCCTTTTCTGGTCCGATCATGACACGAGTGTGTCTTTTGATTGGTTAAAAGTGCATATCCGTGACCAGACTATGGCGTTGGGATAAAACTGAATTGTCTCAGACGAGTGTGAGTGACGTGCATATCAAGTTGCACGAGGTGACTATAATGGAAATCTGGGGGTGAAAGGCTTTAGAGGCTAAGACCTATGTTCGTGAGCCTAACCTATCTAATCCGCGCTATTATCAAAATAGAACTCCGCTGTATAGAAGCGACACTAGGGATGCTATGTGGCTAGCTGAAATCACCTTTACGCTATAGCAATTGGTTAGTCATTATGGCATAACGTCTAAGTTAGTAACCAGTTGTATTATTTGCAGTTGAGACTTGCGGCTGAGAGCTAAAATTAGCGGACAGAACTTAGAACTTAGTGCTAAGAATGCAGTAAAGAAAATAGCGGCGCGTCAGTTCTGACCAAGCAGTGCATACGCCCTGGGGCGAAGCTGGTCTTCCCGCCTCTGTTCGTTTTTACGTGAGGTTATTCACAAGTACCCCGGCCACTCATGTTTGTTGCATGGCCGTCCAGCCCAAGTTTGATGGTGGTGAGCGCTACGCTTAGTACTGCGGTATAGCCACCACCAATATTTCCTCCAAGTTCTGTCTGCCGGAATAAGCTCTCAGCCACAAGTCTCAATTACAAATAACACATCTAGCTCACAACTTAGACATTATACCATCCAGAATTTCCTCAACCTGTGAGCTTGGCTGGAAGTCTTAACCGCGGCGTTCAAAATGGCAGCACATTGCTAGGAACCACTTCGGTACTATGGTACAGAAGTAGTGATGACTACTTATACCTTGGAATCTTAAGTTCAAACTGTATAAGTAGCAGTACAACATTACTCGATACAAGCATTTCTATCTCCATGTCTTATGCAGTCTAGGACGACTGTACTGCATTGACTAGACAGGCCTGCTAAGGCTTGCACCGTCTTTGCCACATTCTTTGCAACGATATCCTTCAGCCTCAACTGGTACTTTGTCCCGTGGACCAGTGCAGGGACAGTACCCAAAGGATGGAGCTTGAACGCAATAGTACAAGAGCTCCCTCAAGAACCCGGGACACTCAATCAGTAGCTCGTCAAACGCATCTCGGATATCGGATTGTCCTCCCGCATCGCGTAGCTTGTTCCTTGCAAACTCCAATGCCGGGTCTCGGAGACCTCTTGAGTTATCGGAAGTCAAGGTGTACACGAAGGGAATGGAATTAAGAAATTCGTCGAGTTCCAGGCTCTCATCCAAGGACCATGAGTATTTTCGAGCGGAAAGATCTCTGAGCCCTTTGATGTCATATTCCTCCCCGAAAGCATACATTATCGCGTGTGTTGAGAGAGCTCCAGAATTTGATGTAGTATTCGTTTCGTCGGTCTCGTTCATGTCGATAGAATAGTCGCCCGTATATAGGTAGTCGACCATGAGTTGTACCATATCAGGCTGATGTGAAGTTAAATTATATGTTCCAGAGAATGCTTCCTAGAAGTCTGTCAGAACGACTATCGGGGTCGTATGGTGCATCAAATCTCTGTACCTTGAACTGACCAGCGCACGCTGCACGAAAGACCGGAGACTGGCTGCAAATGATGATCTTGTGAACCTCGATATTTCTCCCATTGCACGCAAAAGTAAAGTCTGTAAATTCGCCGGACTCGCGGGCTCTATTGATCCGTCAACTATGATCTCAAATACTTTGCAGGTAATCGTACTGCACTATCCGTGCTCTGGTATCTTCAAAATCCATGATGGCGAAGTTGAGGCGAGATTTCACACGAAACTAATATAACAACATAAGAAGAAGAGAGACAAGAATTAAATGGGAGTCACTGCAATTTCGGCGGCTCATTCCTTTTAATGCCAAACAATGACGAGGTGCCTGATTCATGCGTGGCCTCATGATCCCGAATTCGTGGTATTCGAGGCTAGATCTGGTTAGCTGTCAGATCTAGCGTTGCATCATGGCGCCACTGGCAACAAAGTTTGCAGCCATGACATCTGTCACAGCCACCAGCCACATTTATGGTATGTCAGCTGTTCAAAATGTTGCTCTGAAATTGGGATGACTTGCAGTAGAGTGGCAAAATCCCACTTGTTCTTTATATAGACATGAGCACTAGTGTGCTGTTCTTGTTGATGAGCTACATGATGCAAGTGTATAAGAGAAGTAGGTCCTGTAATTCAAGGCTATACGACTCTTCAAAGATTCGAGGATTATGATAACTCTCGCTGGGATATACCAATATGCCAAAGCATGCAGCGACTAGGGAATATAGACCTCTTCCATGTCTTCATCATCAGAATCATTGTTCTGCTGTCGCTCCCGCTCCCGAGCCTCCAACTCCTCCAAGATCCGGCAGTTATGACACATATCGATAGACACTTCCTCTTCATCAACCTCAACTCCATAACACGGCTCTTCTGTGTTGTCGTCAATCTGGGTCAAAGGGCCGCGTCCACGTCGACCGCATGGCGTGATAGGTCCATAGCTACTAGCGCTGGTGCTGCTGCATTTGTCGCAGACTTCGACGGTCTTGGTCTGGTAGCACATGTTTTTGATGCCTTTGCTACAGGTAAGCATGTAGATAAGGGGAGGAAAAGAGACATACTCTGGACTGACTTGCAGCTAATAAACTAACATAAGTAACCTACTTACTACGCGGACCTAGTTTCCACACACTAAGCTTATAATATTATAATAACTTTAATTAATAATATCTTTATTATTTAATATATAAATTAAATAGTATAAAATAAATTTAAGATTAATTATTATTAGTAATTATAATAGTTTTATTCTTTTTCTAAATTTCTTTTTTTATTATTTTTTTATATTTCTTTCTTTACTTTTTAAAGCACTGCTTTTTTAACTTATAAATCTTTTTAGTAGCTAAATAATAAGCCTAAGGTAACTAAACTATAGTATATTACTTTTATAGCTATTATAACTCTATTTTAAGTTATAATTATAATATCTTTTACTTTTCTATAGTATTTTTAGTATATAATTAATCTAGCTAATTAGCTATCTTTATGCCTAAGTAATAAAGATCTTTTTTATACCTTTTTACTTAACTTTTATAATATTAAGCTATACTAAAAGCTTAATTTTATTTTTTAGTATATATAAAATAGCCTAGAATAATACCTTTTAGTATTAAAGGGTCTTTAAAAAGATATTTTAAATAATAAAATTTAAAGTTATTACTAACTTTACTAAAGGCTTTTTATATTAATAGGCTATATTTTTAAACTATAAAAACTACTAATAATATTTTTCTAAGTTATAGCTTTATCCCTAGCTTATTTATAGAGTTTTATAAAGTATTATTTATTTATAGTAAAAGTAGCTTTAAGTCCTTTAAACTATTAAGCTAGTTACTAAAAAGCTGCCTTTAAAAGTATAAAAATACTAATATTAAAAGGTTATATAATATATAAAGAATATAGCAGTAAATATATAACTTATATATTATTAATTAAAGCTATAAATTAGAATTAAATAGAGATATAATTAGTAAAGCTATTAATAATAAAAATACACTAATCTATAAGTTTTTTAGGCTTTATTTAAGGCAGGAAGGTTTTTTATAGCTACTTAAAATAGATATTATAAAAAGCCTAGCCTTTTTAAAATATATTAAAGCTTTAAAAAAAAACTTTTTAAAAATTACTATTTTTAAATATTAATTCTAGTAAAAACTATAATTAGTTATAATTTATTTCCTTATATATTTTTTAACTTTAAGATTATTACCTAGGTATAATTATTACTTATAAAAATATATACTTTATTTATTAAAGTATTTTTATAATAGCTACTTAGGGATAAGGCTTAAAGCCTAATATATAACCCTATAACCCTTCTAACTTTATTAAGAAAATCCCTTATATTAAATTCTTACCTCCCTAAGCTTTAGTTTATATAATATTATTATACTTACCTAGCCTTTATTACTAAGATACCATAATAATTTTAAAGCTTTTACTTTAAGCTACCTAGTTATAATAGTTAACTTATAATAAACTACTACTTTTAATACTAAACTAAATAAACTAGTATTAAAACCTTAAGGTATTACTAGTAACTTTACTTAAGTAACCTAAAAAGAGTTATTTTAAACTATAATATATACTATAACTTAAAACCTTATTAATATTACTTATATTATTACTTTAAAAAAAAATTAAGTAACTTAAAGTAAAACTTACCTTTTAGTAATAAAAAAAAACTAAAGTAACTTATTTAAAAAAGTTAACCTTAAACCTTTCTTAATAACTAAAAAGAAATAACTTTAATTCTTAAAAGAATATATTAAGTACTAAAAGCTTAAACTATAACTAAAATAATACCTTATTAAGTTACTATTAAGCCTAAACTAGCTTATCTTTTTCCTTTTAAAAGGTAAGGTTAAAGTAAAAAATATTATTACTTTTAAATACCTAATTACTTTTTAAAAAAGAAATAGCTTAATAATATAAACTAAAGCTTTAAAAAAATATAAAAGTAATACTATACTAATAAAAGTAAGGTTTTCTTTACTTATAATAATATAATCCTAAATACTAAATTAATATAATTTAGCTATTTAAATAAATAACTAAAGGAAGAAAAGAAAACTTTAAAGAGAAATTAAAAAGCTTTTAAAAAATAGTCCTTAACCCTTATAAAAAATAAGAGGAATTACTAAATTCTTATTACAGTATAACTTAAGTATACTTACTAATAACCTAGCTAATCTTTTTAGGATTTTTATAAATACTTTATATTTATTAAGAATTACCTTTTATATAAGTTAAAGCTAGTAGCTTATATTTACTAATACTATATAAAACTATTACTAATACTTAAGGATACTATAGCGTTTTAAGGGAAAGTTAAACTCCTTAAAATATAAAAAGAATTAATCTAACTAGTATAATAACTATAAAATATATTAAATAGAAAGAATAAATATATTTTAACTATACCTAATACCCTATAAGTTAAAAAGAAACTATATTAACCTTAAGAATAAATAAAAATATTTTTCCATTAATACCTTTAAGAAAGTAACCTAAATTAAATGTTTATTTAAACCCTAAAAATAAAAATAAAAATAAAAATAAAAACCTAAGCTTAGTAAAATATTATAATTATTATAAAACTAGGCATTACTTTTAAAACTACTTTATACTAAAAAAACTAACTAAGTAAGGAAATTAAAAAACTAAACCTAACTAAAGATATAGGTTAATCCTTAATTAATACTCTTATAATAAATATAAGATATAACCTAAATATACCTTAAACTAGGTTTAAGAAAAGGATTTTAACTATAATTAAAGTCTAAGGTTATAAAAGTATACTAGCTTAGGCTTATATTAATTATAATATAAAAATAAATACTATTAGTAAAACCTTTATAAGATTTTAAAAATTTTAGTAATTAAAAAATACTAATATTCCTCTTTAAGGAGCTAATAATAGCTAACTTAAGATAATAAAATATTAAAAAGTACTTTTAATTATTGTTAAGGCTTGAATAAAATAGCCTATAAATTCACTATAAGTAGTAGGATGTACTATAGTGACTGATGAGGAGGTCGAGGAGGAATTAGGTGGATAAAAGGTTGTAACTGCCGAATAATGAGGCATAGGGTAGGATTTATAAGATAAAAGTGGGTCCGTTGAATAGAGCGAATTTTTCCGAATTTAATGGTATATATTATGTAATCAGGAAGTTGATAAGTCTCTAACTAAAAGGGAGTTCCCAAAGTGGGAAGTCCTGGGGTTTATATAGACATTCCAAAGAGCGGGCATTGAAATTCCCAAAGAGGGGTAGACCCAATGGTGACGAAATGACTATCATAAAAACCGCCGAAATTCGGAGAAAAATAAGATATACTTTTTACCCAATTTGGAAGGCGCTAGCCTTTAGTAGGCTTATAAAGCTTAAATAAAAAGTAAGGTTTCTCATGGTGTGTCATGAATCATCCAACTGAGGGGTAAAATCTTATATACGTAATCCTCATTATATAATCATCACGTGACCCAGTTCACGTGACTTTCTGACTAATATTCCCTTAGTAGGAAATATTTAAAGTTTATAGAAAAACCTTAATATGTGGAACTTGCTCAATTCTCCACATTTTGCTTAGGTAAGCACACCAATCGAAAGCCCTGATTTTTCTCATTATTTTGGTATATATTTTGCCCTGATTAGTCATCTGGATCATAATATATTCCTTAGTTATATAATAAGACCTTTATATAAAATTAGGTCTTAACAATTATAACTAATTATTAAAAATAAATATATAAAATTACTTAGAGTTTAATAGGTATTAATAAAAAAGACTAAAAAAACTAATACTTTTTTATATTATTACTTTAAAAGATTTGTAAATTATAACTAACTTTAAGATAAGAAAATAGTAGTTTAAAGGTTACTATAAAGAACTTAAACTTTTAAAACCTTAGTAATTTCTTAAAAAGACCTATAACTAAGCTAAGATCTTTACTATTACTATTATTAATAAGCTTTACTTTCTTTTTAATCAAAACCCTAAAAACTAAACTAACTTAAAGGTATTTTTCTTAAACTTAAGGCTTATATTAAGGTCTTTAGCTATAATAAAGTAATTAAAATATTTAACTTTAAAAAGACTAACTATATAATTAACCTTAAAAAAGAAAAGGAACTGTCTTATAGTTTAATTTACTTTTTATTTTAAATAAAACTAAAGGAACTTTATAAATATATTTAAAAGAACTTAAAAACTAGCTAAATTTACTTTTTTAAAAGCCTAGCCAGGTTATTTATCCTTTTTATCCTTAAAAAGAATAAAGGCCTATATCTTTATATAGATTACTAAGGGTTAAATACTATTATAATTAAGAACTACTACCCTTTACTTTTAATATTAAAGATTATAAATAGAATTTAAAAAGTAAAGTACTTTTTTAAGATTAATATTAAGAATATATATTACTAGATTTATATTTATAAAAGGGATAAGTAAAAAACTACTTTTTAAACTTATTATAGCTATTTTAAATGTATAGTAATACTATTTAAACTAGCTAATATACTTACTATATTTTAATACTATATTTACTAAGCCCTTTAAGGTCTTATAAATATTATTTATATAGTTTATTTAAATAATATCTTAGTTTTTTTAAAGATAAAGGAAAAGTATACTAAATGTTTATATTAAATTCTTAAAAAAATAAAGGCAGTAAAATTATATATAAAACCCTTTAAATATACCTTTTACTAAGACTAAGTTAAGTTTTTAAAATTTATCTTAATTATTAAGGGTATTAAGATAAACTTAGTAAGAATTTAAACTATTACTAAGTAGCTAGAACCTACTACTTATAAAAAAGTATAAGTTTTTTTAAAGTTTTATAACTTTTATAGATAGTTTATTTATAGTTACTTAAAAGTTATAGTACTTTTTATAGCTTTTTTAAAAGGAAGCTAAAATAAAAAAAGCTAAAAAATATAAAATTAAATAATTAAAAAGGTAAATATTTTAAGCCTTTATTACTAAGTTTAGAAAGGCCTTAGTCTTAAGATATTTTAATCCTAAGAAATATATTTATATTAAAATAAATATATTAAACTATACTATAGCTAATATCCTTTCCTAACTAAATAATAAAAAAAATATTACTTTATTATATTTTAATTTTAAAAGTTTAATAACTTTAAAAGATAATATAGTACTCCTAATTAGGAAATAATAGCTATTATAAAGTTATTTAAGTATTAGTAATATTATCTTAAAGGTACCTTAAAATAAATAAAAGTTCTAAGTAATTACTAAAACCTTTAATTATTTATAAAAAATATAAAGTTAAATAAAAAATAAGTATAATAATACTTATACCTAATAATTTATAACTTTATAATTAAGTATAAGAAAAGATTAATAAATCCTACTAATGCCCTTTTAAAACCTCTAGGAATTAAGAAAAAGAAATACTATAAGCTAAACTTAATTAAATCTTTAAAGAATAAGATAGTAAAAGTATGAGCTATAATAAAAGGTTAAAAGCTAAAAAGAGATTAAACAAAATACTTATAAAAAGAAAGATTTTATCTTAAACCTTAGGTAAGTTAAAAGTAAATAAGATATCCTTAAAAGTTAAAAATAACCTAGCCTTACTGTTAAGTAATATAAATATTATAGGCTAGAAACCTAGTTTAAATATATAGTCTTAAGAAATATTAAAATTATTTATAGTAATTTCTAATAAAATAGTAATTTAATTTTTATATTAAAAAGTCTATTAAAAAATAAGATATTAAAGCTACTAATTAAACTAATTTAGCTTATATAGTTAAGAAATAAATTAATACTTAGCTAAAAAGATAAAATATTTTAAGTATATTATAAAAAGGGTTTTAAAAGTAAAAGATTAAAAATAATTTTTTATATTTTAAGGATTAACTTTATATATTACTAAACCTTAATCTATAAAAAGAAATACTAAGTCTATATTATAATAATTCCTTAGTAGGCTATTTTAGTACTAAGAGAACCTAAGAGCTAATTTAAAAAAAGCTTTACTAAAAAGGTCTAGAAATTAATATAAAATAGTATATTTTTATATATAGAACCTACTAAGGAGCAGTATCTAAGAGATATTAACCTTATAAATAACTTAAAAGCTTACTAATACTATTATATCTTTTTAAAGAAGTCTTTATAAACTTTATAATAAGCTTATTACTAGTACTTTTTAAAGGCTAGCTTATAGATATAATCTTAATAATAGTTAATAAGTTTATAAAATTTATATAATTTTTACTTATTTTTACTAAAATTATTACTTTTAAACTTACTAAGTTATTTTATAAGAAGATTAAACTATAATTTAAAGTACTTAAAGGTATTATCTTAAATAAAAGGTCTATTTTTATAAGTACTTTTTAGTTAAAATTATATTATTACTTTAAGATTAAATAAAGGCTATTAATAGTATTTTACCCTTAAACTAATAGGTAAATAAAAAGAATAAACTAAATACTAAATTATTACTTATAATACTTTATTAAAAATAACTAAAATACCTAGCTAAAATTCCTATAAATAGCTTAGTTTACTTATAACTTAAGTATTAGTACTATAATAAGAGTTACTTTAAATAAAGCTTTTATAGGTTTTAACCTAAAATTCTATATTACTACTAAAAATATTAGCTTTAAAGAAGGAGTTTTAAAAGTTTAATATAAAATAAAGAAACTATAAAAGCTAAAAGATAAGCTTATAATATACTAGTAAAATACTATAAAAAATAAATAAAGTACTTTAATACTAAGTACTAAGACATAGAATTTAAGTAAGGATAACTAATTATACTCTTAACTAAAAACTTAAGGCTTAAAAAGGAAAAAAGAAACTTACTTTAAGATTTATTAAACCCTTTAAGATTACTAAGTATATTAGGCTATAAGTATATTAACTAGCCTTACTAAACTAATATATAAAAATATATAATATTTTTTATATTAAGTTTTTTTAAAGTATATTAGGTAAGGAATTATAAAAGTATAATTCCTTACTAATACTAAACCTTGAAAAAAAATAATTAATAGAAAATTAAATAAATTAAGAAAAAAAGAAATTAATAAAGAATTATATTACTTTATAAAATAAAAAGGTTAGTTAGTAAAATATAACTAATAGGTTATTACTATAAATATAAAAAATATACCTTAAATTATTATAATATAAATTAAGTCGTAAGCTAAGTTAAAGGCAAGGAATTAAAGTTATAGGCTAAAATAATTTTATAAAAATAAGGATAACTAAAAAAGAGTATTAATTAAGTTTAAAGATATTAGCTATAAAAATGCTAAATATAAGTAAAAGTAACTATAAGAATTATAAGTAAATCTTTTTTTTTTAACTTAAAAACTACTAAAATTAATTAAAAAGTAATAATTATAAAGATTAATTTACTATAATATTAATTAAGTACCTAAGCTAATTTATTATAATTTTTTATAATATAAGTTTAAGAGTAACTAAAGATATACTTAATAAAGCCTTATATACTTAAAGGAAGATACTTATATTTCTTAAGAGTTATAGGGCTTATACTTATAATAAAAAGTAAAATAGTTATTAATATTATTAAATAGTTTAATATTTTAGCTTTTATAGTTAAAAAAGAAAATAGTAAGTTAAAATAAAAATAACTTATTAAATACTAGGCTTTAGTTATAAGTAGTATCTTTTAAGTAGTTTAAGTAAAAGACCTATAAGTAATAAAAAAGGGTTATAAAGAAAGTAAGTAATATATAAAAGGTAATTAAAAACTAAAACCTTAAGGGTTTTTAGTAATTATAAATATATTTTAATACTAAGCTATAGTATTAATAAGTATTAAGATAAGATAAATACTTAATATAAAACCCTTATAAAGGTTAGTAACTAAATTAAAACTAAAGCTAGGAAGCTTAGTAAAAAGTCTAAAGAAATTAATAAAGTTCTAATTTAAGCTTAAAATTACTTAGGAATAGAAGGTAAAAGTAATAACCTATTAAGCTATATACTTAATATCTATTAGCTTTAAAAATAAGATTTAAAAAATATAAAAATAGGCCTAAACCTTAAAAGGTTTATTATTATAAAGGTAAAGGTATATATTAATATAAATACAGCAGTAAGTTATAATAGTTTAGGTATATAAAAAGAAGGCTTTTTATACTAAAATATATTAGTATTAATATAAAGTAATAAGTAAGCCAAATTATATTAATAGCCTTAGTACTAAATAAAAAAAAGCAATACTATAAGTAATATATAGGGCTATAAAAGATACTATTAACTAGTAAAAAGTATAGGTTAGTTTCTTATAAGTATTACTATAAAGTTAAGGCTACTTATTAGTATTAATAGATATTATAGCTAAGTATATAAAATTATATATAAATATAATATTATTTTAGTTATCCTTAAGGAGGTTATAAAGCCTAGCTAATATTAATAAATAATAAAATTATAAAATAAAAAAATACCTATAAGTAATAGTAGCCTTTACTAGTAGTATATTTATTATACTTAAAAGTAGCTAGGTTACTATACTAGTAAATAATATTAGTAAAGTAATATAAATTACTTAACTTTTTAGGGTTTATAAAGATAGCTTTAAAACCCCTTTAAAAGTAATAAATATAAAAGAAATATACTTAGGAAAAGGGGTATAATTAGTAAGTTTAAAAAGGACTTTAGGCTTATTTAAGACCTTAATACTAACTATAGGCTTATTAAACTTATTATTAAATATAATAATAAAAATAAAAGGAAATTAAGATAAAGATAATAATAAAAGGGTTAATTAACTAAGATTAAAAGTAAAAGGTAAAGACTAAAAGGAGTATAAGCTAAAAAGGTTATAAAAAAAAAAAAAAAAAAAATTAAATAAGTACTGTAAAGGCTTACCTAAAAGGCTTATAAAAGCCTAAGAAATTAAAAAGCTACTATAAGTTAAAAGGTCTTTTAATTAAAAGTAATTATAAGAAATCTTTATAAAATTACTTAAAGATTATAGGTAACTATTTTAGTTATAATAAGAAGAGTAGTACTTTTACCTTAATACTATAATTTAAAGATAGATAATTACTATAAGTTACTATAGTAAGATAAAACTAAGATAAATTATACTAGACTTAGTAGTAATATTATTTTAGCTAAGGATAGCTAAACTAAAAGGGGAAATAATTATAATAGCTACTTAGGGATAAGGTTAAGAGCTTAATATATAATCTTATAACCTTCCTAACTTTATTAGGAAAATCCCTTACATTAGATTCTTACTTCCCTAAGCTTTAGTTAATATAATACTATTATACCTACCTAGCCTTTATTACTAAGATACTATAATAATTTTTAAGTACTTTACTTAGCTTTAAACTTTCTTTTTAAAGTTTATATTTATTTTTATTATATATTTAATTTAAACTAATTTATAAGTTTAATATAACTTAAGCTAAAGAATTATAAAAGTATTAAATTAAAATAAAAGTTACTTTTTTATAATAAAAAATATTTAAAGATATAATTTTTTAATTTTAACTTTTAAATAGTATTTAAGAAATCTTTTTAGCTAGTTATAACTAATAGTATTAATTATTAAATTAAGGTTTATAATCTCATTTATAATATTATATATATTTTACTTTAAAAGGTTATAGCTATAAGCTTCTTTATATAGTATAAAATTAATAATTTATTTTTTCTATATAAATAATAATAATTATTATTTTTTATAACTTTTAGTAATAGATTTTATACTTTTAAGCTGCCTATAGAGTATAGCTTTATATTTCTTATAATCTTTTATATACTAGTAAATTAAATAGCTTTAAGTAATTTTTTTATAGATTTTAAGTAGCTTATACTTTTATTTATTATTAAAAGAACTTATATTAAAAATTTAGATTTTTTCTAATATTATTTAATAGTATTATTATAATAAAAGAAAATAGGAATTAGGAAATTATAGTTATAATTAGTATGTAGAAACTGGGTCTGCGTGGTAAGTAGGTCACTTACGTTAGACGTTGTAGAATTTACAGAATTAAGTCTAAGAAAAACAAAGACTGGAAAATGGGGTGAGTAGACTGTATTGATATATGCGCGAGACCCTCGATGTAGTATAATTGGATTGAAAGAGAGCAAATGCTCTTATGAAGAACTATCCAATGCGAAGAAGACACGCCTTGTTATTTCAAGCCCTTTGCATAAACGCTTTGAATATGCTGGCCATTCTGAGCGAAAAGGTGCAGCTGCACGAAATGTTCAATGTGGCGTTTGCATCCTTCGCCCGGTCAGATAGACAGCCTGATGTGATAATATGACATGTCTCTTAAAGTGCAGGACACTCTCATTCTTGCGACCAATCAGATCTTGCCCGCTTCACACCCGTCTGCAACATCAGCTTACATCATACACAAGGATGCCATAACGGACCACGGCTTCTCAAATTTGAAAGGCTACAGATTTATTATCTAAGAACGTGGAGCAGATAGGGCTGCATCAAAAGCGGACCATTGCAGGCCAGTCCGCCATGTGTGTTTACCATTGTGACGATTGCCTTGGGGGCAAAAAAACTCAGACCTGGATATAGGGTATTAAAATAAACTCGGCAAAGATATCCTAAAATTAGTAAAATTACCTTAAATATATTCTAAGTAACTCAAGTTCTTTATTATCTAGAATTACAGTCTTGAGTATTCTTTCCTCCTAGGCTTAATATCTGGTTCATCTTATCGATCTATTGTGTGAAGCCTTTGACCCGAGGCATCACGTTTTCCCAACATTGTGACAAGATCTCGATTGCAGGGAACAAAAATGGAGAAATGTCTAGTGACTATTAGGACACATGCAAAACAGAAGCAGAGGGAGGGAATAATTATTTTTCCGGTTTGTAATAAGATTTTAACATAACAGCATCAGCTTAAATTACTAATGTCTCAGAGCAGCTTTAGCTTGTCGGGTTGTTCACTAATCAACTAACGACCGATGCATTCCCCGCCGCGAAGCCCGAAATGACCGCATTAATCGGAACAATGCCCGCAGACTCCGCACCCAAGACATTCGAAATTGAGTTTTGGTGAGTATCCATGCGCCCGCAGGTGGCTAAAGATTAGAGTTGTGCTCTCCAGTATTACTAAAGCCTCCGAGGAGAGAACTGAATGGCTCCCAGTAGTTGAAGTGATGACCAACCACTGGCGTGCACAGAAGCTTTATAAAGAAACAATGTAGTTGAGACTTTAGCCATGGCTCCATATGACCCATTGCAATCAATCCTTTTAGCTTACTCCATCAACTGAAGAGCTTGACCAGCACGAACTTGACACGTTTATCTCCACGACGCCCTGCGAATACCCCATAATGTCCAACAAGCCGACAGCTCTAATTACTGGGTATGCTCCACTACGATTGGCCTTGCATGCAGATCGAGACTTACTGACATGCTGGTAGCTGTTCCGAAGGCGGAGCCGGTCACGCTCTCGCTCTTGAGTTCGCAGCCAAAGGCTACCGAGTCTTTGCGACTGCTCGATCCATCAAATCGCTTACAGGTCTTCAAGAGAAAGGCATTGAGCTTCTGACACTAGACGTGACAAAGTCGGAGAGCATTTCTGCTCTCAAGGATGAGGTTACGAAGAGAACGGGAGGAAAGTTGGATATTCTGTTTAACAATGCTGGAATGAGTAAGTTTTTGACATCTCTTATGGATAAGCATGTATATTGACTGTTGCAGTGTACGAGGCCCCTGCCATTGAAGCCGACCCAGAACAAGTCCAGAACATGTTCAAAACCAACGTCTTTGGCCTCTTCGACATGGTCCAAGCCTTCACCCCGCTTCTCCTCGCATCAGTCGCCGACTCAAAAACAACACCAACCATCATCAACACAGCGTCAATCGTAGCGCGCGTACCCTACTACTTCACCGCCCAGTACAACGCCACCAAAGGAGCAGTAGCCTCTTACTCTGACACTCTACGTCTTGAACTTGCTCCCCTCGGTATCAAGGTCATCACTTTATACATGGGAGTGGTGGCCACGCATCTTACATCACCCGACAAGCAGCTCCTTTCTCCAGATAGCATCTTCATCGATGCCGAGGAAGGTCTCCGTGAAAGATCCAGACTCCATGTAAAGAATGGTACCAAACCTGAAGAGTTCGCACGATTGGTGGTTAAGGACGTTTTGAAGAATAAGACGGCTTTGAGCAAGGGCGAATATATCTGGCAGGGAGCGAATGCGTATGTTGTTTGGCTTCTTAATGCGATTGGATGGAGAAAGATCTTTGATGGGATCTCTGAGGGAGGCGTCGGTCTTACGAAGGATGTGAAGAAGGCGATTTACACGAAGGGCCAGGGCAGTCTGCCAAAGACTAGTTAGAGGAGATCCGAGGGGGTTGGAGGTAGTATTAATTTGTAATAATAATATTTCATTTACTGTTTATTCTTTGAAGAGCAAGTTGTGAAGGAGAACTATGTGTCAAATCTGGCTGACTGTACATGAATCAGCTACGAGAGAGAGTCGGGTTGCAGGGAGGAGGACAAGCATCATCTTGAAACATCGCCAGGGTCCCTTACATATAGAGGTATCCATTTCATTACAAGGTTCACAGCGCTCAGGGAGCGAGCAAATATCAGACCTATGAGGTGTTAATAAAGTCAGCAAAAGATATACTAAATCTATCCTATAAACTTATATGAAGTTACCTAAATCTTTGTGGTATTTAAGATCAAGCGACAATCGCAAGTCGAACAAAAATGCATCCGCAAGTACATTCTAATAACCAGACTAGACTCTGATACTTCTAAAGATATCCGCAACCTTTCCAAGGAGCTTCCGTAACATAGCAGGCGTCATCATAGCATGATTAGGGATGACGCGACATCTTTCATTCAGCTCATTTCCAAGAACCTCGACCTGTCTGGGCGACAACAAACCGACCTCTTTGCCCTCTTGCTTTATCCCAACACCCAACACACGCTCCGTGTTCTCAATCAGACTGACCGACACTTCACAAAAGATCATGCCCTGCGTGCAAGGTCTCTCGAGGGGTCGGCCGCAGACTATAAGACCTGGAATAGGGTCCAAAGGATCGATGGCGATTCGCTCCACTCGTGTGGCAAGATTATCTAGGATGAGCTCGTAGATAGTGATGAGCTGGATAAAGATGCTCGTTATCATCAATGAAATTGGGGCGGACAGTGGTTCTGAGGTAACGGAAGGCGGAGGAAGCGAGACGTGGAATAGGTTCTGTGACTGCCTGCGCAGTTCTGATGATGGCTGGCATGGACGGACCAACTCCATCGGCTGTGAGTCGCATAGTAGCTCAGGGCAATGTCGGGTATTGTAGAGTCTTGTCAAGATGAACAGAAACTCTTGGGCGACTTTGATGACGTATTCAGCCAATGTGATGTTGTCGATAAACAACGGGCCGTGTTGATAGATCATAGCATCAAAGTCCAGCGATGCTTTGGTCGCCTTTATTGCTTCGAGGCGGACGTGAAGACCGAGATTTATCGTGGATAGGTCGGACATGAACTCTCCGGGGTCTACTTTGCGCGGGTGATGTGTTGTGAGGCAGTTGGTCAAGGGGAAGAAGGTCTCGTATGTGACGGTGGAGTTTGGAGACATCCCGATTGGGTATATGTTCGTGATGGTGTCGAGGTCGGTGTATAACGGAGTGTTTGTGTATTCGAGATCACCGCTTGTATTCCAAGACGTGCTTGACTGGTCAAAGATGTCTGTGAAACCCATACCCCACGATGCCGCAATCCCATCTTGTATGGCAGCAGTAGGCATACGAGGAGGAGACGGCTTCGGCGATAACATGCCCGTCCAGTCAAACGGACTCCAATCATCCACAAAAGCAGCATTTTGCGGCACAGCACCCGGAGAGACTGTTTGACTGGCAGGCAATTGCTGAACAGGCGGTGGTGAGCCCTTCCCAGCTTGTTTCCGTCGCGGCCGCCCTGGGACCTTTTGCTGCCCTATCTCGCACTTGACGCCCAGCATCGAACATCGTGCACATTTCTCATCGGTAGGTCTTATCCGCTGACATCGCGATTTGCTCTTCCTGCAGACGTCACAGGAGAAGCGTCTCTGAGAGGGATGCGGTGCGGCGGCGCCCATTGTTCAAGCGCGGTATGGGGCTTTGTCTGCAAGCAGAGGAGTGGTAAAATTGGATTGAATTGGCTGTCGGACTGAAGGACAGGAAGAAAGTCCGCTGCGAGTACCACCTCTATATACAAAACCCTCCGCGGATGGTTTCACACCGCAAAGCGAGCTAGTCCCGTTGGGGGGAATAGGTGATTACTATACTCTCCGACACGGACAGCGTTTTGTAACAGTTCCGCTTGGGGGGAACTGCCGCCCTCGCATTGGCCTGTCGATCGCTTCGGACTCGCTTGTGTCGCCGCAAGAGGTTTAGCCTTGGAACATGCCGTGAGGGAGACGGTCGGACTCCTCGCTCCTGATAATAGATGGCGTTTCCGCAGGGTTTTTTCTTCTTCGATTGCTGATCAATCTAGTTGGTCTCCATATCTGAGTCCGGAGGGTTTTTGGAGTTTTAGTCAGTGAGGTTGATGACGCTTTGATGGTGAAGAGATAGAGTTTTCTTGCTGTGTAAATGAAGCTGTTTCTGTCGCTGTTATATCACACTCACCTTTCGTTCAATTACGTTCTCTATCGCTTAATTAAGTCTGTATCGCTCTCTAATTACTACTCTTTCATTTTTCTTAATCAATAACCGTAAAAATGAGCATGAGCTCATCCACCACCGAAGACGGCTCTATCACAGCCACTGAACAACCTCCCCCAGCTCTAATCGACAAACCTCCCCTTGAAAAGACCAACACCACAACACAATGGCATCTCGCCCCAGAACTCCAAGCCATGCGCGACGCCGACGAAGAAATCGGCCAGAAATCCCGTAAACTCGGCGTCACCTGGCAGAACCTCACGGTCAAAGGCATAGGCAGCGATGCAGCGTTCAACGAGAACGTCCTGTCCCAGCTCTACCCTTTTCACCAGAGCGCCAAAAACGCACCTATGAAGACCATCATTGATGACTCGCACGGTTGTGTTAAGCCTGGCGAGATGTTGCTTGTTCTTGGACGCCCTGGGAGTGGATGTACAACCCTCCTAAGCGTCCTAGCAAACAACCGTCTTGGTTACGAAGAAGTTTCTGGCGATGTTCATTACGGCAACATGTCCGCCGACGAAGCAAAAGCCTACCGTGGCCAAATCATAATGAACACCGAAGAAGAAATCTTCTTCCCCAGCCTGACAGTCGAAGCAACCGTCGATTTCGCCGCGCGCATGAAAGTCCCGTTCCATTTACCCCCTGGCATAAAGACCCGCGAAGAATACGCCCAGTTCTACAAAGACTTCCTCCTCCGCTCTGTCAACATATCCCACACAAAACATACAAAAGTCGGCGATGCTTTCATCCGCGGTGTATCCGGCGGCGAGCGCAAACGCGTGTCCATCGTGGAGTGTCTCACCACGCGGGCTAGTGTGTTCTGCTGGGATAACTCTACGCGCGGTCTTGATGCGAGCACGGCGCTGGAGTGGGTACGGGCTATACGCGCCATGACTGATATTCTTGGCTTGACTACTATCGTCACGCTGTACCAGGCTGGTAATGGGATATACGAGCATTTTGACAAGGTTCTTGTTCTTGATGAGGGGAAGCAGATCTTTTACGGCCCGCAGAAAGATGCTGTTCCGTTCATGGAAGATCTTGGATTCGTCAGAGATTCTGGCTCGAATCGGGGAGATTTTCTCACTGGCGTTACTGTTCCGACTGAGAGGCGTATTGCGGAGGGGTATGAGAATACCTTCCCCCGTGATGCAGATGGTGTACGTGCTGCTTACGACAGATCGGCCATCAAAGCTCGTATGGTTGAGGAATGTCAGGCATACCCCATCAGCACCGAAGCAGCCGAGAACACCGCGACCTTCAAGGAGATGGTCACCCGCGAGAAGCAGCGCTACGTCCCCGCCTCGTCCCCCGTCACCACGAACCTCGCCATGCAGATCCAAGCTGCTGTTACGAGACAGTATCAGATCATGTGGGGTGACAAGTCAACACTCTTCATGAAGCAGGGCGCGACTCTCATCCAGGCCTTTCTGGGTGGATCGTTGTTCTACAATGCACCTGATAACTCCGCTGGTCTCTTTCTGAAGGGCGGTGCATTGTTCTTCTCAATTCTGTATAATTCGCTTTTGGCCTTGTCGGAAGTGACGGATTCTTTTACTGGACGACCTATCCTTGCGAAACATCGGTCTTTTGCACTCTATGACCCGGCAGCTTTTGTTATCGCACAAGTCGTTGCTGATTTGCCCATCCTGGCTTTTCAGGTCACTCAGTTCGGCCTTGTCCTCTACTTCCTCGTCGGTCTCAAGACTACCGCCGGTGCGTTCTTTACATATCTCGTCAACAACTACGTTACTGCCTTGGCAATGACGGCTTTCTTCCGCTTTATTGGCGCTGCGTTTCCAACCTTTGACGCCGCTACCAAGGTCTCTGGTCTTTCTGTCGTTGCGTTGTTTGTCTACATGGGATACATGATCATCAAGCCCGAGATGCATCCTTGGCTATCGTGGATCTTCTGGATCAATCCCATGGCTTACGGATTTGAGGCCCTTCTTGGGAACGAGTTTCACGATCAAGAGATCCCATGTGTTGGCCCTTACCTCGTTCCCAACGGCCCTGGATATGTCGGAGGCAATGGAGGACAAGCCTGTGCTGGTGTTGGCGGCGCTGAACCCGGCGCTGCATTCGTTACGGGCGACGCTTACCTCTCCAACATGTCGTTCAGTCACAGCCATATCTGGCGCAACTTTGGCATCAACTGCGTATGGTGGATTTTCTACGTCGGCCTCACCATCTTCTTCACGTCGCGATGGAAGCAAGTCGGAGAAGGAAGCCGAAGCCTCCTCATTCCTCGGGAACAGCAGCACAAGTCCAAGCATCTCCTCCCCTCCAAGGACAGCGAAACACCATCGGAAAAGACTCGGGCTGATAATGGAGCTGGAGCTTCTGATGGCGAAGTTGACCCGAACCTCATGCGCAACAAGAGTATCTTTACCTGGAAGAACTTGACATACACCGTCAAGACCCCAGATGGCGACCGTGTACTTCTTGATAACGTCCAAGGCTACGTCAAGCCCGGTATGCTCGGTGCATTGATGGGTTCTTCGGGCGCCGGTAAAACAACACTTCTCGACGTCCTCGCCCAGCGCAAAACCGAAGGTTCAATCCACGGATCTGTCTTAGTCGACGGTCGACCTATTCCAGTATCCTTCCAACGATCAGCTGGATACGTCGAGCAACTCGATATCCACGAACCGTTGGCAACTGTCCGCGAAGCCCTTGAATTCTCTGCCCTACTACGCCAGTCCCGCGATGTGCCCGACGAAGAGAAGTTGCGCTACGTCGACACCATCGTTGATCTCCTTGAGCTGAACGATCTCGAACACACACTCGTTGGTCGTCCTGGAAACGGCTTGTCAATCGAACAGCGAAAACGCCTCACCATCGCGGTTGAGCTGGTCGCAAAGCCTAGTATTCTCATATTTCTCGATGAACCGACGTCTGGACTCGATGGGCAGGCTGCTTACAATACGGTGCGCTTCCTTCGAAAGCTCTCGGCTGCTGGACAGGCTATTCTGGTGACGA
This sequence comes from Fusarium pilosicola, assembly GCA_020615335.1. Lineage (NCBI taxonomy): Eukaryota > Fungi > Ascomycota > Sordariomycetes > Hypocreales > Nectriaceae > Fusarium > Fusarium pilosicola. The sequence goes on along the minus strand of JAGQDI010000020.1, from coordinate 345,357 downwards.
TCCATCAACCATCTGCACAGTTGTTTGCGCAGTTCGACACGCTGCTGCTGCTCACCAAAGGCGGAAAGACTGTGTATTTCGGCGATATCGGTGACAACGCGGCTACTGTGAAGCAGTATTTCGGCCGTCATGGTGCACCTTGTCCACCTGAGGCTAACCCCGCTGAACACATGATCGACGTTGTGTCCGGCGAGGATGGCCCTTACAAGGACACGGACTGGAACCAGGTTTGGCTGCAGTCGCCAGAACATGACCAGCTCAGCAAAGACCTGGACCACATGATCGAAGTAGCAGCATCTCAGCCATCGAGCACCAACGACGACGGCAACGAGTTTGCTGCTTCGATGTGGACGCAGGTAAAGCTCGTAACACACCGAATGAACGTCTCCCTCTTCCGTAACACAGAATACGTCGATAACAAAATCGCCATGCATATCCTCCTCCCGCTCCTCAACGGCTTTACCTTCTGGCAGATCGGCGATAGCTTGACAGACCTACAACAGAACCTATTCACCGTGTTCAACTTCATCTTTATCGCGCCGGGTATTATCGCGCAACTGCAGCCGCTGTTCATTGATCGCAGGGATATTTATGAGGCGAGAGAGAAGAAGAGCAAGATGTATCACTGGGCACCATTCGTCACGGGTTTGATTGTGTCCGAGTTGCCGTATTTGCTGGTTTGCGCGGTGTTGTATTTCGTTTGCTGGTATTTCACTGCTGGGCTTCCTACTGGTGCTGAGCATGCCGGCAGTGTCTTCTTTGTCGCGGTAAGCTCTTCTTTCTCTGATGATCTTGAGTACTCAAGCTAACATGATTCAGCTCATGTACGAAGGCTTGTACACTGGCATCGGCCAGGCGATCGCTGCATACACTCCCAACGCTGTCTTTGCGTCGCTTGTCAATCCTCTGGTCATCACCACTCTCGTCTCTTTCTGCGGTGTCATGATTCCTTATAGCCAGATTGTAGAATTCTGGCGATACTGGTAAGTGATAGACCCTCCCATGACATCCCAACATCGCCATCTAACTCAAGTCACAGGATGTACTACATTGATCCCTTCAACTACCTCATGAGCTCGCTCCTCGTGTTCACAACCTGGGACAAGCCTGTCCACTGCAAACCCCACGAACTCGCCGTTTTCGATCCTCCTTCCAACACCACCTGCGGCGCATATCTGTCTGATTATCAGAGTGGCATGGGCATAGCCACCAACCTCCTCAACCCGGATGCATTTGCCGATTGTCAGGTTTGCCAATACACCTCGGGCGCGGATTACCTCCGAACATTGAACCTCAAAGAAGAGTACTACGGCTGGAGAAATGCTGGTATCGTTGTTGCTTTTGTGATTGGTTTCTATGGCCTCGTCTATGTCATGATGAAGCTCAGGACCAAGGCTACCAAGAAGGCGGAGTCTTAAAATGAATTGATTAGAATGGGATGGAAGGATTATATTAGAATGGTTAGAACGGTGTACCCTGCTACTTCTCTTCTTTGCCTTTTTCCTTGCCGACCTTTGGTCGCGGTAGTTTTAGTTTTAGAACTGGATATTAATTATTTTGGGTCAATCTTACTGATCTCTATGTTGTAAATCTGTTGACACTGTAGTTCTTCATAGGTCTTCCGGGCCTGTAACTGAGCTGTAATTTGGGCTCAACATCTAGGCTGTGTCCGCTAAAACATCCACTAACTCAGCTTGTTACAGTGGAGAGGCCCTTAAACTGCGTTGTAAATTACGGTCGATACGATTTCGCCCGAAGTCTTGACCTCTCACGCGCCACAATTATTATGATACTAAGGGATGACATTCATTTCGCCGAGCCCACAGGTATGAATTAAATCATCGATGCCAATGTAATGTAATGGAAATGAACTATGTAGTCATCAAGACCGGGGTCTATTGTCAGCAAACTCTGCGTTGCTCGGCCGGCCCTACTACCGCATCTATACTGTGCGTTCAATAACGCTTAAACTCAATCCTCCAGCCAGTATGTGGATCAACAACATTGACATTCAGCTGTGCCTCTCCATTGACAATTGGCACGGATTGAGTCCCCAGGTATGGTGGGTCGCCAAAAGGTTGAAAGATGTCATCGGAACCATAGAAAACATAGAACTTGGCATCAAGCTTTCCGCGACTCTTGTATCCAACCGTGTCGAGACCTTTGATGTGTAAAGTGTAGTTTCCTGTCGCCACTCTGGTCCCAGCCAGGATGCGGACTTGATCACCACGCGGACCGATAGTGGCGAAGCAATCCCACTTCCTGTCAGTCGATCCAACTGTCTTGGCACGTTCACCGACCATCTTCTTAGCATAGTACTTATACAAGGGGAATCCCGCTGCGCCGACGTAGTTGGTGTTGCCGGGGTCTTTTGGGTCTCCAGGAGACTTTGTCAGGAGGTTGGCAAAGTTATCGTATAAGGGTGGATTCCATAGTCCCAGTAGGCCGGCGTAGTTATATCGCTCCAATCGACTGATCCACCAAGAGTACCCAGAGGGTGTTTCCTCTGACAAGACGGCGTATTCGTTGATGTTGACAGGGCGGAATGGTAGCTGATATGCTTCGAGCAGATTCTCGAAGAGCGCGTTACTGATGTCGGGGTCACTAGAACTATGTAAATGCGACGTTAGTGTCAGGCTCCTAAGTAATAAGATTAGAAATACTTACTCGCCCCCATCTCGTAGTGCCAAGCATACTGATCAGGGTAGGTTGAGTTGCCTGCAACCTGAGGCCCCCAAGTGCTCCACCATGCATTAGCTACATCAGGAGAAGCAGCTAAAGTTGGACCGCTGATCAGGACTTTGTTCAGGGCAGAGTCAGATCTAGAATATTGAGATTCTGGTTAACACTCGTCTATCTTCTTAGTAGGCATCTGACTTCTCCGCTTGCTTACCTTAGTCGCTTATGGGTTCTTATATATAAGTCTACCCATTGCTGAATTGATCTACCCCAGAAGCCACCAATATCGGGCTCATTCCAGATATCCCAAATAAGACCATCAAGAGCATTGCGAGACTTGAGATCACGGACTAGTTGATTGAGAAAGTTGTCATAGCTGGTCCAGTTACCTCCATCACCAGGGAATTGATAGGACGGGACGTTATCCCTATAATCAATGCCCCAAATGTCATGAGGTAGAATGATGAACTGGGCCCCAAACTTTCGTGTTTGCTTGTAATTGATCATGGTAGCTTCGAAACGACATTTGTACTCATCGGGGCCAAACGACCATCCGCGACACGGCTTGTCAAGCTGAGCACCGCCAGCACGGCCATACTTGATGCCGATATCTGAATAGCTTTAAAATCATCAGTATCCATCAAAAGGCTCAAGGTTTGAGGTTTGTATCTTCTTACAAGTGATTTGGAATCTGATTCTTCGTCTTGTTAAGAGGCATGCCGTAGATAAACGCCGAGGCATTGTGGCTCGAAGGACCAACCCGGTCAGCCAGGTCGACGTATGCTGTAGAACTGTCATCCGCGTTTGCACCCAAGGCAAACGCGAATATGGCAAGGACTAGAGGTCTCATGATGAACGTGGCAGCAGTGAGAAGATTCTGGAGTGGGAGACAATTGGTGAGTGTTTGTTTGACATACGACCAAGCCTACGTTGCAGTTATATACTTATCGTAAGTGATCAATGAGCTACTGAAGGAGGAATTGCAGGACCTTGGCATTGTTCTTGGTTGGACCGCTTCTCGTTCGATTTCCGTCGAAAGGACCTTGAACGACACATATCCCGACTATCCAATCAGATCTAAATAAGGCCGCCAAGTGACGCCGGGTTTGGTCGGCTTAGTCGTAATTTGATTGGATAAAGTATTCTTTCGGGATTGAACGATGTCGGGGACTAGGACGCTAATGAGTATACGGGGTAATAGGGTCTGGGGTACTGGGGTAAGTAGACACACATCTGCCGAAAAGAGCGGGGTTCCCTTGGGCGATCCAGGTAAATGGCTAGGAAGCGTCGACAGCTTGGCAAGCGTGCGATCAGCTACCCCTGTACTTTGGCCTCGTAGGAAAGGGCAGTGACTCTGAGAAGGTCGGTCTTCTCGATCAGATCAAGGCTGGCGTTATCTCACTGAAGCTGCATGAGGACTTTGGCTGTACACCTTCAACGGTCGACAATTCTCGAGAGTAAGTTACTCCCAACATGATATGTATGTCACTGACTTTCAATCTTTAGTGTCTGCGAAGAACATGACATCCATTGCCATATCCACACCGACGGTCTCGACGAAGCAGGCTTCCTCGAAGATACCGCAGCAATCTTCAACATGCGCAGCATGCACGTGTACCACGTCGAAGGTGCTGGAAGCGGTCATGCGCCAGACGTGACGAAGATAGTCGCGTATCACAACGTCTTCCAGAGTAGCACGACTCCCACGATACATTTTACAACGAGCATATTGACATGGCCGCCAACTGCCACCGTATCTTGAAGGACAACCCCGATGACGCCCCGTTTCCCAAGAACACCATAAGGGAGGAGACAATCTCAGCTGAGCATATTTTCCACGATATTGGCGCTATCAGTATCATGTCGTCAGACTCACCGGACATGGGCCGAGTACTGAGATACACTTGAGCGGCAGTGCATAAGAACAAACTTCAACGGGAGCTGTTGGATGAGGACAAGGTTACTGCTGTAGATACCTCCCGCGCCAAGCTATTCATCCGCAGGTATGCCATCAACCCTGTCATCACCCAAGGCATCAGTCACGCCATTGGTAGCGTTGCGGGTGGCGAACTGGCAGACTTAGTGATCTGGGCCCCTAAGTTTGGAACGAACCCTTTCAGGTTTTGAAGAAGGGTTTCATTGCTTATGTACAGATAATTAGCTGATCTATCGTGATACTGGCTGGCAAGAGTTACTAACATGTCTGACATGGTGGCCCCAACGCAAAGTTCGGCGTCAAACCGAAGATAGCAAGCCGCCGTGTCGACGGTACGCTCCATCTTCTCTGTTACCATCGCTGTCGGAGTCGAGAATCGGCAAAGTCCTGCAGCTACTTAAAGCTCGATGATATTTAGGCTATTCAATAACCTTCCATTTTTCGATACTATAATAGCAGTCTTTACCTATATCTTTACCTACGCTGGCGTACCTACTTACTTTCCTATTATAGCCGAGATACAAGAGCCCGAGCGTTATATATTAGCACTTATCTACTCCTATAGTATTATAACTGCTGTCTACGTTATACATAGCCTTATTATATACTTCTTTATGGGCTCTAAGGTTACATATTCTGCTCTGGGTTCTGCAGGGAAGATCATAGAGAAGGTGCAAGCAGAGACTGCGTGTACTTTTATAGGACAATCAAGACGCACTCCTCGAAGAATCAGAGCTCAATCGGCCTATAGTAGTGTCCGTTCACCTTCGTAGCATCGACCGCCGTTTATCTCACCAAAGCCATGTCCTGTATCATCAAGCACCTACCCTTGATGCTTGGACTGATGGAATGTCCGCTCCAATCAAGCATCAACTTACATTTTGATCAACGGGCGTGTCAACAGCTAAATCACATCATCCCTGATCTTAAAAGTTCATCCCTTAAACGACTATTATCTGACTCGATGCAATTGTCAATCTCTCCGGACCCAACCCAGCTACTGGGTATCTTGGTGCGCCTTAAGATTGTCGACTAGACATCTTAAACTAACCCTTAATGTCATTTGCCTGCTCTTGGGCGCCTCAAGATTCTCTTCGAGGCTGAATAAGACTTTGATAAGAACTGAGTGACGTAGCTACTCCACTAGGCGAGACACCTGCTTCTCCGCAATCCTTTCCATCAATGTTCGAGCCATCGCCTGTGAGACAAAGCCAATGCTGATTAGAATGTTATCGGTTATTCCTGGCTTCTCTAGAAGATATTCCGCGATTCGGATATCCCTTTGGGGCAGAAAATCTCGCCCCCTCATTCTTGATAACATCGGGTTTTCTAGCCTCCTCGGCCGTACAAAGGCAAGCTGAGCTGAGTTTGCATTCTTTTCCTCCATAAGAAACTTAATAATATCAAGGGAGTGACTGCGTCCAAGGATTGCAGCTGCCAAAATACTACCATACTCTCCAAACTCCAGATAGGAATTTATCTCAGCACCATGTTCCATCAGGAAGCGAGCACAGTTTAATTGTGCATATGAAACAGCGGCTGCTAAGGGACTGCCAAACTTCCCGAACCTCAGGTTAGCATTGGTATTCGCTCCATGCTTTACAAGAAGACGAACACAGTCGAGGTGTCCAGCCGATGCAGCCGCTGCCAGAGCGCTTCCATACTCTCCACGTTCTAAGACTGCGTTAACATGAGAACCTTTCTCTATAAGAAAGGCGGCACAGTCGAAGTGTCTTTCGCAAACAGCAGCAGCTAGAGGGCTTCCATACTGATCATTGAGACCTTCTGGATTAACGTTTGCTGCCTTTGCTATTAAAGATTTCAATGCACCCAAACTACCCCAATGGGCAGCTTTTATCAATGGACAGACAAACCAGCAGGCGAAATTAAACTCGGACTCAGTAGAACACCTGATGTCAGGATTCGTACCTGCCTCCAACAGAATATTTGCATATTCGGTATCCTTTTCCACTGCCAAACAAAAGACTATGGCCTCCGACGACAAGATTCGGATCCGCCCCTTCTGCTATCAGCAGTCTTGTAATGTCGATATTCTCATTGGCAATGGATGCACCTAATGCACACTCCTGCACCAGTCTGGCATCTCCGTTGATGTTACATCCTCGACGGATAAGATTCGTGCAGGCTTTGGTGTAGCCAAAGGTGGCGGCAATTTGTAGCAGCTTTGGATGCAAAGAAGCATCGAGGTCTTCATCCCACCACCCGTCCAGCACCTCGTGTAGACCGAATGCCACAAATCCATAGGCTGAGTGACTACTTGGAAAGATCCAGTTTCTCATCTGATAATAGTACGTCCATTGGCTAGCCATGATGTATCTGACAAACACATGATACTCCTTGGAGGGCTGTTGGGGACTTTCGCCCCAGAATCGTATAAGAGCTTGGGTAACGTATTGAACTTTGGCGTCTTGATTAGAAAACTCGTGGATATGATGTAGCCAGTTAAGATGGATATATCTCTGAAGTGGATGCCGAGGATCTAAAGTATCGTCAAGTTGTGCTTTTCCTGTCTCAAACCACTTCTCAATATCCACAACTGACCAAACGTCTTTGTTTTCAGCATGGATTGAGGGCCAGACTGGAGGGGGTTCGAGCAACAGTCTGCCATACAGTTGATCATAAAGGTCGTTATCTCGACTTTGGCATCTTTCACCCAAGCTTCATCCATTTCTTCAAAGTACTCGGCGACTGACGCATGGGGGAATTTCCAGGTTCCCAGTTCCGAGTCCCTCGTAACCAAATGTCGACAAACAAGTTCCAGATTGGTTAGATCTGATCGAGTAATTGGTTTGTTTCCATCTACTCTTTCGCTTTCCGCTACGATGGCAGAAAGAAGTGTCGGACTATCCAACGGTGTGCGGGCGCACATGACCCACCTAACAGCCCGCTGCAGCATCACGCGCTCGGATCCCCGAAGACTAGGATGCAGATAAATCTCATGATATGCTTCTTGTAAAGTCGCGGGAAGCTCCTCCAGTCTTTCTTCCACGGATCTCCCGGTTCTGCACTCTTTAAGCTGTTCACATTGAAGGTATGTCCATCTGAACCTGTGTTTCCTGTGAGCCGAGCGTATGATCAACAGCATAAAGCGAACCTACATTCCGTCGCTTTTCTTCACAAGCGTATCCCGGACATGATCTTTGAGGCCTTTCTTGGCTTGTTCCCAATCAAGAATGAACTCAGGTAGCGCCTTATCCACATACTTCTCAATGTCAGCCTTGTTTTCCAAAGTGCTGAGTTGAATGAGTCGCTGGGGGCCCTGGAACAACCCAAAGTGGCGTTCGATGTCAGCCTGTTTGCGGCTCGCAACAAAGATCTTTAGGGGACGGGTACTATTCTCGATCAAGTGTCGGAAGTGGCCGACAAGCTGCCGTCTCGTATCTGTCTCGCATTCATCCAATGCATCGAGTACTAGAGTAGTGCGAGGATAGCTATTGACTAGCTCAAGCAAGGTAAGCTTGCACTGGTCAAGGCCAATGTAACTCTGGACGCGGTCTTTGTTCTTGTTGAAAAGTTCGTATGAAGCCTTGTGAATTCCCCCAGAACGGCGCGGTATCTCGCTTAGTTGCCTGATGTAGCTTTGTAGAATAGGCCGGATCATCTGCCGATCCGGGTCAGATCGGCTACAGTAAAAGAAGGCGAAGCCTTCATCATGATTTGACTGGGCGATGGCTTGATCATCGATCCAGTAGCGTTCAATGACCTTGGAACTGAGAAAGGATTTGCCCGTACCAACTGTTAACGAGAGCGCAAATTCAATGGTCAGTGGTTTATCCAAACAGCATTTTGAGAGACCAATACTTACTGCTACCTTGCAACCAAAGAATTGAAGAGCAACTCGAGTCTTCCCATTGACGAAAGTGGCGATTCTCGATTAGCCATTTGCATGTCCCCTCGACTCTGTTGTCACGTTTGTCCCTCTGATGGCTACCAACGGGGATGGTGCTAATAAACTCCATAGTCTTCTTTCGTTCGTCCTTCTCAACGCTTCTAAACAGCTCCTGGACCCCATCGTCGATTCGCTTGAGTGGACCTTTGAGGCTCTGAAGTAGTTTATGCTGCTTGAGACTAACTTCGGCCCCGCAAGCATTGGCGGCCAAGTCCAGCTGCTGCTCAAGAGCTTTGACATCTGACACATGCTGCTCTCCTTGATTAGGATCCACGAGAGCATCAAAAAATCGGGACAAATTCCCTTGTTTCAATTCTTTGTCCACGAAAGCAAGAAACTCCAAGCATGTCTTATACGCATTGACAAGCTGTTCTGTCAAGTCTTCCTGGGCGTCAGACTTGGGCTGTTCACGAATGTATACTTCTTCATACACTCTACCGCGCCTCACGATACAGAGGACTATATCTGTGCACCCCATGATTGATACGAGATCTTTGCATTGAGCCACATTGGCCTATATCCTGGTCAGATGAACAGCTTCGTTTATTAATGCTTGTGTTACTAAACTTACTGTTAAAAGCACTTTTACGGCCGACCAGATAACTGGAGAGGGTGCAGGGGCAAACGGGATGGCGATGTCGCCAATCGTGATTAGCCCAGAGACGACTCGATTTGCATAGTGCCTCCAAAGTATTTCGCGGTCACCGACCTTGAGCTTAAGAGCCTCTTCCTTATGTTTCTCCTCACTGGAGCGCACCAAGCCCACTAGTTCGTAGATCGGTTCTTTGTCGTCGCTATCGGGTGTGTTATTCTCAATCCATTTTTGAGTGGCCTCGTCAACCGCATCGTATGCGTTTTTCCACAAATTAAACGGCGTTGAGGACTCAGCTTTGGGAGCAGGTACTTGACCAGAAGCAGACGGGAGGGGTGTCGGGCTGCCTTCGCCTTCAATCTGCGTCGGCGTAGGCGCAGGCGTTTGTATGCACAGTTCAGCCGTCTGCGAAGCAGCGGGATCGGAGTGCACTGGGGTAGATTGTCTACCAGTCACCGGACTTAGGACTTGTCGCTCGCCAGCTTCGGGTGCTGATGAGGGCAAGACTGTTGCCTGTTTCGGAGAATTGGAAGTTTCTGGTCGGGGTTTATCTCTTTTTTTAAGGCAAGAAGAAAAGAGAGACAAACAACCACCGTCAGACTGGTGAGGGCTGGTCATGGTGCAGAAGAGGTTTTTTTTGGCAACTGATCAGCAGGTGGAGAATGAGTAAGATACAGAGTTAAAAAGATGGCAAGTCGACTGCGGGTCCTTTGCCCCTTTATAACCGTCGGCGGCGGTTGCCATGTCCTTTTCTGGACTTGTCACAAATGTCAAACTGCATATACGAGTCTGCTGGTGATAATATATGCCGGAGGGAGGGACTGAAATGTTGTCAAGGCCCTATCAGCAATTAGCCAAGGTTTTTAGACCCATAATCCTGAGACCTGCATTCACAGCTGAACTCGAATACAAGGGTTTAATTAGTATTTTCATACCTGAATTTCTATGATTGAAATGCTACCTTATATTATTTTTATAACTTATTATTTCGTTTTATAGCTATAGGACTCCGGTGTTGGAAGGGAGTTAATTTGGACTCTTATTGGCTGCCTGTAGTTGTCTGGACATTGGAAGGAAGGGGGTGTGTCTATTGTCACGCAGCTGCCTCAGACGCGGCTCAAATAATATAGTCCGCCATCATCTTTACGCAGTAAGCAAAGAGGCAACAGATCTAAACTCTTCTTATCAAGCCACATTGTAGAAGAACTGTTGGTACCAGGATGTTAAGATAACCCATTATTGGCCGGTCTGCAATATCCTTGTCTGTTGCTATTTTAATTGGACACGGGCGGGATCAGGCTGTCACATTCGAAAAAAAAAAAAAAAGCAGGTTCTCCTTTTTCTTCTCTTCTTTCTTTTCATCTCCGAACGTCTGTCGTTGGAGAAGTGATTCAATTGGCAAATGGCTCATTGCCATGTCGCTGACCCTCTATGTTGGATATCTGTACGCTATTGCCTTGTTGACTGAGACACTAAGCGGCAGATCCATCGCCCCTAGTTACTGGCTAACCCAGCGCTGCATAGCGTGAACTATCCCCGAAACCGCCTGAAATGGAGGGCCATCCATCACAACCGTCGGAGCGAATTCCCGCCATCCAGGAATATTTGGCACGATGGACAGCCCAAATTCATCCTGTGAAATCACCAGAGGAAGAGTTTCAAGAAAACATCAAGATTGCCCAAGATTCATTCAACAGCCTAACACACTTGTCACAAAACTCGTTCGACAAATTTGATGAGATTATGGCCTGCGGAGCCCGCATCAAAGAGCTTATGGCGTTACACGAAGATACTAAGGAACAAAAGGAGCGTGAATATCAGCAAGGGCTCTGGGAACAGCAGATTGCCTCGTTTAATGAGCATCTAGACCTTTTTGGTCCTGAACTTGGTAAATGGCTATGCGAGAACTGGTGCGACCGGGTCGGCCACCGTCTTTCTACTACTACTACTGCTCAGTCAGACACTCTACCAGACGCCGTCGATACCCACCAATATGAAGGCACAACTGTACCGGGTTTCTCTACCATACGAGACCCTCCTGCCCAGCCGACGAGTACGAACGACTCCGTACCTAGCCCTCCCAACGCCGAAAATGCAGACGAGCCAACTACTCGCCCGGACGAGCTACACAGAATCGAACAGAATACCTCATCCGCCCCCAAAAGAGACCAGTCGACTGCCACGAACCGAACCTAGCCCATCCAGCGAAGCGCGTTCGATCGGATACGACTCAAGGGCCTCTCACAGGCGACAGAACCATCGAGTTCGATCAAGTCTACCAAAACGGCCAAGCCGAGCCCAAATATGTCATCATCAAGCATAACAGGTTCTGGTATATCCTCGAGTGTAAGAAACACAGACTTCATTTCAACAATCACCCCACTCGCGGTGCTCTGAAGCATCTTCGGGGCAAGAAGCACAACCTGACCTCTGTCAACTACGAAGAAGCCATTCGCGCTCTCGGAACCCGTGTTCTTCACTGCACTGAAGATAATGTTGCCGAGAACAACGAGGTCGCTCGAAGACCTTCTTACTCTGAGATGGGTCGGCCTGTCAATAGTCTGTCCCCCTCGGTTCCTCACAGCCTTCCTACGCGGAGTAACCAGAACCTCACCGAGATTGATCCCAAGCCTGGAGAGGTATACACGACCTTCTGGACCGATACAAAGCAATTCTTTGCCATTCTGGTTCTTCCCTGGCGCAATATCGGACAACTTGGTGAGGATCTATCGCTCACGGTCAAGGACACTCTTCTCATCAGAAGGGTCCCGTCCTGTTATCGATACAACCATGTTGATGAGTTATACGAATGGGCTCCGGACTTCCGCTTCGATGGACAGCAATACTCAAAGAGGAAATATCCTATTATGTATTTCGATGCACCGGTCTTTCCTGGGAAATGTCGCGTTGATTGGGTCGCTGTGCGCGAGTTCCAATTATACGATCCCCAGGTTGCTACTATGCCGTTCAAAGGGATCGTGGATGGTTATATTGCCTCAAGAAATAACAGTAAGTCGTGAGAACTGAGCTATCTGGACCTTACTAACGTCTTTTCTTTCAGACTCTCATGTTGACTCTGGGCAAGGAAGCCTTAGCGATGATCGACCGACTGCCGAAATATTCCCCCGCGAAGAACAACTCACTGGCGTCCCCGGCCGAGAGATCATTGTCATTGATGATGATAGCGACGATGAGACAGGAGATCTTGAGCCATGGCCCGACACGCCCGCCAGATCCCCCGTTCCAAAGACCGAACCTCAAGAAGAGCCTATGACGATGGGTAATATCCAGCAAGAAACAGGCACCAACCATGGAAACGTGCCTTCACAGCAGCCATTACAGGCTGAGGTAACGAAGCATAGTCAACGTCAAAGAGACGAAGATGTGGTCTCTCATGACAACTTGATCGGCTCGGCAGAGTTCCTTCGTCAAACAGAATCTATCCTGTTAAACCCCGGTCATGCTCGGCACTGTAATGACATGCCTGAGTCCCAAGTACGAACCGGAACCGCCTCTTCAAACTCTGTGCGTAACATGCAACCCCAGGCGCATCCTGATGGCGATGATACATTGTGTCAATGGCCTCGGACGCTTTCGGTCGGGGAGCACGAGGCGTCACCAATTGGCCACCCGAATTTCCATTCCCATCAGCTACCCCAACCAGGGACTACTGACACCCGCGCCCCTGAAGCCATCATGACCCCCTGTCTCATAACCAGAATCCACGAGACGGCTCTCAGAGCCAGGCCTCCCAAACACCACAGTTGCACAGTTACTTCGACCAAGGACGAAGTGCATCATCGCAATGCAGAATTGACAGCAACGGTCGTCTTAAATGGACAACCCCTAAGACCACAGCTGGGATGGCTAGGAAATAGAGGAGCATGGGCTTTTGTTGATACAAAGAGTTTCAGGTATAGATGTACGGCTTGAGCAAATAGCCCTAATCTATATAAAAGTAGCCTAAGCTTGAATTTATACCATTATATAGGAGTAAGCTACATAGAGTTAGAACTATATAATCTTAATATTATTCAAGGATATTATTATCTACCACAATGCCTACCTACAGTCATAACCGCAGCAACTCGTAAATGGCAATGGTACTTACATCCAGCTAATTCCGACGAGGCGTCGCCATGCTCCCTACCGCCGAGAACAGTCTCTCACACTCAGCACTCAACAGCTAGACCGCCATAAAGTCCACTGTCATTCGCAACAGCCTAGGGTACTTGAATCGATGTGCATAGCAATACTCGAGCGGATCACGAATTACGTTATCCGTAGGTAATGCATCCTTCTATCACCCGGCATACTCGTCTTCTGCGCTACCAAGTCCATGGCCTGTCAACTTGTTTGCTATCTTTGTCTACGGTGTAACTGATTCCTGAAGCTTATGTTTTGTCGCTCCGGAAGGCCTAGATGTCGTACTACTATAGGGGGCGATGTTGTGGGAAGCAATGTATCAGGCGCGTGACGTGAGCATCAACTGTGGGCTCTATCAATGTCGCTGTGGTTAAATTAGTGCAGGCAGTATCCCAGCGGCACCGCTTGGCTCAGTATGAACTTGACGGATCTGTTCAAGCTTCCTCTTCACTTACTAGTGCACGTTTACTTGCAGTATATGAAACGCCAGCGGATACTCCACTGGTCGACGACTTAATTCTAACGTTGATAATGGAACCCCGTCCGCGATTCTTCACGAGATGTTGAATCTATCTAGGTAGTAGGGGTGGGCCTTTGACGTTGACGTCTATGTTAATATTTCGCTTCCAGACGTCATAAGTCATACTATCAGCACTGGCGAAGGTATCCGTTACACCACCGACGTTTGCCAGAGTGTCTAACTTGGAGCCATACTTCGCGCGGTACACCTCGACCCGTCTCTCTCATACTTTCGGCAGGTCCCATGTTACGGGTTTGGGAGCAGAAACCAGTCCACTCAAGGCTGCAAGGTGTCCGGTCTACTTCAAAGACTTTCGCACCAAGGAATAAGAATAGCTCCGTGGTACGAAGGCCTACGCTGATGCTGCTGCTGCTGCTTGTGCCGATAGCAGCCTGTGACAAAATCATCGTTAGACGGCTAGGTTATGGAACCATCACATGCTCCCCGCCATTGTCGGCTGTGAGCAGGTCACATTTCAGCTGCAACGTAGAGCTGACAATATTGAATTCTATTTATCCAAAGACCAATCATGGTACCGAACTCTATCCTGAACCCTGCCTCAGCTGCCCGAATGTCAACCCCGCGGCAACACTTATGTTACTCCCCCACCATGCTTACTGCACCTGCTAGTACGGGGTACCTGCGGAGTGATATTCTGACAAACAGGGTACTTCGTATACCCAACGATATGATTTGTCTAGTAGCCAGCTACAGGCCGCCTATCAACACCAATTCTGGCTCAGCTTTGACGTCTCCGTTATAGTGTTCCCAGTTACCAGGTGTTCCCAAAGTCCCAATGTCCATATTGGGGATCCCCATACCCGCCTAAGGCCAATAATGGGACACTGTTACTTATCAGCAACTTGAAGAGGCTGATTCACGTGGCTAATACTGTAACCCTATGGAAAACTGCACTTTTGATTTATACTCCGTACTTATTATTTAATTGCCGATCAATACCAAGATAAGTGCTGAGCGGAAAGTTAATATCTCAACCTTTCGCCTGTATTATAACAGTTAAGGAAGGTATTAATAATAGTAAATTTCACTATTGCCCTACCTACGTCTAAGGCTACCAAGTTTATAACTCTAGTAGGGTAAATAACATACTAATACTATAATCCTTTATTACTTACCAAGACTTAGGGTATCGTTGTTCTCTAGTAACCTAGCTAGTGCAAGATTACAGATTAAAGAAAGATTACTTCCCTGTAGCAGTCCAAAAAGTACCTACAGTAACAATCAGGTATAAGAATAGTTGGATACCTGCCCGTACGCTTTGACCATCCCCAGCCAGGAATTCTAGACCAGTGGGACGATGCCCATCATCATCTCATGATATGATGCTACAACTATGAGACAGCCAAGCCCGACAAACATCCAAGAGAACATCTCGCTACCGTAAAAAGAGATTTGTGGCTAGCTGAGAATCAAGTTTCGACCCTGCTTGCTGAGAATATCAACCAGAGAATGCTACTCAAAAGAGAGAATGTGGCTGCCTGAAAATGTGACACGCTTGATCTTACTTTATGTGCAAGGATACATGGCTGGCTGAAAACACAAATAGATCCCACTTCGTTGATCGTACTTCGTGTATATAGGTGTGTGGCTAGCTGAAAATACCGCTGCGAATTGGAAGTATAAGTCGATTCACGTGAATCTGTACTGTTAGATAAGATAGACGTCGGTTCAGTGTAATATAAGACGAGAACCATCTGCTCAAATTCACTCCCTTCTTTTTCTGCTCACCAGAACCACACTCAAATCTTACAAATAAAGCAAAACCACTTAAAAGTATCAGCCTTGTTCTTTCCACCTTATCATAAAGCTTTAGTAATAGCCTACTGACCAAAGAAGCCCACCATGCCTCAAGACGTCTACGTTCGATTTGCGAATGGCCTTGGCGAGGGTCAACAGCTCGACATCACCGTGTACTACCAAATGAATGGCTCTAATACAGTCTACCAGAAGTATATTTCCCTGAACGGTCCCGGCTACGAAGTAGTGGAACTGAACTACATTCAGAAGGTAGTTAAGGGAGGCTTGACGGCCATTGTGGGTTTGAACTCATCTGCATTTGATGGGTAGCCGGATGCAGCATACTTCACCACAAGAATGTCTGATGCTTCGGATGGGCGCCATTATCGTCTTGAATGGGAGAGTGGTGGAGTATCTCGAGAGAAATGGTATTACCAGTAGTGGTAACGACCTAGGGTACCTGGAGCTGATGTGTATTGGCTCAGGCAAACGGCGGTGGATATCAAGCCTGGATATGGTGTGAATTCTCAGAATAACTGGCCACTTATTCTTATCTCAGTCCTTACTGTTAAGTTATAAGCTACTTAGCTATCGAACTACCTGTCGATTTAAGGCAGGATCCATTCTTTTGATATAATTATTTATTGCCATGTGTTGAGGCCATATTTCGATCCGTGATATCGTACGTTTTATGCTGATACTGTTTTGTTGAACTGACTGATCTAGACTCATCTTCGCCCTGAGATTGCGATAGCTGTCCTTGCAGAATACTGCGAAGCGGAATCTTCCTTCTTTCATGTGGCGCATCCTTCTGTGGCCAATACAAGATCTTACAGCCTGCTCCACGCTTCTCAGATCTGCTTTTTTGTACAAGTGTCTCCAGAATGGCATATTCATCGTTTTGTTTGCCAGTAAAATTAGATGACGCTGAATCTCATGCTATGACACGATACTGTTTTGGATATCGTGTATATTGAGTCATTAGAACTCCGAGCTTAATTTTTCTGTCTCCCTACAACGTCACTTCAGTACGTTAGGGATACGGCAGCAAGCACAAGCCATGTAATGTATAATATATTCATAAAAGTTTCCCTTCTAAGACATTCTGCCCTGACTTACCTTCCTGACCTCCTGCCTGTTGCATTTAGCCTCTAGAATGCTTTAGTCTTCTTCTTTCATGCCTTCGCGGAGGATCTTAATCTGCTTTTTAATCTCGATCCAGAGCGCTAGTCTGTCCAGGTCACCTTCCTCTGAGGCTAAGGGATCCCCAAAGTCATCGCTAACTAACACCCAAGCTTCTGTAGAGTCCTCTGCTGTTGGCTTGTTCTTTGACCGCCGAGCGATGGCTAACAGGGTTGCTACAAACGCCTCCTGGATGTAGGCAAAGCTGAATTTGTCCGTGATCTCGGCGATGGCCCTGCACAACTTGTCTGGGAACTCGATTTCTTTATTCGACTTCAGCTTCTTCTGCCAAAAGCGGCAATATGCCTCTCGTTGCTCAATGTTTGGGTCGGGAAAGTAATACTTTCGGTCGAAGCGAGATGGACGTTTCTAAGATATTAGTGGGCAGATCTGAGCCAAGGGTAAGATACTTACTGCGATTCCTGGGTCTAAGAGTTCCAGGTGGTTAGTACTGGCGATAATAAATATGCCATCGTTCTGCTTTAGGCCGTCGACCTCGTTCAAGAAGTAGCTCCTCACGTCGGGCGTAACAAGAGAATCAATATCTTCAAACACCAGATAGCAGGGCGCAAACTCCCTAGCCTTCTGAAAGATCATGTAAAGAGAGCCTTGGGGTCCCATCCACGACTCTAGACTACGCACATAGACGGTGGGAATGGAAGGGGTCCTATCAGACAGCATATGCATTGTAGCTTTGATGCTGATAGTCTTCCCGTTCCCAGGAGGGCCGTGGTAGATAATTCCTCGCTTCCACGGCACGCCGAGACCTTTGTACGTCTGTCTTGACTCGAAGAAGGAGATGTGGTCATCTATGAGCGACTTCTTCATATCCTCGTCTAGGATGACTGCGTCCCATGTTGACTTTTGCGCGCTCTCCCATAGCTCGTGATCTTTGAGAAAAAAGCCTTGATCGAAGACCCAGACTTCATCATGCAGGTCGCTTGCCCATGAACCGGCGGTGAGAACAAGTTGATCCGCTTTGTAGGCATCAGCGGTCAGAATGTAGTAGTTCTTGACGGTTGGGTAGGATTCCGACCCATCCCGACCATCGGCCAGGTAGACGATAAATTCCTCACCCTCCCATTGGTAGAGGAATTTGCCAAAGATGGGTGCCTCGCCCAAGGCTCCTTTATTGCCATCCATTCGACGGGCGGGAGGTAAGTAAACCGTCCATTCGAGCGACGATGGCAGGTCGCCCTTGTCTTGGACTGGAGTCACGGTAGCGTAGCCGGCGGCTGCAAAAGCCAGTAAATTGCAAGAGGTTCCCATGTCGCTGTTCTGTGGGACTACAATAAGGTCAAGCTCAGGGTATTGCTTCTTGAGAGCTGCCGTAAAGACAAGATCAGTATTGATTCGCTTGCCGTTTGAGTGCTCAAAGTAGGAACTAGTTGCGCCATCGCCATCCTGGACGGGTCGTAGAGATCTGAAAGGTAGCGCCCGAGAAGAAGTAGACTTCGAGATGGCCGATTCAGGGTTTCCATGGTAAGGAGGAATATGCCCATGTTTGTCAGCGTTAGACATTTTGTATGTTGGGAGCCTCGTAGTCGGGTTCTGCGAAAGGCGCCGCTGAGTTGAGGGCCCTGGAAGAGCTGAAGTTCGGCGGCTGCTCATCTTGCTGTGTCAGGAGTGAAGTGGGTATACCTAATGATTTTTCTTTTTAATAATTGCGACTGGTAGTTTCGGTGGTGCTGATGCAGAAGTTGAAATAGACTACAGAGGTGGTTGCCTGGAAGAAGAGGGGAAGCTCGAACAATTATGACGCTGCGCCTCAACACTGACAGGGATTGTAATTCGCCAGTTTGCCTACGCCTATGCTACGCCTCGATCAGTAACACAAAACTAAGCGTAGACGAGTACGGGGGAACGCAAGGAGCTGAAGAAAAACGAATGATATAAGGTTATCATTTAAGGCCGTTGCCTATTAGAGTTCAACTGAAACGACCTATGGTGGCTTTGGAGGATATGATTACAGGAATAACGACGCTCGATCCACCAAAGCCGCAGTGTTTTGGCAAAATTGATAGCGAGCAAGCCAAGGGTAAAAGTCCTCAAATTATGATGGAGACCTTGATAATCTTAGGAAACTATAATATATATATCGGCTAAGTGTAACTTTACATGCGAAGACTATTTATATAGTTTATAGCTGTTCTCATTTCATTTAGTACTATAGATATCTGTTACAACATACATCCATTTGAGAATATCTTCATGTTGTAACAGTGCCGTTATCCACCTGCTCACTCAACTGTCGCTCGAGTCTCCCCTTGCTAGCAGCTACTGCTGATCGGGCTCTCGATTCCATACAAAGAACAAACTCGTTCTGAAATGGTCAGCGAACTTCCATAGTTTTCGTAGGACTAGTAAGGAGAACTTTGACATTTGCCCCAGTTCTTTGCTCGTTTGAAATCCTTAGAAGAGTCACCAGCACGTCAGCCATATCCTCCATAAACTCCTCTCGCTCATAGTACACAACGCCATCGATCAAACAAGCCAACAATGTGGACCTTGGCAGCTGGAATACGAGTCTCTCAAACAAGCAGCAAAGCTCGTCGATATCGCCGAAGCGAAGTAGGTCTGGCCTTATATCATCCAGAGAGATGCAGTTGTTAAAGTCATACTGGCAGAGGAGCTGACATATAAAACTTTGAATGATGGTTCGGCCCCCGGCGTACTCCTCATTCTCGAGGTTATCATGTAGACCGCAATAGAATACCAGGCAGAGACAATTTGGGGCCCCAGATGCCAGAGTGTCTGCCAGAGACGTGCAGAAAAGTGTTAGACCTGATACCCGGCATCTGATATCGTAGTCTCCGTGGATGAGAAGTTGTGCTGAATGGGGAGAAACCAGCCACTCTCTCAGCTGAGATGTATTCACAAGCTGCTCGGCGCGAGCTCGCTCCATTGTCGGCACTCTGATATATCTGGCGCGGCTAATTATTTCTTTATCTGCTATCAAAACATCAGGGATATTGATACAATCCAGGAGTTCCTGCGGGCTAATGCATCGCTCCATAGGTACTTGCTCTATAGGAGGAAGCGGTGAGCATGGGCGAGAATATCCAGCATCGATATAGATTACTGCGGTAAAGTTAATCTTTTATCAGATAGAATAGTACATTTCATTACCTTGTGGATTGCGGTAATAGTCCTCGAGGAAGCGTAGGATCGTTGTTTTGAAAACCTCTTCACCTTGATGTATGTCCTGAGCCTCTTCTAATGTCAACATGCCTAAAAAGAATTGCATAAGTCTCACGCCTTCATGAACACTAAGAATGAAAGAACACGAAGTTATTCAACTTACGGTCTAGAATCATTTGAAGCCCATTCCCCATCTGATATTTCCCTGACATATCGGCTTGGGACATAAGATGTTCACCCTCAGATTTAATCGCAGAAAGGCTATCTGTAATCACTTTCTCGTTTTAATCAGGATTGAAAGTGGCGGAAAAGATCCTCTTGCCTGGAAACCAACGTGAGATCAGTACTTTCTCCAAGCCAGATATTGTCGTAGAAGTCGCTCACCTGGGCTCTTGATGAAAAAGCCAATAACACACTCAATGGCGTGAAATACAGTGGCAATCAAATCAACAGCGGCCTTCTCGAGATTCATGTCATTCTGATAAATTTGAAGAAAACCCTCCAGTTGATAGAAAACCCTTTCAATGCCATCAAAGGCACCCATAACAGCTTCTCGGACCTTGGCTGCTTTTATGGCTGCCTAAAATTGCAGCGAATTTAGTAAATAAATGGTCAAATTGTAATAATATTAACAAGGTGCGCACTGACCTCGAGAAGAATTTGAAAAGCTCCTAGTATGGGAGTCACATAGTCGATATTTGGAACGAACTTGGAGGCACCAAGCAGAGGCTCGGCAGCGTTATCAGCAAACTTCCTATAGATCCGCGTGAACTTAGCCTTGAAGCTTTTGTCCTTTTTGCTGTAAGACAATTTGGCCTTTTCAAGCTGATCGAACACTGCAGTGCAGTCTGTCTTATCACGGATTCCGAAATCTTCTTTGAAATCAGGTTCTCTTGGATAGTTTCTTTCTAGCTGAGCCATAGCGCGATCAAAAAGATTGTCCCAGAATTCGAGGGCCAACATAGACTGCTCTGCCAACTGTCTTGGGGGAATCCGCACATCTCGCGGTGACGAAGAGGGCGATTGTGCAGCGATATCATGAGCTGGGTGAGGTGTAGTCGGTAACAGAGAAGAGTCAAGAGGCTCGCATATGATATAAGCCCCTTGGCTTGGACTGTACCGCGACTTCGGCGTCGCAAAGGCAGGATGGCGTGGAACTAGATGGTTGTCGATAAAGTCGACTTCTGGAGGCTGCAGGCTTATGTTTGGAACACAAGTCCGTGACGGTTCCATATTGACGCGGGTAGTACTAAGTGAGTCGCCTTGAATAGCAGAGCGAATGGCGATGGATGCTTCCATAGTGATATTTTGTGCATCAAAGATACGACTGATAAGCACTCTGGCCGTGTGCTGGGTTAGTTGCCCGGCTGCCGTTGATCAATCTCAACACTTAGTCCTAAGCGCCCGATTGACGTGCAGCTGAAAACATATTGTCATGGGATCAATAATACCCCTCACTTCATGATAAAAGACCCAATGATAATGGGACACGCCGTTGCCCAGCTCCGCCCCGGATATGCAGGTAAGATAGAGCCTGATTCCCATTCCAGTATTGTGATTGACCAGCGTTCGGAGCTGAGCGGTCGAGTGCGGATTGGTAATCGCTTGAAATACAGTTAGGCGCCGAAGAGAGTGACGTGGAACTGGATTCGCCATAGTCATTCGTCATGTTCCGAAGCAAGGTGGTTACACAGAGCGATCAACTCCTCTTTGGTCTCGCCGAGGTATGCAGGAATTTCCAAGTTTGGTCTCGAGAATCAAGTATCGGTCAAACATTGCAGTCTTGCGTCCCACCATTACTGTTAAATGGCTTTCTAGTGGCTGACGTGTATGGCAATCTTCGGAGCCTGAAAATGTACCTGAGTACTTGGTCCTTACCAGCTCGCAGCTCCAGATGCTCTCCCACGTTGCAATTACAAAAGACCCAGCAGGGTTATCTGTTCTCGATCTACCATCCGACAGCTGACACCTTGCGCCTTTTAGCTACTCAACCAACCGGATTAATTGGCAACGATGACTACTCCAGCTGTAGGTAAAGAAGAAATTGCACCTCCTGCTCCACCTCGTCCCCTTGACGAAGACATGAAGACCGGACACACTCTTGCCAGTGAAGACGCGCTCGGGATTGAGAAAGAACAAGCTGCCTCAACCCATATACAATCGACAGCGGGTCAGGAAGATCCGGCCTCTTCTGGTCGAGAGCCGAGCCTGGCTGAGGGAACGACCGGCCACGTTGGAGATTCTGGTCAGAAGTTTAACGAAGCCCCTTCCGACTTGATGTTGGAAATCAGTAGTTTGCGGGATAAACTACGATTCCTAGAGGAGAGAGTGGGTCAAGCCTCAGACAAGAGTGGTATTGAGCAAGATCGTCAAATTGAAGACGAACGACAGTTACGGAAACAGATCCGAAGGGCTCGCTTGGCGAAAAACTGGGTTGACGAGGCAGAAACGGTAGCAAACGAGACTCGTGATGATCGACAA
This sequence comes from Fusarium pilosicola, assembly GCA_020615335.1. NCBI lineage: Eukaryota > Fungi > Ascomycota > Sordariomycetes > Hypocreales > Nectriaceae > Fusarium > Fusarium pilosicola. The sequence continues at coordinate 323,012 of JAGQDI010000020.1, read as the reverse complement.
AATTTGGGAACTGGGGGGCCGTTTCTACACAATATAGAGCCCTCAGGCCAGATCAGCAAGGGCGATATCTTAGGTAATGGGAGCACAAAGTTTCGGAGTGAACAAGAATGGGACTTTTGGCACGGCGTTCCCCTCGCTCCTCATCGTGGCTTACGTCCTCCAACCTCACTACGACCAAACTACTCGCGAAAGCTTGGACCACCCACTGAATGGGATACATCAGACAGTGACGAGTGGAGTAGCAACGCATCGATAGGCACGCGAGACTTTGAATATTTCCGTGCTAGACTCAGAGGTGATTTTGAGTGGGAGCTGGATCGCCTTGCTACTCAGAAGAAGAGATTTGAGAAGCATAAGATAAGAAAGCAGGAGAAAGCAAAGAGAGAAGCAGAAGTAGTCCTTAAGAATGGCCAGGCGGCGAGCGACCATGTCGACCAACGGGACGAAGAACAACAAGAGGGGGAAGAAAAGTTCAATCCTCCTGTTCTCAACCTCAACCTCAATGCTGTAGAGTGGGGAGAATTTAAAGCATCTTGGAAAACGGTTGCGACATCTTCTTCATAGTCGACATACTTGTAGGAGAACCGACGTTGCTTGGGGGGTTCCTCCAGCATTACCACGGCAAGTCTCTCAAAGAAAAAGCCAGTTACAAGCGCTCCAAGGTAGTTCAAGGTCACCAAGAGCATAAAGGCGAGAGTACGGGTCAAGGGTCTGCACGCACCACGGCCTCCGATGGAAGAGCACAGCTTCCTGAACGCATCAGGATTCATTCCAGAGAAATTATCAGGACTCTTGGAATCATCCATGGTTCTGACATCACCCCCGACGGCACCTTCGACACCTCAATAATTATGCTCCGCCCCTATCGAATGTTGACATACTATGACGTCGAAATTCGACAATGGCATTCTCGGTTGGAAGAACAGTATCGAAAGCCTGAAGCAGCTGGCGTGGTTGAGTCCGTAGCTAGCGATAAAGCGCCGCCAAACGACGCGGAAACGACTGATGGTAAGTAGATTACTTTCTTTCGTTTCTCCAACTCTAGAGTTAGTAGAAACCATGAAGCATAGTACATTGACGTGATCCTCTTAGATGACGAAAAGGAAGACACAAGATCCTTGCAGGAAGAAACGCCCAGAGTTCCAGATCCGGAGGGACTTAGCAAGTCCAAGACCGCCTTGAATCATTTAGCATTCTTACTCAAGTTCATGGATGATTATGTCCAGAAAAGATTGGATTATTTGAGAAGTCCCAGCTGCGAAAGGATATTCTTTTCTGACATCTGGCACTTATTCAAGCCAGGGGACCACGTTATTTCCGCCGATGGTAAGCAGGTATATCAGGTTTTCAATATGACTTCGCCACCACATATGGGTAAGAATCGTTGGTCCAAGTTCGCACCGGAGGATGACGACTCTTCCGAAGAAGAAGTTGACGATGATATCAACATCCAATGTGTCTTTATTCATTTCGATGGCAATCAAATCGGCCCAGTCTTGGAACCCTTTACTATTCCAAAGTTTGACGGCGAAAAGGCCATCACGTCGCTGGAGATGTATCCTTTGCGATTTCATGTTCGAAAGCAACTGGATAGACAGATCATGGCGCGGAAGCCGACAGAACAGGAACTTGACACGACCGTCAGTGATGGCGTCGTCAAGCTTCAGAATACACTTATCGAAAGGGGAAAGCTATTTACGGAAGTGGCAGCCGTCAAGCACATGTACTACTCGGGTCTGACCGTGACAAAACGCGATGAGGTTCAAAGTCAGGTTATGGTTGATTTTGTCGAAGCATTTCAGGTGGAGAACAAGCATTATGACAGGCCAGAAGTCAAACCTTTGATCGGGGCGATCGAGATCTCTACCTCGCCGAGTCATGCCTCACCATGCCAGGCCATGTGTTGCTCAAACGAAATCGTGCACAACGATGTCTACGTAGACAACAAGCGTCACCACGACTTCATGAAAGAAATGCTGAGAGGGGTCGAGGATGGCACTGACGACTTGCCGCCCACCACAATATATCCCCGCCCTCTGGAGACTCTAAAGACAGGGGGAGCGCACTGACAAGAGATGACTTGCTTATCATGTCGTATTCTGTTTTCGGATTTGTCCTCCGCGATCGATCATGGGGTAGGTCAACCGCTCTTAACCATCACCTCGGCAATGGACTTCCAAGCTAATGATATCGCAAAAGCCGAGTTAGATTTGACGTATCTTACGCACATCACCGACTCGATCGATGATTCTTCTGCTGTCAATGATGATGAGACAGAAGATGACAAAACAGCTTTTGGTCTGCTGGTTCTACCAACAGGCCACAAGAAGATGGTGTTGTCACTGATATCTCAACACTTTCGAAACAAAGCGACGCAGCGAGACAAGGAAAGGGATGAACAGGTTGACATTGTTCGTGGCAAAGGTGGGCCTTTTGGGTAATCTGTATCCCTTCGCCTTGAACCATTTGCTGATAACAATATAGGAAAGGGACTTATCATCCTCCTCCATGGCGCCCCGGGAGTGGGAAAGACCACAACAGCCGGTAAGTGTCGCGCAAGACGATCAGCCGCTAGCTTGGTGCTACTTATAAGTTTATGGCTAACACGGGCGATAGAGGGCGTCGCCGAGAGGTTCAAGAAGCCTTTATTCCAGATAACATGCGGTAAGTAACCTACACCCCCTTTTCTATATCTTCCTATCTGCTTTCACTCTTTCATCACTTTACACCCTGTAACCCTACTAACAGCGATTATAGGTGACCTCGGATCGTCTCCAAAGGAAGTGGAGGATGCCTTGCAAACCAATTTTGCACTCGCCAACCGGTGGGGTTGCATCCTCCTGCTTGACGAAGCCGACGTATTTTTGGCTGAGAGACGAAGAAATGACTTTAACCGGAATGGACTTGTGGCAGGTCAGTGTTTATCAGATCGTGTTTAAGAGTCTCCATAAGCTAACACGATCATCCACTATAACAGTCTTCCTCCGAGTTCTAGAGTACTACGCTGGTATCCTCTTCCTCACCACGAATCGCATCGGAGACTTTGATGAGGCTTTCGCTTCCAGGATTCACATGAGTCTTCACTACCCACCCCTTGAGCTGGTTCCAACTTCCAAGATTTTCGCCCTTAACCTCAAGATGATCAAGAAACGATACCAGGAAACTGACAGGAAGATAACCATCGACATGGATGCGATTCAGGAGTACGCCGGACAGTACTGGCAGAAGAACGCAAAAGCACGGCTAAACGGACGTCAAATTCGCAATGCCTGCCAGACTGCGTTGGCCCTCGCAGAGTTCGACGCGCAGCCGGAGGGTAGCAAGTATGACTTGACGGTCAGGTCGGCTGCCACGGTGCATTTGAAGGTGGATAACATCCGCACGGTTTCAGAGGCGTACCTCGAGTTCATTGAGTACCTCAAGGCAGTTCACGGCACTGACGCAGAGACTCACGCGAACGAGACAGGTCTAAGAGCTTTAGAAACAGCTTACTTGGCTATGAGATCAGGCAGTGGTCATGGAACGATGGGTTCTGCTGAAGGCAGGAAAAATCGGCTTCACAGCTTTAAGTTGCAAACCCAGCCATCGCAGTCTCAAAGTACGATGCGTCAAGATCAGGGAAGCTATGGGCAGTACCACCGCCATGGGCATTCATACGACGCAGGGCAGGCGTCTATGGGACCGTACAATACACCACCGCGGATGGGAGATCCACAGTCTCAAATGGCACCTTATCAGTCAACTAATATGCCCAATCCGAACTATCAGCGGCATCCAGATAGTATCCCAGCAGCACAGCAGTTTCAACACTCCGGAGGCCAGCAGCGTTTCTCACCGTCTCAGCAGAGGTCATACTCCCCATCTCCATCCGGCCCAACATTGCCATATCAGAATATTCCGGATGCTACGACAAATCCAAATATGGCCCCTATGCGTGGACAGTCCGCTGAACCATTTGGCCGGCAGGATCTGAGAGCAGGAAATGTTTGGCCTGGGAGTCTAGATGGTCAATAGCATGGATATGGCGTTAGCTGATACGGATACTTGAGCCCCTGGTTTAGTTTCGACCGTTATATAAAGAAAAGACTAGGAGGATAAGAAAGAGGGTTGAAATAATAAACTTGATCAGCTTGTATTAAACCATTACGAACTTACAACCTGATAATTTGCCTCTCAATCCACTTGAACCCCGTTACCTTAGTAAATGCGAGCGCGTTCAAGCTTAGCGAGTTCAACCTGAGCCCGAAAGTCCTCAAACTGCCAAATCCTATGCCGTTCATCCCAGTCAGGATCCTTGATTTCACCATCCGGGCCACAACGATGGTACTTCACCTCTCTCATGTCGACGGCGACCTTCTTATCCTTCACAGTCCACAGGCAAGCATCGCCACCTGAACCGTGGTTGTTGAGGGGCTTGTAGCTATCGACCTTGTCGAGCCGCTCCTTGAGCGAATTATGGAGCACGGCTCCTCGGGGTATATCACGAGGAGCAGACAAATTGGGCATGCCTCTGTAAAGCTCCCATCCTCTTTTCGTCACGTCTTTTGAGTCGTTGAGTTCCCAGCGAGGAATACCCGGGAGCGTCTCTGGTTTGTAGTTAGTAATGGTGTTGATGGGTTGGAGGGTCACATACCAATCAGGTTCCACATAAAGACCTTTAAAAAGGATGAACCATAACCGAATCTGAGGGTGTCGTGCATGAATCCATTGGTGATTCGTTCCTCGACGACTTTAGAGACCTTCATACTCTCCTTGAAAGTAACAAGAGAATCAGACCAGTGAACCTGGCAACGAGGGTGTTGTTTGCCGACAATGTCAACCTCGCGGATCATCCATTCGAGGGCCATGTCGCTCATCTGCAAGTTCTCATCTTTGAGCGGCTCGCCTAGGTTATCAACCTTGGTTCCGCTGATAATGTACTTCCAGAGCCGCCAGACTTTCAAGCCTGTTGGTATAGCCGGCCATCCTCCGCCAACGTCACCGTGATTGCCAGGAAACCAAACCTCCCTGATATCTTCTTCTTCTTCTTCTTTCCCTTTATTGTTACCGTTAATCACGGCTTTGTTCTGCTTGTCCCCGGTCTTGGATGTCTCGGCAGCCTTGACCACGGTCTTAATGTCTTGGGCTAGGAGGGCAGGCTTGAACTTGACCCGGCGCTCGTCGACAGCCACAGCGTGACGGACGTGGTGTGCCGTTCCTGTTATTTCTACTGGGGCAGGAGCGTTTCGTTCAACCATGGCCACCGAGTTGACGCAGTCCCAGAGACCAAGGAAGAAGACCTTGATGTTCCCGCCGCCTTCGTCTCGACAGAAGGTCTCACTAAAAGCCTGGACCTCCTTTTCGGCTGCAATCCCCTTGGGACTTGGTGTAATGGCGGGGTTACCTGACAGATAGATATCCTCAACTGGTCCATCACTGTCTTCTTCATGGTCAGATGATGAACACGAAGATCCACCGTCTCCATTGAGCGGAGCTCTTTCGGACTGGCTGGATCCAGTAGTCTGGGACTCGGGGGCTTTCGTATCAGAGGCACTGTTGCGGCCGAAATATCCCATGGCTGTAGTGCGATCGTCACTCTTGCACTGAAGCGAGCGTTGGTAGAGTCGGTATGCGAAAGGAACCATTTCCTCGTTACCCTTACAAAGCAGTCCGACCTCATTTACCATGCGTGACAGGTATTTGGCGGTGAATGCGCCGCGGCTGAATCCAAAGATGTAAATCTTGGCTTCCTTTCAAAGTCCATTAGTATGCCATGACGGTATGCCAATTGAATGAAACTTACAGGTTCATAGTATCGCATTAGGAAACGATAACCTGCCATGATATGGGCATCGAAAGTGGTACCGAAGCCCGAGTCAATTGCCTTGGAAACCTTGCTGCGCACTTCGCCAATCGGTGTCTTGTGGACAGAGCTTTCATTAACATCATATGTCCCGATACCGGCTTTATAAATCATTAGCGGATTGAATAACAGTGAGACGGCTTATATACTTTGATAATAATGGAACTGTTGCTTATGATTCCGGTCAAGCTTGCGGAGAATCTTGACCACGTTAGTGTCAGCGTTGGTGCCACTGAAGGTATTGCCAGTACCGTCGAAGCAAAGAATGAGCTTGACGAATTCAGCGGGGGCAATAGCCTCTTCTACACTGGGACCGGTAGCGTGAGGCATGTTAATAGAAAATAGAAGTTGTCGTAGAAGAATGAAAAAGGGTAGAGAGAAATATCTGGGACTGGTAAAGTAACGAGATCACTGTATCTGTTGTGGATAGGAACGGCCTTTTATCAGATTCGCCCTCGTCGTATCATTGACTGAAGAAAATGTGTTTGGTTTCCTCTTTCGTGCGCATATTACGAGTGCTGGCTCTTTTTTGGCGGCTTCCCATTCATCGCCGGAGATTATCTACAGATACAGAGACGAGGCGTTTGTCAGCTGCGGCCCAGACCCATCGCATAAGCTCCGATGTAGCCAATTGATCTAGCTTGACACGTGTGATGTAAGTAAAGGACAATGTGAGACATGCTTTCATGCTCAATTCAGCCTTTCAGCTCTGGCCTAGGGAATTTCAGCAAGCCACTTTCAAACGAGGGAGGACATAGCTGAAATACCAGTGCTTCTATCTTACTTAGACGGCACGATCGAGGTTCCACACATTCCAACCATTATGCGGGGGCTTGGCTGAATTGAGACTCATCTTGCATAGAAATTATACGCAGGGCGAAAGGGTAAGACACAGACTTTCAGCTATTCTAAAATGGATCTTGAGGCTGGCTGAAAGCAGATTCAGCAGGGTCGGAATGTCTTAGCTAGATCCCAGGTGAAAAGAGCAATCCGTTCAGCACCAGATCTATATCTCCGTCCCATTTAGCTATACCATACAACATTGGCCGGCCCATTCTCAAGATCCAGGTGAGCTACTGCCGATGCACTCTTGTCTTTGATCTTCCAAACTTCGATGAAGTTTGAACCACTATCAGTGATTGCAAAGATATCCTCGCTGAATGAAGCCGGCGACACAGCATTGGCAGATCCTCCGCTGTTGGTGGTCTCTTGCAGAAACAGCTGCTCTTTAATACCTCCCGTCTTCGCATCCAGACTGAGCGCAGAGACATATCCGGGAACCCCGGTCTTGCGAGACCTCGTGGCGGCGAGTAGGTATTTGGGGGATGATCCCTCAGCAGGAGTGGAGAGCAGGGACTTCGTCAGCCCAGTAAGAAGAAGAGTTGGTGAATCCTAAAGAAAATAGTTAGCTCCTATAAAAATATGGGAATAGTCAAAGTCCTACCTGAAGGAAGCAAGCTTTACGTCTCGTTGCGAAACTCGAGTTTTCCAGTCTTCGTGTCGCGTTTATATGCCGCGATGGAATTCGCCTCCTCGTAAACAACATATACCCATTTTCCATTAGGGTGAACAGTCAAATGTCTCGGGTTGGATCCTTCGTCGGCAGCAAGATACTGCACCTCTTCTACCTTGCCGCTTTCACGGTCATAAGAATGGACCCAGACTGCGTTCCCCATGTCATCGGCAGAGTATAGAAAGTCATTCTTAGGGCTCAGTGAAGTTCCGTGAACGCCGCCTTTGGCGTTGTAAGTCGCATTTGCAAAGCTTTTCTGGAGAGTGCCGGTCTTATCAACGGATATGGCGACTGTTGGACAACCGCCTCCGTAGGGTGTTCCGTATACGGCGAAAGGAGACTTGGACGATGCGGTGATGAAGTTTGCGTTGTTGCCTGCATAAAGATAGTCAGAGGATGGTCCATGTACAAGTGTATCATGAAAGAGCGCTTACAGTCCGAGGACAAGCTGACGTTGCTCTTATAAGTCAATCCCAGGTCCTTGGCGATCTTGTAGCTCTGGAAGTAACCAGTGGTGCCAACATATAGATTTTGTTTGCGTGCCTAAAATCCTAATTAGATCCCAGATCGGTGATTTCTAGGCAGTACCTACATCAAGTGCTATCCACTTCGACCCATCATCAGATACGGCTGATATGTTCTTCACCAAGGTCAAGGACAAGGCCTCATCATCGAACTCAATGCCGGCAATTGTAGAGCCAGAAAAGAAACCAGAAAAGAGGTAATGCACTTTGGCAACAGTTGACGCGGCGAGAAGAGGGAATAGAGTTCTTGGCAACATGTTGGGCTGACTCGGAAGCTTTCAGGGATGATGGGGAATACTCTATGGAATCAATGGGGTATTTATTCTGCCAAGACAACTGGGGTTCCCGATCCAATCCACTACGACTACTACATATTATAGTCTACGTATTATTGTCGTGAAGATCTTTGCGTCTGTTTGGTCAAAAAGACGCGGCCTAATTGCGCGGTAGTTTGATATAGACGCCGTGATGTGGGTGAAGGATCCCGCATTGTGGGGCCGGTAATTGAGAGAGGCCCCAGCAAGGGGGTTCAATGGTTCATGTGGCCGTGCTAGACTGGGATTGGACGATTGGCAAGCAAAAGAAGAAGGTCGGTCATAATGATTGCCGATGGCAATTAACATTGGAACGCTCATTGGTGTAATAACTCGTGAATGCTATGCCTAGGCGGTACACGCGGGCTGACGTCTTGCACCGAGGCAGAGCGCAATAGCGATGACTCTGATATTGTCGGGTATCACGTGTAATCGATCCATTTGATTCATGCCGACAAATGGATTCTATGTCATGAAAGTTACCCTACATGTCTATTGCCTCTATGCGTAATATCATGGTTCCATGACCTGTCGTGACCCCTCAGTCCATGCTTCTATCTGTGTTAAGGTTGGGAGGTTGAGAGAGGCTTCAGCCCCAACGGCACAAAGGTAATGCCTCTATCTAAAGGACACTATGCGTCATCCCCATGCTTCTTCTCTTGCGTTTCATGGAGAAGGTTTCTTGGTACAGACAGGACACATTGACCCTCATAGCGGCTCGTTGATCCACTTGCTCTTGTACGCAACACCACTACGTTTAAATAGCTGCGCGATAGGGCATCGTCGTTCAACCTCGGCGATAAAACGATCGAACGCAGCATCGTCTGCACTGGTCTGTACAGAAACCTCCAACTCCACGCTCTCCCAATTCGGGTTCCCCTGCTCACCGCCAACGAACACCGCAGTGGGGAGTTGGCCCTCCACCGAGACGTGCCATTTGCCCAGTGTGAGCCCGTGATCCTTGGCTACAAGTGCGCCTGTGACCTGATTGCACGAGCTGAGGCTGGCGAGGGTATAGGCTATAGGCGAGGGGTGTAATTCCTGGCCGCCGATGACCTTGGGGGCGTCGGTTGAGAACGTGAACGGCTTGTCTTTGACAGAGATGGTTTGGACGGTGCCGCTTCCTTGGGCGGAGATCTGAACTGGGAGGCGCTGGGAGTGAGATGGAGAAGTACAGAAGGGTCGTAGATTGAGGCTTAATCTTGAAGAGCGCTGTGAGTTAATGAGAGCTTGCGATGTTGACATGAGACGGGCCTGAAACATATTGAATATCGAATTGAATGCGAGATATATGGATAATTGAATTCAATACTCTAAGTATCCTTAAGGGTTCTTACTTAAATATTCTTTTTGTGCTACCCTGATGGTTTTCTGTTTAGCCCATTTATGACTCATTCCATTAGGCTTTATTTACCTGAAAACTCAATCCTAATCGATCCGAAATTCCAATCAACCTTGTCGCCAAACGCCGCCAGCGCGTCTATCTGGACAGGAGAGCAGCACGCAGGCTCTTTCTATACCGTCATCGGGATATCCAGTCCTTCAGCCAAAAGCCAAGTCCTAGCCACTATCAAGGGGTAAAAGTGTATTGCCTCTCTTTTTTTATGCGTTGGGGCTGAAGCCTCTTTGAACCACATAATCTTGCCATAGGTACCCGGATAGACTGTCATCGGGTTGAGAATTCCGATTTCGCAACCGACTTTCCAAGTGCACCGCCACATCACTCCGCCGCGCTCACGCCGTCCACCCCATCACCATAGTACAATGGAATACACGCCATTCTTCTTTGAGATCGAGTCGCCGTAGTTCAAGCTGCTCGAGACGGCGGGTGAGCTGGGCGTCGCTGTTGTCAGATACTCGCCAGTCGCCACTCGGCCGCAGTATCTTATGCGGAACACTGCGTTCGCCCGCCGCCTTTGTCTCCGGAGACTTTCGATCATATCTGCCCAGGTTCAGCGAAGAGAATTGTCCCAAATACCTGGCCCTCGTGGACAAGAATCCGAGACATTGCCAATGCTAAAGGAATCACTGCCTCGCAGCTGACGCTGGCTTTTCTTCTGGCCCAGGGCGACGAAATCTTTCCTGTTACTGGGACAGCAAGACCGGAGCAATTGATTGAGAAGTTGACTAGTTAGAGGGTCGAGTGAGAGAAGAGGAGAAGATCACGATGAGAAAGGAAGCAGAGAATGCTTAGGTTATAGGTAGTCTAGATGTGTTATTTACAGTTGAGGCTCGTGGCTGAGAGCTTAAACCAGCAGACAGAACTTAGTTATAGGTAGTCGACATCTTGAACCCAGTTGAGGCCACCGGACTCAAAGATAAAAGCCGTATGGAACTTGTCAGTGCTGTCGTATGCTACTGACGCTCTCACAACATGTAACAGAGTAACAGTGCTATCAGGGAGCCAGCCACGCTTTCAGTGTGGACCTGAAGAGAGAGGAACTTTGAACTTTTGAAGAGATCCATTTGAGCCTAGCATAGTTCTAATATTGAGACACGGAAACCTCATTCCTAACATAAACCTTATTATTTGAGTCTATGTCGTTAGAAGGCAACCCCATTGAGTATCGATGCGTAAATAATTTATAAACATAGCATAACGGGCACTATTCGGCCTCTTTAATTGAGGAAAAGAATGTATTATTGTTCCGATAAAAGACATTGTAAAGAGAGACCAACCACGAGCAGTCTGTGCCGCTCTGAGTACATCTGTTTCATCCCACTTCTAGACATTAGTTAGACCGACCCTTGTTAGCAAGTAGCCTTTCAAAGCACCAATTCTAAGACATGACGTAATAAAGTCGCCAAAACCCTGGTAGTTCATAACGGGATTTAAACGATGGTATTTGATCTTCCTTGTTGTTGACCTTCCGACCAAAGAGCATGCCTTCCCGTTTCCAGCTTCATTCTTATCTAAGACCGAGTCCGGTTGTGTATATTTACTACATTCAACGTGGTGGAATAAGCTCTCAGTCACAAGTCTCAACTGTAAATAATACATCTAGCTCACAACTTGGACATATTTCCTAATATCCAAAGTACAACATATTCGCTGTGAGCCCTTCATGGATCAACAACATCCTCAAGCGCAGCAACAACCTAAAGAATGCCTCGAAACACAAGACAAAACACGCCTCCGAACGCAATCAATTTCAAAAAACCCACTGAATGCAACAATTTCGGAGTTCAATAATCAAGTCTTCGAGGAACGCTCCGCAGATATGGCCGCCATTTTCTGCAGCCAAGAAAAACAAATTGAAAACCTTCAAGAAACTGTCAGTAATCTAATTGGTCAGAATAAGCTACTGATTTCCAGGTATTACGATAGGATGAACGAATCAATCTCTCTACGATCAAACGTCTTAACTTCAAATCAACAATTACAAAAGGCTCTTAATGACACGAAGAATATGGCGCATGCTGTTAATAAGCTTCAAAGTCAGGTTTTGCAGCTGAAGCAGCTAAAGATGTTAACGACCACTCCCAGATCCATCATAGTAAACAACTTACTGAACCCGCCGCTTTCAGCTGGAAAAGACTCTCCTCCTTCCATGCCTATTCCAAGCGAAATGGCTAAGGACCTCAAAGGCACTCTCGATAGGGCGATGAGTGCCGACGAAGCTCTCTATATCTACACCAAATTCGAAGACTGGCTCGGTACCGAAGCTTTGCAGTCGGTGACACTCGTCACTTGCTGTGTGTGCCAAGAAGTCAGGTTCAGGCAAGTTGTTGGCTTCTCCAAGCCTAGGCCTCTTAACGAATTTATCGAGAGGGACCTCAGGTTGGGATGTGAAAATCCTGTCTGTTCCGCCTGCTTTCTTAAATCAATCTTCTCGTCTCTAGCACGATTAAGAGAGACTTGGTGGAAAGCCCAAGGACTGGAGATATGCTTGCCATGTCCTTGTGGCTGTTCTCCTGCAGGACTGCACATAAATGATCGCAGCTCTTTACTACAGGTATTACAGTACCTAGGGAATGAAAAGGCCGAGTTCTCGGTGATCAGAATGTAAGCTGCAGTCAATGATCTGGGAACAACAAAAGAGCTAATCCATGACAGTTATGACACGATTCTTCAGCTAATGCAAGCCCTTTATTTTGTCGAACCTCGACTCACATCAAAAGCCAGAAAGGTGGCAGCACGCCTGCATTTCAAGATGATAAAATATGGCTTGATGCATTCGCCCTTTGACCAGAGATATAGGTGCCCAACTCGAAGCAAGGTTGGATCGCCGCTGAAGCAAGACTTCAACCATGTTGAACTATATAACATCGATCAAGGTGGGAAGTCATTGCAGGTTCCTATCTTTATACAATTACTTCGTGTTGAGGATACTCCCATCGAATGCGTCATCTGTACTGAATCCATCTATAACGTCTCCTACGATGCTGTAGATGAATGGATAGAAGTCTGTATTGAATTCGATGGTGATTGGGTATGGAAGATCTCACGATTCCCCAAGATATTGCGGGCAAGGTGCAAACATACAATCGAATTCTGCACGCCTTGCTTACAAAGACATATTGCATCCCAGTTGGAGCAACTAGACAAGAACACCTGCGACATCATCCGTTGCCCGTCTCAAACATGCCAACGGTTGCTCGCCTACGAGGAAATACAGCTCTATGCACAGAAGGAGACATTTGACAAGTAAGCTTGCTACCATATCCATACAGAATATCCGCTGATAGCATGATAAGATACAACGAGTACTTGAAACTCAGGGCATTGCGGCGCACTCCATCTTTCCTATAGTGCTTAGCTGAGAACTGTTTTAGTGGTTAGATGCATAAATTGACTTTAGATAGCCATATTTCGTGCGACCAATGCGCGGTCCAGATGTATTTCACTCATTAAAAGCTTTCAGTGGATTAAGCTCAAGTTACATACACATAAGATAGGATAATCTTGGATATCTTACACTGAACATATCTATTTGGATGCTTAAGAATTCTGACTCTTTGTCGATCTACCAAGTCGATACAATTACAGAATCTATATCAATATTACTGTCATTCTCTAACTTTCGCCCCAGCCTGATGGAACGCCATTGAAACAAACAGCAGTTTTGGCTACACAGTTTGCACTTCCGTGTCAGGTGCTGGAGATAGGATATTCATGACTCGAAAATGTATGCCGCGAGAAGTAGACAGCCTGGAATACCTAGCTCGATGGTCTCCTCTAACGAATCCTTGATTAACACTACAAGACTATATCTTCTTCAACCAAATGCCAAACCCTACACAGAAGTACATAAAGCTCCTCAAGCGTTGCGCCCTAGACCTTGTTAGGTGTCTCAATCTCATACACAACCCCAACCTTTCCCTTGCTGATAATCTCCTCAGCATCCACATCAACACTTCTGCCCTCAAAAAGCTCCGTAATCTGTTCCAGACTGCGGCCCTTAGTCTCAGGAAACAAGAAGTAGATAACTACAATGAGACAAGCCAGGATGCAGCAGAAAACGGTGTAATACTTCCAGCCAAGAGCAGCCAAGCCGACAGGGTTGATCAGCTGAGCGCTAATGAGACCAAGGTATGAAGATGTAAGTGCAGTGGTCAAACCTCTGCTGCGAGTCAGGAAAGGGAAGATCTCAATAGTGTATGCCTGAGGAAGCGGCGTCCAAGCGATATCGTAGAAGAAGAAAGCGATAAAGATAAAAGCGACCACAGTTCGACCAGCTGATTCGTCGTGGCTCCTGATAAAATAGCTCGTAAGTGCTGTCCAAGCTACATAGCTGAGGCAAAGGCCTGACGTAGCAACCAGGAACAGCCTTCGCCGTCCGAATCTGTCAACCATCAAAGCACCAGCAAAGACAGCGGCGGCAAAGTTAAAGAGCTGGAGCAAGCCGTTGATCAAAACTTGGTGCTTGGCTTCCGTGATACCGATGGTGTCGAGGACTAGAGACAAGTAATATGTGACAACGCCAATGCCGTTCCACTGACTGAAAAAGCCCAGGATGGCTGCAATAAGAGTACGTCTGCGCATAGGGGCCGTCTTGATGAGCGTCTTCCACGAGGCTGATGACTCTTGACTCCTTTCAAGCGCCAGAGCATTCTCGATCTCGGTGATCTCGAACATAACAAGTGGAGAGTTTTCCTGTCCTCCGGCATGAAATTTGGTAAGAATCGCGATGGCTTGGTCTTTTCTACCATTGGCAATGAGCCATCTGTAACATAAACCTGTTAGTAACTTGCGGATGGCTCCTGTATAGTACTTACCGAGGAGATTCTGGAACCCAATAGATAAACATAAGCTGAAGAAATGGAATAGCTGCCTGTAGAGCTGAGGGACATCGCCAAGCCCAAGTGGACTGCATCTTGAAAGTTCCATAGGTGATCCAAGCCGCCGCGATAGCACCAAAGTAGAAGAACGTATTGTACAGCGCAGTCATCTTGCCTCGCTGGGTAGGATAGGACAGCTCGGAAACGAGAATCGGGCACGCGACCTGAGGAAAGACAGTAGCAAAGCCTATAAGACCCCTCGAGACGATGAACATGGGAAGATTAATCGACGCTGCTTGGATAGCGGGCCCGATGACAAGCGAGATGAGGCCAATGTAGATGGGCACCTTTCGGCCAAATTTGTCTGAGATGGTGCTTGCTGGCACCAAGCCGATGATCTTGCAGACGGGGTAGACTGCGTTGATGGCGCCGAGGAGGGGAGGAGGCGGGTGGTTGAAGAAGTTTCGCCACTGCGGGAGTGTCTGGAGACCGTTCATCATAGACCCTGGAATCCTGTCAGTTGGTGTATGAATGAGTGACCAGAAGGTTTACCATCGTATCCTACAGCGGAGGAGCTGAGCAGTGGGACAAGAAGCATCAGGTTAAGAAGAAGGAGATGCTTTGTTCGATACCAGGGAAGCTCTGTCTGGGGAAGAACCTTGGGCCAGTCAGTACTTGTCACATTGGAGAAGGATTAAGATGGTACCTTTAAGAGCTCAGGCCCGACAATATCCTTCGCGGTGTCTTTGTTCTCCGATTTCTTCGTGAAGCAGCCCATGATGAATCAGTATGGCGATGCAGTTGAGATAGTAGAGGCAGTGATAATTGTGCTGGCTTATTGTATTCCTAAGAAATGGCAAGATGATCGTCGCATACTTATAGTCATTTAGACACAAAGCGTTGATGTTGGAATGGTGTTGTTATTGGCATCGGACGCCCACGATGCGTCGTGCGTGGGTGAGCAGAGTTTGATGGTGAGGCCAGGCAATGATTGGATCATCAAGGGCCCCCATGGGGTTCAGACTAGATGGGCTGTCCGAGAATCTGGGGATTGGTCCGAGTTACAATCCCCAGATCTAACATAATTCAAGGTTAGTTAGAGGGGATGCAGTTCAGGTGCGGGGAGGGGAGACTGCAGAATGATCTAGACTCACTAGCCTAACCTACAGTGACCTAGAGTGCTGTAATGCTGCTGTCGGGGCCCCACTCCGATGAATTTCCAGCCCTGGCATAACATGATAAATCATGACCATCGGCCCTCCCCGACCCTGCACTCGCAATCAACACAACCTACGCATCTCCACCGTCAATACTGCAGTTGATTTCAATCAGTGGAAATGGCAGACGGTTCTTCATCCGGGGTAGCTCATGCACCCTTCCCCTTCCCCAAATCCCGGGGCGTCACAGCATGTCAGAAGTGCCGCACCCGAAAAACCAGATGCGACAATCGGAGGCCAACATGTGGCTTCTGCCTCAAGCGCCGTTTGACCTGCGTCTACCCAGAAGAAGAAGATACAGGGTAGGTATCATGTGTGCAAGTGTCTCTTGACTTAGTCTTACTAACTTAAGCAGCTCAGTCAGTGGAGCTGAGATCCTACAGGCTATTCACCACTTAACCCAGATTGTCGAGAACCAGCACTCGCCGCACCCATCGCCTGCGCAAACAGCCGACTCTCTCTCATCGTCGGTGCGTCCGCCGAATCTCGACATCTTGGCTGTACCGCAGAATGTTGTCGTGCGACCGCAAGGCGTCGAGTCAATACTCGGCTGGAAGATATTCGCCGCAGATCGACCCAATTCTTGTCTATTCGCCCAGAACAGTCCACCAGGTTTCGGCAATTACCCTGTTCCAGACACCAGCTATCCCCAGCTCGCATGGCTGGAGACTAAGTACATTGAAGCTCTGCATACCAAGAATCCCATTATAGATCTTGACGAGCTGCATCATATGATGAGACATGTCGCTGAGAATGGGTTCGACTGGTCTACTGGCGCATGCCTCGTGGCTTTGGTATGTGCCAATGCGGCCATAACGGACTCTCATACCGAGATGTCCAGTAGTCTTGAGATGACGCCTGAAAAGAAGGCCGAGATCGAAATATCAATGCAGTTTTGGAGCGTGGCCGTAAAGCGTCTTGGCTATGCATCAGCTCAGAACACTGTGCAGGCTGTTCAGTGCTTATGCCTCGCGGGGATATGGTACATGCATCGCCTAGAGCCCCTCGAAGCCTGGAAGCACTTCAATCTAGCCGGGGAGGCCTGGCATACCCTGAGCTTAACACACGGGGAACTGTCGAGTCACGATGAATCCTCCAACGAGTTCAGCCTTATGCAGGCTCTTTGCTTCACAATCTGGAAGTCTGAATGTGAGCTGAGGCTAGAACTCCCACGGCCGACTCCACCGATCCTCGACAACGCCTATCTGCCACTGGCGTTTCCCCAGCCTCCAGATTTCGCCTCTCACCCCGATGCTAACGACAGAGAGCGAAGCTGGTACTACTACCTCAGCGAAATCGCCGCGCGACACGTGATTAATCGCCTTGTGCAGATGAACTCGGAAGCGCCTGAGGCGCCTAGTGAGAGACACGTGCGCCGCATGATTTCTCAGGCCGAGATGATGCAGTCGCAGATATCAGACTGGCATTCATCTCTCCCGCCCATCTTCCACTTCGATACTCCTCAAGGCTACGCGGCAGATGCTGTCACCGACCCTATGGTCTTTATCCTGCGGCATAGGTACATATCCCTCTGCGAGTTAGTCTCACGACCTTTCGTGAGGCTCTGCGTGGACCAGTTGGCGGATGAGATGGATACTTCGTTACATGGTATTATCAGCTCGTACGCATCGCAGTGTGTACGCTTCTGCATCTTGAAACTCGATCAGGTCGCGGGGCATCGGCATCAGGGGACTTGGTATGGTATTCGAGTGGCGACAAGCGCTGCGTTGATCTTAGCAGCTGTTGACAAGGCGCAGCGCCTGGCAGAAGAGGATGAAGCTTTTCGTCTTGTGCAGAGCGTGACGCTGCCTGAGACTTGGAAGGAGTGCGTCGCGCGGGGTGCAGCGTCGGTACAGCAGTATCTTGATGAGCCGAATGGGGGTTGTTCTAACTTGAAACAGTTATTAGATGGGGTAGTTCGAGGGTCGTTTCTCGGTTAATCATCTTTTACCATCCATCTCTTGGCTAGTCGGGGAGACTCCCCGATACTCCCCCACTGACTGACTCCATCGGGGTCATCCCCGAGGTCTTACACGCATTGCTCCATTAATGTTTATCCTTCACAAGATATATAAGTTGGGTATCTAACCGCCTTAGCCCGTTTTAGGCATTGTGTATCCTTGAGTTATTCTATCGTTCCAACACGCACATCTTTATACAACCATGGTTTTGAAACGAACGACCCATGATGACGTGCCCAGCTGTTTTAGTGTTGAACATGTCCTCCAAAACGCATCTGTCTCTGAAAAGATATCTTTGCTCTCTGGTGAGTTCTAGCCCAACACTCTCTTCCCCGGCCTCAGACGACTCTAACTTGGCTCGTATTTTCCTCAGGCCGAGACTTTTGGCACACGAACCCCCTCCCAGCATTCAACGTTCCATCCGTGCGTGTGAGCGACGGGCCAAATGGCGTTCGAGGAACCAAATTCGTCGACGGCGTGCCTGCGGCCTGTTTGCCCTGCGGCACCGGTCTAGCAGCCACCTGGGACGAGGACCTCCTATACAAAGCAGGCACACTTATAGGTGACGAGTGTATAGCAAAAGGCGCCCATTGCTGGCTTGGTCCTACAGTGTGCATCCAGCGCTCTCCCTCGGCGGCCGTGGCTTTGAGTCAATGGCAGAGGACCCTTATGCGACTGGAAAACTAGCTGCTGCTTATATCAAAGGCGTGCAGTCTACGGGCGTAGTGTCGGTCATTAAGCACTGGCTGGCGAATGATCAGGAACATGAAAGGGTTGGCGTCAATGTCGTTGCTAGTGAGCGCGCGTTGAGGGAGATTCATATGCTTCCTTTCCAGATTGCGCTTAGTGATGCGGCGCCGGGTGGTGTCATGGCTTGTTACAACAAAGTCAATGGAAAACATGTTTCAGAAAACAGAGACTTTCTTGACGCCTTGCTCCGCGAAGAGTGGCAGTGGAAGGGTTTGATCATGAGCGATTGGTACGCCGCAAACCCGCCCCCTCCAGACAAAGCCGATTCTAACATTCATTTCCTCGTTGCAGGTTCGGAACCTATTCTACCACCGAAGCCGTCAATGCAGGACTGGATCTCGAGATGCCAGGACCAACAAGGCAACGTGGCCAGCTTCTCGACCTTGCCGTGTCAACCCGAAAGGTATCCCGATCAACGATAGACACTCGAGCCCGAAATGTCCTCGAGTTTGTCCAGAGATGCACAAAGGCTCCTGTTGCCGCCGAAGAAGGTGGACGCGATTTTCCAGAAGACAGACGGCTCAACCGAAAGCTCGCCGGCGACAGTGTTGTCCTCTTAAAGAATGAAACTGGCCAACTTCCTCTCAAACGACCTTTCAAAACCATTGCTTTGATCGGACCAAACATGAAGACCACTTCGTTCTGTGGAGGCGGCTCTGCCCATCTCCAGCCTTACTACACTGTTTCTCCCTACGAGGGGATCGTAGCCCAACTACCGCCTGATGTTGAGGTACGGTACGAGGTTGGCGCGTCAGCAAATGGGTGGAATCCTCTTCTACAGGGCGATATGATCACCACGCCGGAGGGAGTACCGGGTATGCGAATGCGCTTCTACAGTCAGGGACCCAGTGTACCTGAGCGCGAGATCATCGACGAGAGCCATCTGCCTGATTCCTCGTGGCTACTAATGGGCTACTCGCATCCAAAGCTGGAAAATCACTTCTACGCATCTGTAGAAGGCGACCTCGTCATTGAAGAAACAGGATTGTTTGAGTTCGGCCTCGCGGTCTATGGCTCTGCACGACTCTATGTCGATGGTCAGCTGTTGATCGACAATAGTCTTGTCCAGCGAAGCGGCACATTCTTCTTTGGCAAGGGGACCATTGAGGAAAAGGCTCAGATGCACCTTGTGCAGGGCCAGAAGTACCGCATCACCGTTGAGTATGAGAGCGCACCATCTTCCAAGCTCGTTAAACCAGGCGTGGTCAACTTCGGCGGTGGTGCAGGGAGAGTTGGTCTAGTGAGTGCAGTTGACCCCGAAATCGGGATCCAGAAAGCCGTCTCCGCAGCGCTACAGTCAGATGTGACCATTCTGTGCGTTGGGATGACGAGAGATCAAGAATCTGAGGGCTTTGACAGACCTCACATGGATCTTCCTGGATCACTTCCTCGGCTTGCGTCAGCCGTCTTGGCCGCCGTTCCAGACACAATCGTTATAACGCAGAGCGGCACTCCATTCAGCATGCTCTGGGCTGAGAGTGCAAAGACTCACGTACATGCTTGGTTAGCTGGCAACGAGACTGGAAACGGCCTTGCTGATGTTTTGTTCGGCGCAACATGCCCCAGTGGAAAACTCCCGCTTTCGTTTCCACGCCGTATACAAGACACGCCGACCTTTTTGAACTTTGGCAGCGAGAGGGGACGTGTTATCTATGGTGAAGACATCTACGTTGGGTATCGGTACTACGAAAAGGTCGATCGAAACGTACTATATCCATTTGGGTGAGTGAACACGACAAGACTCTGCCTAAGACACAACTAACATGACATTAATAGCCACGGTCTATCTTACACCACGCTTACGTACGACAAGCTGAACGTCACATCCTCGCACGTGAGCTTCGACATCACCAACTCTGGCTCCGTACCTGGAGCCGAAGTCTCCCAGCTTTACATCGCAGCCGACGAGGCTACGTCCTCGATCCAGAGACCTAAAAGGAATTGAAAGGTTTCAAGAAAACATATTTGCAACCTGGTGAGACGAAGAGGGTGGAAATTCCGCTGGATAGATTCACCACGTCGTTTTGGGATGAAGAATTGCATTGCTGGGTAAGCGAGAAGGGTGTTTATACGGCATTGGTAGGATCGAGTAGTAACAAGATTTTGCTGGAGGGGGATCTGCATGTGGAGGAAACTACGAGATGGAGTGGACTTTGAGGAGTATGTTAAATAGTGTTACAAGTAACTCATACAAGGCGTTAATGACATTGGCTGAGCTCTCAATACACGGAGGCCTTGATTCCTCAATCATCAATCTCAGACTGGCGTTAATTGTGTTTATCAGTTCAGAAAACTGCTTTCGAAGGCAGCTGCCCGGGAAAAGCGTGAAGCGTTCGTTAATTGATGTTTTCCCTGTTTTTCTGAAAGCTAAACTAAAAGACAAGTTGAAATAAGTACACATTACAATTACTTCTTTACATTCCAGCGTAATGAGATTCGTGCTTGATTTCGTCATGGAAGCAAAGCCATCTTTTTTTCTGGGTAACGCAAGTTGACATGATGAGTGGCTTGATCATGCGCTCTCCATCTTTTAACACCGTAGAAACGAGCCACTAGAGGAGCACTCCGGAAGGCTAACGTTATTGAGCTTCGAGTTCTGGGACAACCCTTGTTAGCGTATGCAACCTGCTGACAGGTGGCGGAAGAGTGCCGAAGTGGGTTTTGTATCGGGGAGCTCCGCCGACGGACTTAAACACCATGATTACGATGGCGATCCTATAGGCGCATCTAGAGTAAATGGCCTCGCGTTTTCTCTTCCTTCATATCTCAAGGACTCGTTGATATAATTGTGCGATTATATATGACTCTTATCCGTCAACCGACATTGCTTATGCCCTGACCATCGACATCGCGGTCAATTGGACATGGCCAACAACGAATCAACCTTGCGGGAAACCCTCCCTCCAACATCAACCATGGCAGAAAAGGAAAAGGTCGAGGACTCGCCTCAGGATCAAATTCACTCTCTGGACTCGGACAGTCCAGATGACCCAGATATGCCGTTGAATTGGCCCAAGTCCAAGAAATGGACTAATATCATGATAGTATCAATTCTGACGCTCCTAACGTACGTGCTCCCATCAAAGCAAGCCTGCCCATTCACTAACGCATACCCATCACAACAGCCCCTTTGCATCATCCATGATCGCACCAGCAATCCAACCCATCATGGACGAAATGCACGAAACGAATCCCAACATAGGTTCATTCATGGTGTCAATCTACCTCCTCGGCTACGCCTTCGGTCCTCTCTTCCTCGCCCCGCTCAGCGAAATCTACGGTCGACTCCCCATATACCGCATCTGCATGATCACCTTCCTGCTTACAAACGTAGCATGCGCTCTGTCGATCAACATGCCCATGCTTATAATCTTCCGTCTCCTGACCGGCTTGGCGGGCGCGTGTCCGTTGACTATTGGGCCTGCGAGCGTTGCAGACTGCTTCTCTCAGCAGGAGCGTGGTCGAGCTATGGCTATTTGGAATATGCCTGTTTTGCTGGGTCCGAGTCTTGGGCCTGCTGTTGGTGCGTATGTCTCGAGAGGTCTGGGATGGAGATGGAACTTTTGGCTGCTCATTATAATGGTGGGTATCTTCGTTCATGATGGTTCAATGTCCTGGTTGTACTGATATGCTGTTACAGACTGGAGCTGTGCTTGTTGTCTGCGCCTTCATCCAGAAAGAGACTCATCCTCCGACCCTTCAGAGAAAGGAACTCAAGGCACTACAAACGGAGCGTGATACCGAAGACTTACCGCCCACCACAACGCACCGACAACTCATCAAGAGAAGCCTGGCCCGCCCATTGAAGATGCTTTTCTTCTCACCGATTATCTTCGGTCTTTCATTCCTGACCGCGATTGCCTACGGAACTCTATATCTTTTATTCACGACGGTCTCCGAAACCTTTAGAACGAAATATGGCATAGTCACAAACGTCGGTCTTATCTATCTCGGCTTCGGATGCGGTCAGATTGTCGGCCTTATACTCTTCGGCATGGTCTCAGATCCAATTCTGAGAAGAATGGCCCGAGGCGGCGAACTCAAGCCCGAGTACCGTCTCCCCCTCATGATACCGTGCAGTGCAATAATCCCAGTCGGTCTGTTGGTCTATGGATGGACGACCGAGTATGGAGTCTTTTGGTTTGTACCTGTCATCGGCACATTCATGATTGGCTTTGGAATGATCACTGTGTTTACATCTGTGAGCACTTACTTGGTTGACGCATTCCCTACTTATGCTGCTAGTGCTACTGCAGCAAATACAGTGCTTAGGAGTGTTGGAGGTGCGCTTTTGCCTCTTGCTGGCCCAAAGATGTTTGATGCCATAGGCCAAGGTTGGGGGAATACGCTGCTTGCGGGCGTATCGTTGGCCATGATCAGCATGATTGTTGTATCCTACAAATATGGGGAACGCCTAAGAACAGGAGCAAAGTATAAACTAGACTTAGATGCCTGAACGTACAAGAATGAAGCACTCTGTAATCTATTTACAACTGTTAAACGATATCTGGTGAGCTTGGCTGAAACCCATCAAGACCCCATGCCACAAGTCGATAACATGAAGCTACGCCACCTCTGGTTTCGTGAGAATACTTCTCAAGTCCGTGCAAGAAAGTAACGACAGTCTCACGCCAATCTTCAGGAAGAACTAGTCGCCCTGCAGTGCCGGACCGGAATTGTAGGCTCCGAGCAGCACCAATTAGTATCATGGAACACGCTGTACTGTTTCGAATCCATATCCACAGTCCATGATCAAGCTTATTCATTCGATCAACAGCCTTTAGTCTCCAGGCACAATACTGGAGGCCCAGGGAGGCTATACTGACTATCTCATCATCCAGAGCGCTGGGGAGGTCGAGTACGTAGTTGAGATACAGTCGTACGAACGGCCGACACAGAAGCTCCTTGATAAAGAGATACCGCGAACGAAGGATTCTTTTATAGATATTCGTCTCCGGGGAGATAGTTGAATCCGGCGGTGGGAACGATATCTCTGGTGGTAGGGACAGATACCAGTCTTGTAGCTGTGAGCCAAAGACCTCATAGGATCGGAGTAAAGACCTGGCTTGTACTTCGCTGGGGCACGCAGAAATCTCAAGTTTGGCGTCGACGATGCGGTTGATCAAATGGCGGGCGGCAATGTCAGCGAGGAAGTAGTACCAAGCTATAGTCTCGTCAAAGACACAATTCGCTGCTGGCGGCGACGGAAACGTGAGACGATCCTCAATGTGTTCGAGCATCGAACCAGGCAAGCTGGGTATCTCGTAACGAATCTCGCTATATATGGGCAGGTTTGTTAGCAAGCGGACATACAAGCAATACTTCCCACGTACACTTCTGATTTATATGCGGTGTAGAAGATGCTTTGCTTGATCGCTTGTGGACCGGACGGGGTGCTCCCTGGCCAGGAAGGCATGGTAGATTCCCTATGAGCTGTGTAAGTGTTGACTGGGCGTTGTTGATCCGTGATGTTTTACCTAGCCCATATTGCAGAATAACACGAGTTTCCCGCCATGGTGAAATACCTCCAGGCCTCGAGTGGTTGTAAATTACACATGAACCAGATGCTGCAACTCAGTTTAGTATACTTGCCTTTGAAACAAATGAGAGCCGTAAGAGACATGTCGTCGGAACTTACCCTGCCAAACACAGACACTGGGCTGATTCCAATGTGTTGTGACTCATGGCCCGTCCAAGCCTTTTACACGCAACGCTCCAGTACCTATACGCAATATCTGTAGTATGCTCAAGATCCCAGCTACTATGTGTCTTTGGTGTTTCGACAAGCGGGTCCTGACACAATGCGCCGATCGCGCAAACAAGAGCAACAAGACAAGTCTGCGTCGTCCAGTCCAGGCCATTTTCCGAGACTTTGGTAATATACTGGTCGAGGACAGCGACGTCTAGAATGGGGTTGACGCTGTGGACAGTGCTGAGATAGCATTGCTGTAATCTTTTCAGCTCTGGGAAACTTATTGGGGGAGCTCGTCGGGCATAGCCATCAAGCTGCCGTTGTCGACGGGGATAGGGTCGATTTCTTGTGGGAACACATTCCATGTCAAGATACTATCGAGACCTTCGGAGAATCTTTCGATGTGACCTTCGGGGGCTGGAATGGACTGTAGTGTAGCGGTCAAGTTGACCAGTGAGTCAGCTTCACTGTTCCTCGTTGGCCTGTAGTCAAGAGATGGAGTGTCGGCTACGCCTGAGGATCTTTGTTCTTTTACGTCCTGAGCCAAGTCTTGAACGGCCTGCAAGATCCGTATGCCCAAATCATGACTCCTTCAGCCGAGAGATCCCGGTCAGTTTTATGCAGTCCAAAAAATGGTACATACAAACGTACAAGGGTCGATCTACCGAATCTACAGCGTCATATCGGCACTCCGAGTTGCTCTTCTCGCAATAGCTGCAAACCGGCCAGCGGCTGTCGCACTTGGTCTTCCTTGAGCGACACACTGTACACGCCACAGCAACGCGTCTTCGCGTTGGCGGGGCGCCTGAGGACTGGTCCCTACCCGTTGAATTTAGCTGGGAGCCAAGACGAACTCTCTTTTTTGGGTGGCTTGTGTCGTCTTGGGACTGCATCATGCGAGAAGGGAGAAAGGCTGCCAAGCAGATTGAGGGCTCGGGCTGTCCCCGAGCGTGTTGCAGGGTTTATGAATGAATTGAAAATCTGGGGCATGCTAGTCTAGTACGGCCTAGCGCTGGAATTTTAAGTGTACATGTCATTCATTCACTTCTTGCCGAGAAAAGGCCTACCCTACATATGCTGGGCTGAGATGTCTGTGGAGATAATTGGCCTATACGCGTATAGATTCTCTGCTTAATAGCTGTTTCTAATAAGCTAAGAAGAAATATTCCCTCCATTCCCGTTATTACGCCGAAATTTTCTTAGTTGGAACACACTAGTTACGTTGCTGAAGATTTTGGTTTGCGCAGAATGGCTTTTAAACCCGGCTAGGATGACGTCACGTTCGTCACAAGTTATTGAGCGTCAACGTCTCTTACAACCTAGACGCTCAGCTTATAGTAGACTATACTACACGAGCACCCAAAGATCTCTCGATCCATCTTTGATCTAGCTCATCCATCGTGACCTCACCCACGCCTCTCGCCTTGACCGTCTCCCGCAGCGTCGTCCTGAGCAGGTATGTCGGCGTACAGCTCCAAGCATGGCACCAACTATTATTCCGTACATCCCCATATGGACTCGCCATACAATTCTCTGCATCGTAACATTCCCAGAACGTGTCTGCCCCGGCCTCCACCATACCGCCCCAGTACGACCTGATAAGATCAACACATTCCTCATAGCATCCGAGCGTCGCGAGAGCGTCGCAAACATGGTGCCATAAATATGGGGTCAGTGGCTTCACAGCGTCTGGATGTGCAAGCGTGGCGAGGAGAGCTTTGCGGGCGATTTCTGGAGGGAAGGCTTCGCATAGGACTAGCCACGCGGCGGACGCGAAGCTGATCTGCTGGGATTCTCCGGACACAAAAACACCATCCTTAAGGAACTCAGTCGCAGCGACTGTCATTTTCAGTATCAGCTCGTCGTACGGAGGCTGCTTGTTCAGTCGCACAGCGAGCTTATTCGTAATCTTCAAACAATAAAGTAGCACGCCATGTGCTCCCGCGCTCTTGTCAAGACCTTTTGCCCAGTCGAGAAAGATATGGTGCTTGCTGCGTTCCGCCTCGAGGACATAGGTGGTGGGATTGAGGTTACGCAGCAATCGCTTTGGGCAGTCTAGAACAGTTTCCCAAAGAAGATGCCCCGTTTCCGTGTCCCCAGAAGCCTCTACATAGTCAAACACAATAGCGGCAAATAGAGCATCGTAGTCGGCGATGTAGTCTGTCGAAGCCGTCAACGTGGGCTTCTCGAATATGCAGGCTGGCAATGAGCCGTCCTCATTTCGGACCGCTGCGAATTGGAAAAGACATCTCTTGACAAGATCGAAGTCCCGGAATGTGCTATAGTTTGTCAGAGCTTGGAGGCGGAGGTCTCCAATCCACAGCCTCCTATCCCGTCTTGGGCCATCTTCGAATACAGTCTGCATGCAGTCTCGCAGCGTGGAGATACAAACGTGATCGATGTCCTGAAGAAGAGGATCTGGAAACTCAACTGCTTCGATGTGATGGCCTTGACTGATGGCGCTGACTGATTCGCATTGTATCTTGGAGAACGACACTTTGAACTTGGGGGAGGTATCAATGATCTGAACGCGCAGGTATCGGAAAGAGTATCGGCGAGGGAGAATTATTGTCTGCGGACATATGTCGACATTGATGATCTCATCGGGAAGCCAAGCAGTGCTGATCCAGGTATTCACATCGTTCATATCCATCGTCACGTCAAGCGGCGACTCGCCAAAGGTGAGACGTAGCCGACAGGGAGCATCCATGTTTTTTCCAACGTAGTCTAAGTTGAATGAGAGATATCCGACCATATGGAGACCAAAGTCGAGGATGAAGCCAGATCCCTTTCCCCAAGACAGGGATGAGACGTCGTTGATGTCATGGCCAACAGTGCGAGCCTCGACGCCGAAGAATGACGGGCTAGCTTTTTCGAATTTGATAATCCTCTGGGGAAGTCGGATGCATCGATGGAGTTTGGGGAGTAGGTCGTCCGCGATGCGCTCAAAGGTCTGAGGCATGGGAGCTGCGGGCTCGGAAGTGCTTGTTTCCTGGACCATATTGCTTGGAGAAGATGGTAAGTTTGGTCGCCAGGGTTTCTGGTCGAAAAAACTCGAGGATAGTAGTCCAGTGGGACAATGATGGATTGAAAAGACCCGAAAACAACGATGCTCGCTCCAAGATAGACCGAGATTGATAAAAGATTTACTTTCATGACTCTGGAGATTGAGTTGATGCCCATCACCTATCTCAGTCTGATTGGTGGTCGGGGAGGCTCCCCGATCAGTCGGCACCTCGTCACCCAATCAACAGAGCCTAATCAGGCTGTAGGCCACGGGGAGCCTCCCCGAAGTTAGTCCCATATTTGCACAACATCAGAGTTCTAGAGCCGCCACTGAGCAAACGCTTCAATATTTCTGCACTGGCTTCACGGTAAGATCCAGTAGGAAAAGTATTTGCGAAAATCGATCGCACAATTCAACCCTTCACAACACCAATAGCCCAACTGGACCACACGGCTAAAGTATTAACCAGAGCTATGCAGCCTCTTTGATGCCCGTGATCCTACCTGTGTACCCCATATCGTTCTATCAGCTGCCACCACTCAAAGAACAGACTAACTACAGTCCGTGACCTTTACCCCCGGTAAATCTCCCCGACATCTCGTGCAAAACCCTTTCAACAACCCCATGGGGAAAAACATTAGATCCATACTGTCGGATCAGACGAGAATACTTAAAGGCATGCACCCGACAGCCTGTTGATCTACATCACTCACACATCCTCGCCATTCATCAGCAACAGCCACCATGACCTCCATCAAGTCTAAACAACAAGTTGACACCTCCAAGCTCGATGATGAAGTCGGCGAATTCCACGTCGAACAAGCCTTCAAAGCTTCCGACGTCAAAGTCCAAGAAGGCCAGCTTTCTTCGGGATACGAGTCCCTGAGCTTATGGCAAACCGTCAAAGTCTTCAAAGTTGCAACGGCGTATTGTTTCGCCGCTGCTTTCAGCGCTGCTACCGATGGATATCAGATCGGGTGTGTTTCTTCCATCTCTCTTACTATGCACATGTCATACTAATCCGAGCCAGTATCAACGGCAGTATCATCGCCAACAAAGGCTTCGTCCATCAATTTGCGACTGCTACCAACGCCGACGGAGACGAATACCTCACGGCTCCTATCCTAGCTGGCTGGAGCTCCATCATGTCTGTCGGTCAAATCATCGGCATGTTGACGATTCCCTTCTTGTCCGATAGATATGGCCGCAAGACTGCTATGTGGACCTATTGGACTATCCTTGTCAGCAGTGTCTTGTGTGAGACTCTAGCCAGGACCTGGCCCGTTTGGCTCGCAGCTAAGCTCCTCGCGGGTGTTGGAGTCGGCTCCCTTCAATCGACTTTGCCCGTCTATATCTCCGAGTGCGCACCTACCCGTATCCGCGGAGGCCTTCTCATGTGCTACAGTCTCTGGTGGACCATCGGATCTTTCTTCGCCTACATCGCCCTGCAGCTACTGAACCGAAAGAACCCCAACATTTGGCTCACACCGATTTACACCCAATGGGCTCAAATCGGTATTATGTGTATCATTTACGTCTTCCTCCCAGAGTCACCTGCTTGGTGCGTCAGTCGCGGCAACGCAGAAGGCGCCAAGAAGCAGCTGCTCAGGCTCAACCGCGGCGTCGTCGACTATGATGAAGAGCATCAGTATCAGATCATCGTGCAGACCTTTGAGCATGAGAGGGAGGTTGCAGCTCAGCAGAAGAAGGAGCACTGGTATGCCATCTTTCGTGGAATCGATGGTCTTCGAACTGTTATCTCACTGTGGCCGAATCTGACACAGCAGTTCATTGGTCTTACCCTTTTTGCTACCTTTGGAACCTATTTCTTCCAGCAAGCCGGCCTGGCTGACCCTTTTACGATCAAATGCATCACGTCTTCCATCAATATCACCACCCTGTTGATCGTTGTTCTGGTAGCTGATAAGATTGGACGACGCCGCATCTCATGCTACGCCACGACGCTTTCATGGACATCCTGTGTGGTTATCGGAATTCTCGGTCTGATTCCCAGAACAAACGTGACTTCGAACATCTTTGTTCTTTTCGTATGCCTTTGGAGTAAGTCTCTTTCTCTATCCAATAGTCCTGCTGTGATACTGATAGTCTTCAGATGTTGGAATGATCTCTAATGGTGCTGCTGGTTGGGGCTTCATAGCTGAGATCTCGTCTCTGCGTCTTCGACCTTACACAGCTGGCTTTGGTGCTGCGTGCACTTGCGTTGCTGGAGTCGTCATGAATGTGCTCACTCCATACATGGTCAACGCCAACAAGTGGAACTGGGGCTTCAAGACTGGCTGGTTCTACGCTGGTGCCGGACTGCCCTTCCTTATCGGCACATGGCTTCTACTTCCCGATACATCTGGGTAAGTCACAGAACATCAAGGAGTATACAGAGCACTAACACGCGCTAGACGAACTGCGGCTGAGGTTGACGAGCTTTTTGAGAGGAAGATCAAGCCTTGGAGGTTCAGTAAGACCAAAACCACCACAGCCTAACGGCCCTTGCTATCCAGGAACATGGACCGCCAGAGAATAAAGGTCGCTTTAGCTCAGCTAGCCTTCAGTTTCTTATCTTAGCGACTAGTACTCATCTATGGTCATCGCATCAGAATGCTAGGATAGGTAGTATATAATATTCACAATATGACTCAGTTTTCAGGGTGATTTTCAGACCTGGACAACACTGTTGCAGACACTCCAATAACCGGGTAGCCTTTTGGTTGGCATTGATGGTGTCTCTTAGAAGTCTCTGCTCGGCGAAGTAAATAGTGATGCCTCAGATTGAGAAACAAAAAGATATTCAGTTATCATACAAATGATTATGAAAATGACTGGCATTTGAGGGATAATTTGTGTTGTTCATCCGTTGCCAGAGCGGCCCATCGTTTGAACACCAACAAACCTTGGCACTTGATGAAGGCGCAAATAATCATCTTGAGCTGTAAATTAAATAGTGTCGCACCTCAGCTAAGCCACTTACTACCAAGTGGTCTGCCCAGACACGCTAAAATCCAATATGGCTGAGACATTGGAATCGAGACCAAAGCCTCAATAGCTCCAGACAACCACTTGGGAAGATCACTCTCCACTCACGGGAAGCTGATTGGTATGTAATACCGGTAATCAACCAGCTAAAGGTAGGTTATCTTTGCTGGTCCAAGCTATCAGCCAGCCACGATTTCGAGTTTGAGTGGAATATTTCTCTTTATTTTCCACGCTGATTCGAACCTATATAAACTCCGTATAATTCATACATTATCATTCAGCAATTGCCTATCTTCCAAATTCTTATTTTACCGCACAAGTCACGTCACGTTACGTGTCTATGGAAATGGTCCTCGAAAAGGGAAACAAGATCTTCATCCCCGCTGACCAGCTTACAACCACAGAGGTTAAGATAGAATGGACCTTGCACTTCTCCGATCGCACAGCACAGTACTACGCAGTTCCTTTCTTCAACAAAGATCAAGGTACGAATGCGATAAAAGCCTTGATAAACTCCCCATACTGAACATTCGCCAGGCAATGAAGAGAGCGTCATATTTATACAGACGACCTATCTCGACTCTCTCAAGAGCAAGAGTGTACCGGGGGATGATCTGACCGTCGTTGTCGATAATTCATTCCAATACAGTTTGAACCAGGAAAAGACTAAGCGCTGGCTGGTCTACCATGATAAGAGGAACAACTTACAACAGGCAAGTCAGGAGATTCGTGCTGTTTTAGAGAATCTGGAATGCTGACATGATCTAGTGGCGCTTTGCCGCGGGCCTCATGTCTAAGCTTGGCGACGATGCCCACAGATTTGGTGGAGGTTTCTTCCCTGATCTTGATATGAGTA
This sequence comes from Fusarium pilosicola, assembly GCA_020615335.1. Classification (NCBI taxonomy): domain Eukaryota; kingdom Fungi; phylum Ascomycota; class Sordariomycetes; order Hypocreales; family Nectriaceae; genus Fusarium; species Fusarium pilosicola. The sequence continues at coordinate 292,126 of JAGQDI010000020.1, read as the reverse complement.
AGATGAGGTTATTCTTTAGTGACTATCCCCGTGACGTGAGGTGAATGCAATAGTCTAGTAATAAATGAATCTTTGTGGATTCTCTCAACGTGTGCTCAATTAGCAAGTCGATGCAAGATATTGTCTGGCTAACCAGGGTGCCGTTTTCGTTCTACATATTGCCGCGAGTCATATATACAGCTCCCAAATCTAACCGCAGTCTTATTTCGACTCGTTGGGTGTAATTCCAAGCACGACAGCCTGGTAGTTCGCACCGGGATTGGTAGCCCCCGCCATTGCCAAGAATATCCCATCCTGTCTCCCCAGAGTATGTGTAGAAGTTATCAAATGTACCTACGAGCGTAGTACAAGTAGTTTCAAGAGTATCAAAGTCAAGAGTGCAGGTTTTCGCAGGGACGGAGCAGTCTAGCTCCTGATCACGCGTTTGCTCGCATGTAACCGAGGCATAATCTGGCTGGTTGAGCATATTGTTACTACAAGTCCTGAGCAAACTGGCCTCCCCAACCCCTCCATATTGAATGCATAAGATGTTTCCGTTGACGTCTATAGCATTGTTCGTCGTCGAGTCGATAGAAAAGGTCAGACGGTAGTTAGTAGATGGGTATTGCCACCCAACAAAGAAGCCAGCTGATTGATATCCTAGCAGGTATTGGCCATCCACTTGAGCGCCTTTTCCAACAATGTCGAAGGTAGGAATTGGTTCAAAGGCTGCTTCGGTTGTGGTGGCTTCAGTGGTCGTGGTTGTAGCAACGGATACTTCGAGATCGGTGGTCTCTGCTGATGAAGTTGCTGGGGCAGTGGTTGCTGCCGTGGAGTCATCGTTTGAGGCTGAGGTCTCGATGGTGCGCAAAAGTTCGACGGAAGTGGCTGTCGTGAGCCCCGCTGGAGTAGTCTGAAGTCCGGTGCTCGTGGCAGATGGGAGGCTTGAAGTGACAGACTCAACAGTGGTGGTGGTGGCTGTAATGATGTCAGTCATGTTCTTTCAGTCTCATCGCAAAGAATTTTACTGACCTGAATCCCTTGAAGAACGAGGCTTACAAACGCTAGCAAATGCAGAACTTGCCACCAAGGCAGCTGCACAAAACACGGTGAAACGCATGTTGGCTACAGAGATTGAACGAGTGACGGGAAGACAAAGCAAGTGACAAATCAAACACCGAAAATCAGCAATTGCAGGCAGAGAAAGTTTTATTTGTTCTCCGCCAAAGGGGTGACGACGACGGGAGATTGCATCTGGTAGCCGTCCACTAACTCAGGGACTAGTGTTTGGGAACCTGGGAACCCAGTGAGAGGCCGAGGAGAGGACACTATCGATTTTGCTAACCGCATTTGACTGCCCTACGTCTAATAATATCGCGGAAAATCTGGAAATGACTAGGCTTAATTCTGAGAGAATGCATCGGCTGGAGATCTAAACCTGCTCTCTTCGACGTTCCATGGGCCATAAAAGTGTCCGGTTCAGAGTCAAACCGATTGGCCAAAGGATGGAAGACCTCTGAAAGGTTGATTGACCTTTTACCGTCCTGGACTTTCGAATTCACGTACACTGGTGAGAAATTGGTTATCTAAGGTCTGGCAAATCTATACCAAATTGATCTTTATCTTCTCTTTACTTGCTCAACCATGATGCGTTTACGTAAGACTTCTTTTCCATTCAGGGTACAGGTCTGGAGATTTTATTAGCTCCCCTCAAGCCCGTACATAGGGTTTTAGCGTGTGGATTACATTCAGCGCACCTGCCAGCGCATGTCCTTTTACTGTCCGAAGTATGTAACAGATGGAAAGCAATGTAACTGGAACCATAGGTTGTATAAGCTTGGGTAAAGTCATTGGTCACACTCCGAGACGGCAGTACCGAGTTCACCGAGATTGATGTCCACAGGATAGACGATGTTAGTAAACAGCAGCTATAGACTGTCTTAGGTAAAGAGTTTGTTGGCCCTAATGTTGGAGGATAATAGTAACCGGGCAAGGGATTAGTTATCTTGATGATTAAACAATATTGGAGGATTGAGTCATTACTTGTGTAAGGCGCGTGCTGTAAGCAGCAGTAGCGGTTTCTATTAACTTAAAATAATACTCTTATTAAATCAGTTTAGGCAGTATACTAGCTACCTAATACAATTGCCTAAGATAAGCTTTTTAGCCTATCTGATGATCACGTCTAACGCATAAAGAGAACTCAGAGTCATTACTCAACTTCAAGGCATGAAAGACTCGAGCGCGTGTTGGAAGAGGCTAGATCGAGTAAGAAAGAAGAACTAAAAAGACTCAATGACGGCCTTGAAAAGTTTGATTCGTTCACTGTCCAAGGAGATCGCCACCCGGCGGTAGTCAAGAAAATTCGCCGTTCTAGCCTTGTGAAGCCCAATAGCAGCACACTTCAAGGTTTCACCCTGGATCTCGCAAACCATAAACAAAATCGCCGTATGTAATAATATTCTTCAATACCAGTACTATGAAAAAAAGGCACAGGAACAATCAAAGAGGATAAAGGTTCCTTGGGACTCTCAATGGTTCTTATGATAATACGTCTCGCCTTGAAGTCATGCGGCGACTTACACTTCCAGACTCTGTCTACTCGTCGAGACGACCCTGATTAGGCTGTCAACGTAAAGTATTTACATTCAGGCTTCCCCATACGTTAGCGAACTTTGTATTGGCTGACCGGTGATAAGCTCCGGAGCATCAGGTGGCGATGAAGGTTAAATTGACCAGTTGATTGATCGCCTCGACTCTAAGGTTTGGAATCGTTTTAAGAGACCTTTTTATAGGCTTTATATCTGAAGCAAAGTTCATTTAGCCTTCTAATAGTAATGGGTTCAGATGATACAGAAAGAAAGCTACCGTGCCAGAACTCACACACTGTGAATGCCACAGCATCTAGCTGACCAATTGCAAGCTCTGACTCCGTCTTATGTGCTCACTGCGCACACGTATCGCGGAAGTTTACTCTGAACCTCTCTACGGTCATCCTATCGTGGACTCGTCTTTACATACACAAACGCACTGACGCTTTCTGTTAGTTTCACCTCTCAGCTCTCTCAACTCTACTGTTCCATCATCCCTCCTGATGCACCCAATCACACAACATCACATCTTAGACATTCCCATAGGTCTTTCAAGAGGTATTGCGGTAGATCCAAGTCCGAATATTAACCTTGACATTACACAGAACATTTCAAGAATGGGTACTTCAAACATTCGAAACACGGGCCTGCTCTTCGAGCAAACCCCCTGAGACAGGATGCGGCCTGGAATATGACGACAGCCAATCCACCCAAACCTGCTCCGCCTACTCGAATCCAAGTCGATTTTGTCTAGAAAAAGAGTGATTTGCCAGGAAATCGGCCCTATAGTCAGCAAGTCCGAAGCCGAGGACCTCAAAGAGAGTTACTTGGGCTGAGCAGTATCGTCCTATCTTTCCGGGATTAAAGTGATTGTAACTGTGTTTGCCAAACCTTCAATGAAATAAGGGTTTCTTGCCACCAAACACACTGCTCCAGTAACTTGCGCATTCTGCTTGAGGTAAATAAACACTGTTTTTACATTTCAAGTTTAAACCTCCCCACATCACTCTTGCTCGCCTTCGGGGTATAAAACGGCAGTCATCCTCTTTCTTTCTCCCTTTCTTTCTTTCCTCCTTAGCACACACTTGGACACTCAGCTTGAATCTGCCAAGTCAGGATTACTCAGCTCTTCTGTTCCAAGTGCACTTCTGATACTCAAGTCTCCACTCTCTGGCTTGCCTTGAGTGCCTACACAAACGCGGACACTGAGTTCTACTCTGACTGTTTTCTGTCTTTGCTACACACACATCACAGAGACTAAGTCCTACCGTGTCTCTCTGTCTTTGCTACACACATACCGCAGACACTGACTTCATCACGCCCTCACTGACTTTCTTACTCACAACTCACACATACTTTGTCTGTCTGTCTCTCTCTGCTATACACACATACGCAAACACTTGCAGTCACTCATCCTTTCATCCTACCTTCGACTCGTTGGTACACACACAAACGCACCAACACTTTCTATCAGCTCTATTGTTACAAGATCCATCTTGAAACACCTAGCCACACAATAACATCACATCTCGGACACTTTCTCAATACCTTCAACATGGGTAACAATCCATCTCAGCCAACGGGTCATTATCAAGCTGGACCCCAATATCAAGCTCCTCCAACCCATTTCAACCGTGGGTACACCATGAGGGAGACTCAACATTTCAGGGGCGGGTATTCTCTCCGAGATCCCCCAAGAAGAAGAAGATGGGTCTTGTTGGTGTCCCAGAGTACTCTGCACCTACTCATTCTCGCTACAGCCAAGGCTCTGACCTGGGCGTAGCAGCTGCACGAGCGGCGTTCTCGCACGCTCCTCAACCCTTCTCGCAGCCTTCCAGTGCAGCTGCACCGATAGCTTGGACGCCGCCTCAATCAAAGAAGCATTTCAAACACGGCCAATCGCTGAGGGACACTCCCAATGTCTCCTTCACCTACCCCGAACCTTCCAGTGCAGCTGCACCAACACCGTGGACGCCACCCCAGTCAAAGAAGCACTTTAAACACGGCCACTCACTGAGGAACACTCCCAATGTCTCCTTCGCCAGCCCCGAGCCTTCTCACTTTGGCAGCAGGGCAGCTCCACAACAAGCCTTCTCACAGCCTACCCATAAACCTTTCTCTCATGGGTATTCTCTGAGGGAGTCTGCCAAGAAAGCGAACCATAGACGCTCTAAGAAGTCGTTCTGGTAGTCATTATCGCAAAGACAGGCTCTCTGCGCCAGCCAAGTTGGTCATCTCGATTTGCGTTTGAGAATTGACGCAAACTTGCTCATTGGGGAAAGCTTACTTGGCTATTCCATACCACCGTTTATTTAAAAAGTCAGCTACGCAACACTTGCCCAGCAGTAAGCGGAGCAACAAATCACGAGCCGTGTCGACAAGGATTGACTTGGACGACACCCTCGATGTGCAATATTGTCTTCAAATTGGAGTTTATAAGTGGTGTATTGTCTTGGTATCGCATTGCATTTACGTTAGAAGTTTATTTCAGCAGCAAGGTTTTTGCATCAGCTGCAAAGTTTAGATTGAATTATTATCACTTAACTTAAATTAAATAAAAGTTTCTTGGCACTACTATATTCTCTCTATTATATCTGGCTGCCTTTAGTGACTGTTGTAAACTGGCCTGTCTTATCTAGCGACACTGTGGACAAATACATGTGTCTGTCAATTATGCAGGCATAGATCTCAACTTAGCACACGAACAAGAAGACAAGAATAGAGAAAGGGCTTAGTATAATCGCCTATCTATTAAGGACTACCAATTTGAGTTGGAGAGGAAATATATATACATTAATGATGCTACAGACAGATTTAATAACCAATACCACCCGCCTTGTCCAAGGTCTCCTTACACATGCGCAGAAATACAGCTCCCAACTCCTTTCGGTGCAGAGGAATAAGACTGAAGAATAGAGAGGCTGTGACGCGGAACAATGTCTTGCGGTGTAGCCTCACGGAATAGTTATTCTTGAGAAAGTCAAAGAACTGCTCCTGCAGCTCATTCAACAGCTCAGTATCCGCCTCATCCAATAATGGCTTGTCATCCTCCAGCGCTCCCGTGAGGTCATAGTTATTAGCACTCATGAATAGAATGTAGTCGTACCCGCACAGAGACTGTAACACCTTGCCGAGATCATAGTTGATGTCGCCCTCGGGAGTAAGGTAATTCTCCAGCTGGCACCGCACGTCGATGAAGCTAACGGTTCTCTCGTCATCTGAAATGATAGCGTTGCTAAACACTGGATCGCCGTGGATGACATTGGCGTGGACGCCCTTCTCCTCAGCCTCATAGGTATCGAGGAACTCGTCCAGACGCGCAAACAGCGAGGCAGCTAGTGGACCCAGTGCGTCGTAGCGATCACGATGCTGGTAATATCGGCTGCGCAGCTTGGTGCCGTAATTGGCGTAGATGTTGATGGGGTGATCGCCAGGCGCCTTTGGTGCAAATTTGGCATCTAGCGCTTCTGGGACGTCCAAGACGGGCTGTGCAGTGGTATTTGGTGCTGTGTGAATAGTGTGTAGGGTCTCGAGGAACTTGGTTAGTCGACCTTTGGTGATGGAGCGGCCGACGAGCAGATGAGAGAATGTGCGCCCGCGACGGTTCTCCATGGTGATGCTGTAGGTTGAAGTAGCGGGGATGTAATCCACGCTATAAACAGAGGGGAAGATACGAGACAGTGTAGGCGGCATATGAGCATAAAAGTACAGCTCACCGAGGATAGCCTCAGATTTGCTCGACTTGATAACCTTGTCTCTGATGATCTGGACAGTGTTGAAGTCGCGCGCAGCAATCATACCCGCCTTCTTGACATCCTCGGCAGAACTTCTACGGACTTGGCCGAGACGAGGTGTGACTTCGGGCTCGTCGAGGATCCAGCCGAGTTCACGTGCGGTGTCAAGATTGGCGTTGACGGCCAGGTCGTCGACGTACACGTCGGCGTAGGGCTTGCCGAAGTTGATCTCGTGGTAGGGAATCTCGTAGTCTGAGAGTTGCTTGAAGGTGACGAGGCCGACGTCGGCGAGGACCCTGCCGGGGTTACCAGAGTGGGTCTTCATTCTGCGAGCGGTTTGCTGGGAGGGTGTTAGTATATAACTCGGAAGGTGAGTGTTCTGTACTTACGATGATGATGTAGTGGCCAGCCTTGTACAGTTGCTGCACAAGACGAATATTCTTGGAGATGGGCGGGCATGTCGAGTAATCCCCCGAGACAGCGGGAACTCCCACGAGGGTCATGTCCAAGTCGAAGCAGAACCTGCGCTTCTTCAAAGTGGCGGGCATGCTATGATTGTCTTTCTTGAGAGCAGCGAGAAGCTCCTGCAGCTGCTCTGGGGTACCAACAACAGCAAAGTCCTTCTTTAAGAGAGGCAAGCCGATGAAGGGAACACCGCTTTGGACCATCATGGAGATGACTTGTGAGGTGTAGTACTCGCCGACTTCAGCGCCGTCGGGATGTTTCATGTCGAGGTTCTCGGCAGCCCAGGTCTTGAGGTCGGCGGCGGAGGGGAAGACGTAAGCTCCCGTGTTGGCCTTGTTGCTGATGGCTTTCTTCTCTTGGATGTCGACGATTCGCTCCGCACCGGGCCTGGCCATAGTAGTCAGCATCGGGAGGTAAGTTAAGAGTGGGACGGGAAACTTACGATTCGTTTTCTGTCTGGATGTAAGAGAAGATGGGCTTGTCGCCGTGGTCGATGAAGTAGAAGCAGCCGCCGTGGCCGCTCGGTAGCTTGCGCACAGATGACAAGATGTCATTCCAATAAATCGTGTCGCAATCAAGAGATACTGTTCGGTGCTGCAAGTGCTCCTTGGTCATACTCTGAGTGACCATGTATAGCTAACGCGGGGGAGGCAGGTTAGACCATGATCATCTGGGTGAAAGTGACGATTGGCAATTTACTTACAGTCTCACTAGCACCCTTCGTTTGATGCCTCAACAACAAGAGCTTCATGTTAACCTTTGGAAAGTTCTTGCTGACGAGCTGACCGATTCTGAACTCATGGTCAATCTGCTCATTGACAGCAATCCATAGAGTGTCTTTGGGGCGAAGGCTGAGATTCTCGATCAACCATAGGAGCATCGGCTGCCCAACGATGTTGATGAGAGGCTTTGGGAAACGGTATCCTTCCTTTGCGAAGCGTGAGCCGATACCTCCAATGGGGATGATGACATTGACAGGCTCATAGTCATCTGTGTGGCCATTGATGCCATTGGTAACAGCGTTATCGTGAATGTGAGGCATGATGAAAGACGTGAAATTCTCACTGAGCTTAGACAATGAGGGGACCGATCGAAACAAATCTCGTGGTGGTCAATCACTTTAAATTGTCCTTCACCAAGGATGTCTTTGCACGGGAGTACCGTAATTCGCTCTGGTCATTCCAGACAGGAACTCCCTCCCCCAAACGCACTCGGAGATGTTCGAGAGGCACGCCACTCGCTCCAGACTCACCCAGAACGGGTTACAGAACCCTGTGGCCATAGCTCTCGACCGAAACCGGGTTCGGCGTGCGCCAGAAAACGTTCTCGACGGGTTGCACAAGGTTTGGCGTTAGTTCCATCACAGAAGCGGAAACCTAGCCAAGGAATGTTGAGTCGATCGTAGGGGAAAAGATGGACGGGTAGGTATCGCGATGGAAGGCGTTCCGGGCCCTTGTTTAGCGAATGGAAAGTAGAGTAAACGGTCTGGATGCTCGATAGCTTCCATGGCAATCTCGTATCCGTCAGGCAGGTTGTTGGAGTATTGGACTGGAATGCTGATCGCTGCATTTAGACTAGGGTGATGATCATGGTAGCTGCTGTAGAAGTGCTGAGACTGTCGCATAGCACTGATTCACATGAAAAACATCACCAAGCAACGACAGTGCAATCATGTAGTGGTCGTAGCTCCCAAGAATTGTTTGGAGCTATTTGCATTGATGAATGATTGCGCTGCTACAGCAATTGATCTTACTGGAGCGCCCTCTCACTGGAAGCTTTCCACGATGTCCGTATTAGGCCTGATCACTAAAGCGGCGCGCCACAAAGGTACACTAACATAACTAATCTAACTAACAAAGCTTGCACCAGTCGAGGTACATGGGATGGGAATGAGGGAATGATCCAGACACGACATACCGCAATCTGGATCTCTCCCAAATTATCTGAATGCAGATCCCAACACACAATCCCCTTGTTCAGACGCGCATCTCCCTCTAGACCCTTGGCCGCAAACAAGGGAAACAAGCTTTCAGCCCGGGTTCCGGCAACGCAACCCATTTCTCGGTGACACCTTTCAGCCCTAAAGCATGGACCCTCTAGAATCCCGTTTGGAACGCCCACTACCGAATACAGCATGCCTCAGGGCCCCTGTTCCTGGTTAGCGGCCAAGCGCCATTCGCTAGATCGTAAGTGTAAGGAATGTGGCGTCTTGCTGAGTTATGTGAACGGGCCGCGAGCTGATATCTGTGGCGTGGTTCTCGATGCAGGAACAGCTTGAAGCGTCGTATCGTTACGGTTGCAGTGCCCTCAGAAGTAATACTAAACTTCACCACGCACTTCATTTTCCCCCTCTTTCTCTCAATCTTTCTCCCCGAGTAGACGGCGCAGAAACACAATCATGTCTGCAACACGGTTTCTACGCAAGCTATCGCTGCGCAACAGCAGCCCCCAACGAGCCGCGTACATCGCGGCGCTGGGCCTCATCGGCATCCAAGTCAGCATCGGCGTTATCATGAAGACAGCGCAGAGCGGCGGTTCATATGCCTTTTCACCATCGGGATCCATCACCATCTCCGAGTTTCTCAAATTGATCCTCTCTTCGATATTCTTCTACCGCGAGTGTAAGACCAGAGCGCAGACGGGGGTTGGGCCCTCGACGCGAGGCTCGGATACGGCGTATGCGTCGCTGGCGGATGATCATCGCGACTTGGAGATTCAGGATAAAGATGGGGATGCGTCGTCGCTTACTGCGCTGGATTCGGAGGATGAGGGGTCAAGGGATTCGGGGCATTCTTCGGCGCCGGTGCCTTTTGGGCTACGGACGTTTTGGGGGTACGTTCGTGGTGAGGTGAGGGGTGATGTGCGATTCGGGTTTTACAACCTGGCGCTCATTTACATTCTTATTAACAATTCGGTTAGCAATTTCTCTTACCGTTTATCTTGCAGTACGAGCTAATGATGATGAACCAGCTCTTCTTGAGTTATAAGATGGCAGACCCAGGTACGATTCAACTCACAAAGAGCGGCGTCACCCTCATCACAGCCTTGGTCATGATTGCAACTCTCAATCAGCAGGTGTCCAAAACGCAATGGATGGCAATCACTATGCAGGTATGAATTATAGAGTCACTCCAGACATTCGGGGACAAGTAACTGACAATCGACACCTTGCAGCTCAGCGGTCTCATCGTCACACAATACCAGCCTGGCAAAGGAGCCCTCTATCCGCTCGACACATACGCTCTTCTCCTCTTCCAAGTCTTTCTCAGCGCTTCGTCCGGTGTCTACAACCAGGTTCTCCTCAAGGCCGACGATAGCAGTTTACACGCCAACAACATGATCTTGTACGCCTCCGGCACAATCGTCAACTTCATCTGCCATATTAGCATAAAGTGCGTAAGCTCTAACGAGCCGCATTTCTTCCAGGGCTACGGAAGCATTCATGCCATCCTGGTCATCATGAGCAATGTTTTTATTGGCCTCGCGATTACCGCCGTGTACAAGTGTAAGTCCAGGCTCCTCTCTATCCTCCTACAATAGCAAGCTGATCAATTCTTCTCCTCTAGATGCCGACGCCCTCGTCAAATGCTTCGCGACCGCCTTCTCGACTGGAATACTACTCTACTTGGCACCTCTCATCTCAGATACATCCCTTAGCTTTCTTGTTGTTCCTGGGACACTTATCATTTTTATCGCTACCTGGCTCTACATGGAGAACCCCGCTCCAAAGCCCACCACCACCAAGTCTGATTCTAATCCCAAGACTGGCTTCTTCGCCAAACTTGGCGCCGTTGTTCAAAACAAGAGGGTGTTGTTCATCTTTTCCAACACTTTCGTCACAGTCATGGCTGTGATGACCCTGGCCATGTACCAGGTGTCCATGCCAACCAAGGCCATAAGTGCTGCACCCACTGACGCAAGCACGGTGGCAGTGGCAGCCACGCAAGAAAGCGATGCTCCAAAGATCGTCACATCACCTTTCAAGAATACCATGGCCTTCATCAGATGGAACTCTGTCCATCCCGAACGCATTCCAACCCTGATGAAGTACAAGCCCTTCTTCCGCGACATTCACATCTCGATGCCTGATATGATGAAGCCCGAAGGACTCAAACCAGAGTTCCAGAACATTACCCATGACCAAAGCACGCTCACCTTTCACATCTACCAGCAGGTGGCCGATACAATGCAATTGATTCTCGACCAGGAACCCGAGATTGACGGCGTCATGTACTATCACTTTGACGCCTGGCTCGATCCTCTGGCCTGGAGCGACATGGACCGCAACAAGATCTACTTCCCCATGACCTGGCCAGAGATGAAACCTGTAGGACCCCAGTTCTCGTGCATGAACGACACTAAGGGCTACGACTGGGGTGGATGGGGCGGACCTCACTACCATCTTAAAGCCCAACTTGCAAGCGCTCACCTAGACCACTTGGACCTGGGCTTCAAGATCGACATCAACGAGTTCTGCGTTGGTTGGAGCGATATCTACTTCATCCCCCGCAAGTTCTTCAAGGACTACATCATCGCAGCCCCCATCTTCAAGTCCTTCGACGTCTTCCACGAGGTCGGCATCCCTACCATGCTGCACATCATCGAGCAGAGCCATCGCGAGTCACCCTACCTGCCCGCCATGGAGTTGTTTTCAGACTGCTGGGGCTATTGCTGCAAGGATAACCCTAGCATCATAGACGTCACAACGTATCGGTGCGGGCACCGACTCGATTACCGCAACGAACAGGTCACAGGGGCTTTTTACGAGAAGCTCGATGCGGAGGCGAGATATCTGGGACAGCCTATGAATGGGTCGCATGTGGCGAACCTTACAGAGATGTTTCCGCCAATAAGAGAGGAAGATAAAGCGAAATTGCCGGCGACGAGGAGGAAAAGGTAGTTAGCCAATAGATATTTAGATGAGACTGCACTGTTGAAAGCGCGATAGCCAATGAATTTTGTTATTATAAGATATACCTTGGTTCTAAGCACGTGGAACCTTTCGATGTAGAGGCACGAAGTTGAACTGTCAAAATAGAGTTGAGCTTCTTATCACACATTTACATATTAGTGCTGAATCTTAAACTGAAATGTGAGTTTCAGGAGGACGGCGTAGCTTTGAAAGTACTCTTTATCCATCTTTACCAGGACCAAAAGCCCTGCTTTCTTTTCACAGGAGTTAAAATCTCAGATATAGGTTCACAGTGATGCGTGTCTTTTTTCTCCGATTGGACTCTTTCATGAGGTCTTAAATCATCGTAGTTTATGTCGAGAGGGGAAATGATTTTGATGCAGGGATGTTCCCTTCAGGAGAAATTCTATGCGTCTAAGATGAAGATGCCCTCAGGCCCAAAACCGATGCTCTAATCAAGTATTGGGGAATCTCAATCTGGCTGTCGGGACGTCCCCATCCACCATTTAATGCCGGATCCTCGAGCCATATGTCGGTGATACCCTTCAGAAAGAAGGGACTTTATGATTCTTCGGAACTCTTTTTTGTCGTGCTTCTACTAAAGAATCCCCGTGTGTTAATACTTTGACTTCCATTTTCCCTTTTTCTTTACCACAAATAATTACAAATAATCCGTCCAAGGTTACCAACTCACACGTCTGCACTGTTGACATTCTAAAGAAAAAGAGCTTCTTTCGGAATCACAACTATAAACCACTACGGTGCCTGCCTCTGTATATCAGACACTGATAGAATAACCAACGGATCTTTAGAAACCTATTACTCCAAACCCTCAAAAGACTCTCAAGATGTGTTACGGTTCCCCAAAAGCCTTCGTGGATCCACCCCCTCCAGGCCGCACATTCGAGTGGCCAAGAGTGCCCCAGGCATCTCGGGTTCTGAGTTGAAAGAGTGGGATAGATTCGTCAATCCCTGAGAGAAGGATAGGCAATGGGGCCCGGCTTATACTGCGCAAATGAAGGGTTACGGATGGAGGATTAAGAAAACAGGCACGTAACGTGGCTCGTTTGTGTATAAGAGTAAGGTGCCCTCTCAGTAAGCCTGGGGCCTACCATGTCACTCACTAGATCTTGATTAGTGAGCAGCTTTTGCTGTATTTATGGGTGGTATCTTTTTTCTTTGATGAGGTGGATGTTAGATGGGTAATGAACCTGGGATATTGTTCTTTGATGTCCAAGTCACTATTTGTCTATATCTACCCTATTCGTGGTCTGCCCGTAGAGGAAGCAGTCACCAAATCACAAGCTCATTTAGATTCTAACGACTTCGAACTGACTGGACTGCGAAATACTAATGGACCTGCTTATATAATCTGTCAAAATTAATCCTCCACTCCTACTGCATTCATTCTATTCACACTGGTAATGACCCACCGGCAGCCGAGTCGCTGGTGTCAAGGTATGATAATGTGTGGGTAAACCAAGAGTTATAAGCTTTGGTGGTTGGGGAAGCCCTTTCTGCTGGACCAATAACATAACGACACTGCTGGAAAGCCCTACCCGGAAGCAAACTGTAATGGAGACAAAACTTACCAAGTCTCAGGCCATACTGTTCTAGTATTCAGGACAGCGGACGATTCGCACCTCTCATTTCCAATTACGTTTTTGCTCCTCTTCGATGCTGATCTAGCGCTCAACGTCAACCGTGAGGATTACCAGGGCGAAGAGGAACAAACAGTCGTACGGGTCAAGATACATGATGCCATTCGAGTTATCTGCGGCCTTCTTTTAACGGAGGTGAACTGCAACAAGAAGAAAAATGGCTTGACTGATAATCTGAGACAAGAACAGGATATTCACTGTCAAGCTTGGGTCAGCAAGGTTATAGAGCACGCCCAAGAAGTCGGGATTGATCTAACGTGCTTTCTTGGCAAGCCATTCAGCGTGCTTTAGCAAGGATAAACAACGAAGCACTTGATGAAGATCAGGTTAACCCGTATTGGGAGACAATGATTTGGTGGAAGTGCGTTGGCTGATGCAGATTAGGAAGGTTTATCAGGGCTAGCTTTTGGGAGGAACAATTTATTTGCGCCTACGTATCTTGTCATTGAAGGAGAGTACCAACTTTAGGGTAGTTTAGATAGCTTTAGTGGGTTCTATGACTAGATACTCATCTCTTTGGGTGGTCGGTTACTCGCTGTGCCGTTGTCGCGTGACGCTCGCGACTTGGTGATACCGTAAATGCACCAAATTCAGCCGAGGCTAAAATTTACCGCCGCAATTTACCCATGGCAAATAGCAACTCGTTTACGAAGGGAAGTAGTTACAATAAGCCAATCTATGCCTTTTACTATTTAAATATGTCAATTCGTAGTTTCTATTATTTGTCTGCAATATTTATTACACCACTTTAACAGTTCCCATCCAGCATTAATACCTCCAGATCTTTACCATGATTTTCACCTCCAGATATACTATTCCCATTCCTGAGGTCGACCTCCTCACTTACATATTCGGTATGCGCCTACTCCCTGAGTTTCAGACCTATTGATTGCTCACCCTGTCAAGATTCATGGTCGGAGGAGTCACAACAAGCTTCGTCAGATAAGCCTGTATATGTTGAGGCTTATGACCCGACCCAACAGCTTAACAAAGCACAGCTCCAGCATATGGTGAAGTCCATAGCTGCTGGATTGCAACATACGCTTAACATACGAGACGGCGATGTTGTCTTGGGCTTTTGTGAGAATTCTGTCAGTGGCTTTGCCCTCGCGCGTTTCCCTTGACTAATCATTGCAGATCTTCTACCCAGCAGTAATCCTTGCCTCAATTGCCGCCGGGGGCGTCTTCACTGGCGCTAATCCAACATACACATACTCTGGTAAGTCGTGGGCAGTCACTGGGTTGTCCTGGTGTATGATAATCCAGCATTGGCTAAAAATTACAGAACTGGTCAATCAACTCACCGTTTCGGGTGCCAAATGCATCGTCACCGATAACCCCCGCCTTGAGATGGCCAAGAAAGCCGCAAAAGCTGCAGGCCTACCACCCAATTCTTTAGTCCTCATTAACTCCAAGGACAGCAGCTCAGTCGATGGCGTTTCATCCTTCCAAAGCTTGTTAGGTCACGGAACGTATTCTTGGGAGAGGATTTCAGACCCCAAAGTCCTTGGAGATAAGTATGATGCCAAAGAAGCTTCTTCACAGTCCACGAATGCTGACATATCTCTTAGGCCAGCCGTTCTCAACTTCAGCAGTGGCACGACCGGTCTCCCGAAAGCTTGTGAGATTACCCATCGCAACATGGTCGCCAACGCGGAGCAGAATCTACATCTTGACCGTGTGGCAAGGAAGCGAAAGAATGACCCAACCTTTGCAGCCAACGACGTCCATTTAGCTTTTCTCCCATTTTATCACGCTAGTAGGTCACTCTACTGACTTGACGCTCGAGATCCAAGCTGACTGGTGACCTCAGTGGGACTTGTTACCTTTTGTATCATGAATGTGAAACGGGGTTGTACCACCGTCGTAATGCCAAAGTTCGATCTGAAGTCGTTTCTCAGCACGATCCAGGACTTTAAAGTAACTTCCCTGGTCTTAGCGCCCCCAGTGGCATCTATGCTCGTCAAGAGCCCTCTTGTTCCTCAGCACGACCTTTCGAGTGTCAAGTTCCTGGTCTGTGGAGCAGCACCACTTCAGGCCGATGTGGAAAAGCGACTTGAGGCACTCTTCAGCAAGACAGGCGCCCGCAGCCGACAAGGATGGGGTATGAGTGAGGCTACCATGTCGATTTCGATCTTTGGACCTGATGAGTTTGATCCCTCTCATGGAAGCGTTGGATACCTGGTCGCCAATATGCAGCTTCAAATCATTGATGACAATGGCAAGGCTCTTGGCTACGATGAAGAAGGAGAGGCTATACTTGCCGGACCCAATGTGTTCAAGGGTTACTACAAGAACCCTGCTGCTACCAAGGAGGCTTTCACTGATGATGGCTGGCTCAAGACTGGGGACATTATTAAGATCGATAAGACGGGGCTGGTTACTATCGTCGATCGCAAAAAGGTCTGTATCGGCAGGAACTCGCTCATGACGCGTGCTGAAAGTGAATAACAGGAACTCATCAAGGTCAAGGGATTCCAGGTCGCACCATCAGAACTGGAAGGTCACCTTCTAGAGCACGACGGTGTCCTAGACTGCGCCGTTATCCGTGTTCTACGGTACGAGTATATCACTAGCCCAACATGACATTTTACTGACAGCCCCGACTACAGTGACGGACAGGAACATGCCCAGGCGCACATCGTCCGGAAGAATCCACATGCGACAGCCGAGTCCATCCTCTCATTCATGGACAAGCGCCTATCGCCCATCAAACGAATCACAGGCGGTGTTGTCTTCACCGATGTCATTCCAAAATCCCCGTCTGGCAAGATTCTTCGGCGACTGATCAAGGATGGCTTTGCTAGCAAGGACCCTAGTCCTCGTCTATGAGCAATTGGTGGTGGAACTTGTCCTGATTAGGAGATTTTCGGTGGAAATTTCACCCTCGGTAGAAATTTTGAGCCGGCGGGGAATGTCTGGTTTCCAGCGATTGGTCTGTAGTTGGAGCGTGACACTAACTGCAGGTCGCCAAGATTGAGTGTTGCATGGGATATCGATCAGCAATTTGAACTTTTTATTTCACGACAGTCCGAAGATTCCGGTAGTGCAGTGTATTTTGGAGCTAGGGATATTCGGCCAGCTTTTACTGGTCCAGGTAGGCATTTCATGCGTCCAGACTTGATATTTTATACAATCAAGTCAACGCTTTGGCCTCATCAAGTTAGAGCGACGCATTGATGTTCAAATATACTTTGCTTTGTTGCAGCCTGTTCGACTTCCCCAGATTTGACCCCGCGAAATGCTACCCCGTGTTACAACTCTCCAACTAGCTGGGTCCTTTTCTCTGCTTCGCCCGGCTGAACCTTCATCATCACGTCTTCACCAATTGTAACTCAATCATGCAAGACTCAGAAACCCCAAAATCAGCACCTACGCGAGTTCGCGCCTCTAAGGCTTGTATGAACTGTCGCATGAGGAAAGTCCGCTGCGATGTTGTCCGAAACCCACAAAGATGTACAAACTGTGCGCTCGACAATGCCGAATGTACCGTCATAGCGAGGAGGTCCAAATAGTGAGTTATTTGTTGTAGTAGTATGGTAAATTGTTGACAGGAAAAGCCGCAAGAGATCACCACTCATAACCGAGAGGTCAAAACCCATTGTGTTCCGAAATAGCTTCCAACAGCAACAGGAAAGCAAAGACGCTGCAGTCCCAGGTCCCATGTCTCCGTATCATTTGGATCAAGCGTCCTTGCTCTTTGAAAGTCCGCTAGACCAAAATCCTGAGAGCCCATCGACGTGCTTCGAGAACATTGAAAACTTAATAACGGTGCACACTGAGAAAGTGGAACAGCATCCAAGAGTTGCAGGCCAAGTACATCATGATCTTGAACCCTGTGGAGCGCCAGGCACCACAATATCACGTCAGAGTGCAGGACGCAACACCAGATCACATATCACATACTCCTATTATCCATTCCTTACCCTCGACATGTCTGGCCTGGACCCTGATGATGTTCACTATCTGGAGTATCGGAGATGTCTGAGCGTTCCTACTCCAGACGCCCTGGATGACTTCATTAGAGAGTATTTTCTCCACGTGCATCCAGGTCTTCCTCTATTGGACGAGGCCCAGTTTTGGGCTGTTTACTCTGGTGACAAGGTGCCATATGGAGGACCAACGATTTCACTATTCTTGCTCCAGGCGATGCTGTTCACTTCATGCAGTGTAAGTGATCTCGGGACGCGTTAATCATCATTGTGGCTGACTGTCATTAGTTCGTCCCTTTCTCAACATTGAAGTGTCTTGGGTTCACCTCCAGGCGCAATGCAAGAGAGAATTACTATCGTCGGGCCAAGGTAAGTGTATTGTCTCGGGGTCTCAACCTAAGGCTGATATCTCTATAGCTTCTGCTTGACATTTGTTCTGGCAGCGACCTCGTATCTAATGCACAAGGGGCGTTATTACTAACTTACTACGCGACCATGCGAGACCGAGCGCGTACAAACTCCATATTGCTTGCAACAGCTATTCAGTACGCGCAGGGTGCAGAAGCCGATCACTTTCACAAAAGGCCAGATGAAGACTCGGATACGACCAATAAACTGAAACGGCTTTGGTGGTGTTGCATAGTGCGAGATCGAATCTTACCCCTCGGTGTACGGAGACAGTTGCATATTACTTCGATAAACCCAGCTCTGAATCATCTGACGGAAAGAGACTTTGCGAAAGAAATTCATGGCTTGCAGGTTTACTCATCACAAACCAAACGGAGTCTAGTCCAGTTATTCATCAGTCTCTGTGAACTGGTAATTCCTTTCACCAGTGTGGTTCAGACGGTTTATGGGATGGGACAGTCCGCTGTAGATGCTATAACCCCCATGATCGATAATCAGGAACAAATAAAATCATCCATCAGATGCTGTGAGGCCAGCTTAGATGCCTGGTTCGACAACGCGACCATCAAGTTCCCTACCCCTGCCGGGATTACAAGTACTGAGAAGTCGCTCGTTCTGTACACAAATTTGATGTACATATACTATTAGTAAGTCACTATTCCAACCGTGTGTTGTTTACTAACCATGTCCTTCTTTCAAGCTCTGCCCGCGTCGCACTATATCAATACGAGGCATTTGTCGTTAGTCTTGCCTCGCCAGGACCCGGCATGGACGAAAAGTTACATCAGGCGCGGCTCCAGCTAGAAGATGCTACACTAGGAATCACAGATAACCTGAAGGAGCTTGTTCAACTCAAAGTCGCCAGATTCCTTCCTATCAGCATGTAAGTCAAGCACTTTCCTCACCCCTACCCGGGCTGACCCTTATCAGCATCGCGTATGCAGCATTACCACTGGTATTGCATATCCTGGATGTCAAACTTGCAAAATTACCTTCGCAGACAGCCCGGAAACAAGGTAGACTTAACATCTACATGGAGACCATGAAGGGACTAGAGAACCTTTATGATGGTGTTGACGATGTCTGGGCTTTCATCCGTGCTGCTATTGACTCTGCCACCTCTGGGACCTTAGACTCTTGTTCACCAAAGACTGATTCGGTCCCTAGCAGTGCACTTTGCTCTAAGCCATCCACTTCGATCCAAGGAGCTGACGACTGGGGCAAGTTCTTATTACAGGAGCCTATTCTCTATTTCCGCCTCTCGCGGACAATTGATCTTTCGCTGTCGGTTGGGTGTTACGCAGAGGACTCTTCACTCAGTCTATTCTTGGCCAGAGCACAGTTCACAAGTCCGAGCCTCATGTTTCTAGATGTTGAAGTTCCTGCTGAAAACCAGATGCTTTCTTTTAGCTGCGATAAGTCATATCCGGACGAGAAAGGAAATATGGAGGTTGAAGACGACTGTGCCAAAGGCTCTGCAATGTTTGACAAAATTGGAGACCCGGATGGATATGAGCTTGGGATGGAATCTTTCCAGACACCCCAGTTTCTAGACATGTTTGACTTGGAATTGGAAGAGGTATCAAACACCGCCAAATAGAATAAGGGCCTAATAATCGCTACAGTCACTTACAACTGATTAGTGTATAAGTGGGGATGGATTGCGTTCCCGATGGAAATACATGGTAGGCTTTTAAAGTACAAACGAAGGTTCTTAATTATCAACCTCTTTTTTCAGATAATGAGTGAGATTGGGAAAACGGGAGAGTCCGACACAGTCTGGTTCTGAGGTTCAAGCATGCATGTAGGCAAAATAAGGCTGCGAAGTTAACCAATAGATGGACCAGATATCCCGCCGAGGCTTGAAAGAGCATGCCTAATTGGATACAAGTTGTCCAATGAGCTCAAGACACATTCTCTCGTAAGCATTCGGAGAATGAGAACAATCGTGGAACTTGGGCTTCTGCCATATGTTTTAAACCTCATAGTATTCCTTCGACATGGATCCAGCAAGACCAAGATCGCGCGATGAGTTCCAAGTAGCGCTCATATGCGCACTTCCTCTAGAGGCCAATTCAGTTCTGTCTCTCTTCGATCATCACTGGGATGAGGATGATGGCATTCCCCGCATCGGAAAAGCCAGAGGTGACCCTAATTCCTACTCGTTGGGTATTATGTCCGGTCACAATGTCGTATTGGCTCACCCTCCTGGTATAGGGATAATAGCAGCCAGCACTATCGCTGCATTTTGCAAATTGAGTTTTACGCGAATCGAATTGGCCTTGGTTATCGGCATCTGCGGAGGCGCCCCTGTCAATAACGGCATTCAAGTTCATCTCGGCGACGTGATTATCAGCACTGGGATTGTGTCGTATGACTTTGGTCGTCGATACCCGGACGGATTTGAGATCAGGGATACGTTGAGTCAAGTCTTTGGCCGGCCCAATCTTGAAATCAGAGGCCTACTTTCGAAATTAGCAACTACGAGACAGACTGGTAGGCTACGAAGCGCGATCCGTGGCATTCTCTGCCAGCTACATCGAGGCTCAGACACAGGACTACACTACCCAGGAAGTTCGAAAGACATTCTCTTTCCAGCAAATTATCGGCACAAACATCGTGAGCAATCTAGATGTGCCATTTGCGCTGCATGTCGCTCAGAATCAGACCCGGTATGCGCTGCGGCCACTGTATCGAGCTGCTATGATCTTCGATGCAATACCCGAGAGCAACTACCAAGGCCTCGCTTAACAGACAACCGCCAGCCGTTTCCTGCACCAAATGTTCATTTTGGGATATTCGCATCTGGAAATTCTGTTATAAAATCCGGGGAAGTTAGGGATCGGCTCACTATAGATCGAAGTGCAATAGGTTTCGAGATGGAGAGTGCTGGTGTCTGGGATATATTCCCTTGTATAGTTATCAAGGGTGTGTGTGACTATGCGGATAGTCATAAGAACAAGGAATGGCAAAGTTTTGCTTCTGCTTCTGCTGCAGCATGTTCTAGGGTGTTGCTGGATTATTGGAACTCTGGTGAAGAGCAAGTTGTCTTACTTTCCATCATTGAAGCTACCTGCTAACCATGATGGAAGGTGTGTTGGAGGGGCGCCTAATGAACGGCCTGCTCTTCCGTGGTACCCGGAAGTCAGTCCACGGAACAATTCTGACACCCAAGTTCCTTCTGAGCCTCCTTCTGGGTCAGTTGGGAGCCCAATGAACGATTACTTTATACCACGCAATGGTATTGCTTGGGAGGTGATCAGAGCTGATATCACCCGCCACCTAGGCAACGATGCCTTAGTGCGGCCTGGAAATTTTAAAGTACGTTCGAACGAGAGAATTAATCTCTTTGACAACAATCAATTCACCCACAACTGCAGCTGATAATTAGTCTTTCGTGTTTTATAGGACCCAGCCACAGGCCAAACTATTAAAGGATATTATCTCACGTCCTTTGGATTTCTTACTACGGTAGGTGTTGTAAAGTCAAGTTAAGATCAAGGCGATGCTAATTAAAGCTAAAGAGTATGATTGAGGATTTGAAGGCAGACTCTGCAGCATGGGAGAGGTCAGGGCATTCACAAACCCCATAAACCGAGTCCGAAGATGATTCCTACGAGCATTACGCAGAGACTGGGACTCCAAGCTATGATAACAAGAGACGTTTTCAATGGCGCTTCATTTAGCTCACGAGCTTATTGGGGACAGTATACACTGTACCTAAATATAGGAAAATTAAATATAGCCGCAATTGATAACTCATTTTTCTATCCACCGTCTGTTTCTATTATAGCGCCTGTCCTCATCTCACTATAGGCATTATTATCTATGCTCCTGGCGTTGGATTTAGAAAAGGCTTGTAATTAAGGGCTTAAATTAGCAGATAGAACTTAGAGGTACCGGGTAACTGGCCGCTATCGGCACCCGGGGCTGATAAGATAAGCGAGCCAGGTCAGATGTCAGACTTGATAATTGCTAATGTGAAAGACGACATGATTTGAACCAACAGCGCTCAACAATCACAATGGTCGGTGTACCGACAAGTAAAGGATGTCGCCTGTGTATCCAGCGAAGCGTCAAGGTACAAATAAATCCAGTCGTGTTTTTGCGTAGCGAGTACTAAGTGCAGCGTCAGTGTGATGAAGAAAGGCCGAGCTGTGCTCAGTGTCGAAGAGGCGGACGGACTTGTCCCGGCTATGTCCGTGAGATGAAGTTTGTCGACGAGGGGCCCAAGATCCGACGCACAAGAGGCAAATCTCATGCCCCTACTACCAAACCAACATCAGAGAAGGCATCTAAAGGCCTCAGTCGACATAATAGAGATCTGCTTCGTCACCGAGAAACAAGCCCCGATGTTAGGCTGGGCCAACCAAGCAGCTTCAAGGCGGAGCGCGACCAAATCCTCTCGTCCTTCATATCAGCCATGTTTCCTCTCGGATCCCCGACAGCGCAAATCTCATTTCTCGGTAGCTGGTTATGGCATATTCCACCTCGCTTGGGCAGCAGCATAGTTCTGGACCATGCTGGGTTGTCAGTAGCTTGGGCATATTTTGCAAAGCTATATGGAGATCCCATCGCACTGCGGAATGCAGAGAGCTCTTACTTATGCGCAGTGAGAAGTCTGGCTTTGGCTCTTGATGATGCGAAAGACCAGCTTAGCGCGAATGTTCTGTGTGCGACAGTCCTTCTAGGACATTTCGAGGTATGCTCCAATACTCCATCTGGTCTTCTGACTCTTGTGCTGACTGAAGAATATAAAGACCTTTGTCAATGTCGGTTATGCGTGGATTAGACATGCTGGGGGAGCCGCTCGACTAATGCAGCTTCGGGGTGCTCAGCGGTGTTACGAGTCTTCGTTCGAGTACTCCATGTTTCTTGCATGTCGCGGAGCAATTGTCAGTCTATCTTCTGCAACATACGGTGCCAATACTGACACCTTCTCAGATTTCTGAAGCCTTGACTTCTGGGCAGCCGTGCATTTTAGAGTCCGAAAGTTGGCAGAACATCCCAGACGGCCTGATCGAGTTTCCGCTGTTGCCAGCGTCACCTGACATGTACCATCGAATCTTCGGCTACTTTGCACTTATTCCAGGGCTACAGAGTAGGATGACTCTCTGTAACAGGGATGCCTCTGATGAGACACGTAATTCTCTTCTTTTAACGGCACAACACCTTCGGCGAGACATGCGGCAGTGGCATCAAGAGTATGTATCTCAAGACAACAATTTGAGGTACCCTCGTGCGATCTCGCCGGTGTCAGATGGTTACCCATTTCACTCACAATACATCTACAACGATGTAATGTCAGCCACTATCATCGTTGCGTATCGTGCATATCGGATTCTTCTCAACCAATCAATTGCTCATTTGGATACTTTTGACAGAGAGGCCTCGGAAAACCAAGGTCTCGCAACAGCAATTTGCATGTCTGTGGATTACTGTCTACACGCCGGATACTGCGGCACGCAAACCATGAGACTTGCGCTACCTATTGCTCACTCGGTACTACCTCGCCACTATCATCAATGGACTAAGAAATGGATGCACAAGTTCGATGCGATAATGGAGGCAACGATGATTCAGCCACTGTACTCTTAGTCTATCTATATACGTATGTAATAACAGCGTTTATAACTATTCAATAGCCATTAACTGGCTTCGGCCGGTACGCTGACTCAAGCTTTGCGACTTCTTCATCTGTCAACGTGATGTTAGCAGCCAACACCGCTTCATCAATACGTTCCTTGCTATTCAAGCCAATGATCGGATTGACTCCCTTATGCAGACACCATGCTGTTGCAATTACCGCCATGGGAAGTCCCCTCGCCTTGGCCACCTCTTCAACTATGTCAACAGTTGCCTTGTCTGCTTCGTTTTCTCGATCGTAGAGTCGACTTAGTGTTTGGTCATGCTGTGTTCGCAACGAAGTCTTTTCGTCAAGGCCGTTCCAGGGACGAGCGAGGACACCGCGTGCGTTGGGAGACCACTAGAGCCTATATGAGCAAGACGACGGGGCAAGTGTCTAAGACTTGGACTTACAGGAATGCATCCAACTCCTGCGTCTTTGCAGTATGGCATCATCTCTCGCTCTTCCTCCCGGTAGAGAAGATTATAATAGTTCTGCATGGAAATGAACTTGTGCCAGCCGTTTCGCTCTGCCACATTTTGCAGGGCTTGGAACTCCCAAGCAGGCATCTTTTATCGTCTCTGTCAGCCAGGAAGGATTAAATGAACATGGTCATGTTTGACTTACAGAACTCGCTCCGATATACCGTGTCAGTCCAAGTTCCACCACATCATTGAGTGCTTTCATAATCTCCTCCCGTGGAACATCTGGATCCGTACGCTGGATCTGCAGGACATCGATATAGGTGCCCAGCCTCTTGACACTGGCTTGCACTGCATCAAAGATGTGCTTGCGCGACAGTCCGGCTCTGTTCACCATCTCTCCATCGTTGATGGATGCGGCAAAGACAGAGAGTTGAGGCTCGCCCGGGGCGCTGGTTGCAAACCGGCATTTGGTCATGATCACGACGCGCTCTCGAGGAATGTTGTACACTGCTAGGGCTTTGGCGATGATTTCTTCGGAAACGCCATTTGAATAGAGGTCAGCCTAGAGAACAGAAGTCAGTGGTTAATATTCAACGTCATATTGTTAGTTATAAGGGGCTGACTTGCCGTATCCCAGGTGTTGATGCCAGCTTTGAAGGCGTGTTCAAGGAGGGGAGAGCTTCGTCTTCCTCGAGAACCCACTTAAGCCAATTTTTGCTTCCATAAGACATTGCTCCTAGAATGACCCTGGATATCTTCAAGCCAGAGCGGCCAAGTCTGGTATAACCCATGCGTGTTGCTTTGGGTTGAATGAGAAGGTCTTTGACATAGCCGTGCTGAGAAGAGGACATGATGAGAGCAAAGCGACGTGCTGATAACCAGATAGACGGTAATTCTTGCTTTCCTCTTGAGCAGGTTTGTATGGCCTTCATATCAGCCTTTTATAATCTCCTGTCCTATACTAATGAATTCGTGATCCGCTGTTGGCTCACAAGCTGACAGGATGCCAGGGTTAAAGACATTGCCCGCTAACCTCAAAATGGTTCCATCTTACGAGTGCAGCTAGTCCGGTTGAGGCTGCATGATCCGAACTAAGCCCAATGTGGCTCCAAGCCACGAACTTTAGGGCCGGCTCTCGGCTTACCAACAATAAGAAACCCATTGCTGACAATAGGTGAGCTATGATGTTGTCGTATGTGGAACAAGGCGGAGGTTACAATTGTGGAGTTAAGACTCAGTACATGAGTCAACATGTAACGACCTGGGATAATAGAATTGCGAGGCAGGATATAAAGTCACCAAGGGCAGGCCAAGTACAACAACATCGCCAGCCCCCAGTCTCCAGCAGATCCGACTGGCTTGCGTTTTTATCTTGTCAACATCTCTCGCAAAAACTATGGTATCTTTAACTAAAGGCCAGAAGGCGACTATAAGTCCTAAAGCAGTCGAATTTCTCTCCAAGATTCGCCATCCTCCACTAGCGAATACCATCTCATCCTTCATAACATCACCATGTCGAGTCCCAGGTCTGCGACAGGGCTTTACAGAGAAGACAGCTCCTGGCGAAGCCCTCTTAATAGAGAAGCATAAGATTCAGATTACCGAGATTCTCATTGCTGGTGTCTCAGTTGTCGTAATCGAAACACCAGCCATCAAGCCTGAGAAACAGAACAAGATACTGTTCAACGTCTTTGGAGGAGCGTTCATCATGGGCAGTCCCCGAGATAGAGCTGCACTGACCATGGCGGCTGAATTTGGTGTCCGGGTCTACTCGGTCGACTACACCAAATCTCCTGAGGCCAAGTATCCTGAAGCTCGGGATCAATGTCTTGCTGTATACCGCGAGCTCCTGCAAAACGGCCCTCCTGGCGGCGCTCCTGCTGATCCCTGCGATATCCACGCCATGGGATGCTCTTCAGGTGCGCAGATACTCGTCTCGATGCTTCTTGTCGCGAGACAAAAAGGTCTTCCCATGCCTACAGCTGGGATGTACCTCTGCACGCCTGCCCTCGACCTGAGTGGAGCTGGTGATTCAATGGTCTTCAACTCATTGGGGCGCGATATCATGCCTGTCAGTCTTCTCACTGGCATGGTATCTCAGAATTATGCCCCCGACGGAATCGAGGTGACGGATCCGCTTTACTCGCCGATTTACGCTGACTATGATGGCTCTTTCCCGCCGACTGTCATTACTGTCGGGACGCGGGACTTTGCACTCAGTCATGGGATACGGTTATATTGGAAGTTGAGAGAAGCTGGTGTCAACGTAGAGCTGCTGGTTTCCGAGGGAATGTGGCATGGCTTCAACTGGGATCCAGTCATCCCTGAGGCAATCAGGACTCGTGCTGCAGTGATCGAATTTCTGGAACGCCGGACATAGGACTTTTATGGAATACCAACATCTCCAGACTATCTATAGACTTCCCATTATATGTAATAGATACTTCACTAAGCCTCTTTTTAAAAGCTGCGCGTGTGATGAACTTGACTGATCTACAGACGACTAAAAGGGGACAAAAATACCGAAGGCGGTAGATAGCAGAGTTTGCACCTACTCGAATAAGTAAGAGGAGATTGGTACTATGGCAAGTAGCCTGACAGTGTTAATTCATGCCAAGAGGGCAGGTTGAGGCCATTAACAACCCGGCGATCACCTATAAGAAAGCACCGACCATGTCGGTCCGATTAGCAGCACGTATTAGACGTCGAATGAACCACTCGATGACGATGACATGGTTCCATTTTACTCAGAATACTGTCTTTCCGCTCAATCCCGTACCTCCACTTATCAATCTCTTCTTATCAATCCCTTGTGGCACGGTTCGCTTCTCTTGGCATTCGGCGAACCTAAAACAAAAGCCAAGAGGTGGGTTCTTTAGTGTAAAGGGTCTCTCGACTCCTGCCAGATGTGGTTAATAGTATATTTTAGAACAATCTCTTGGACCGACAAGATGGGCCTAAACACACTTGCTAGCCTGCCAAGCTCGATAGCCATAAGCTTATTCCACTTAAAGTCCATCTGATAAGCTTAAACAGCGCAGTGCTATCCACATGGTGGTTTTTTGATCAGCCGAGCTCGGAGGCATGAAGGTATTGGCTGCTAGAGTGTAGTATATAAGAGACCGACATGTGAATTATTACCATGGCTTTATGACTGTTTAGATTATTTCCAACAGAATTAAGCATAAGCAGAACCTGATGAAGAACGATACTACGGATGGCGAAAGGCCAGTGATGACAGACATCAACATCTCAGAAGTTGAACATGAAGATCCGATCCATCTGCAGATTCCAG
The DNA here is from genome assembly GCA_020615335.1 of Fusarium pilosicola. Lineage (NCBI taxonomy): Eukaryota > Fungi > Ascomycota > Sordariomycetes > Hypocreales > Nectriaceae > Fusarium > Fusarium pilosicola. The sequence continues at coordinate 265,098 of JAGQDI010000020.1, read as the reverse complement.
CCAAGTACAAATGGACTGCACTCTTTCTCGTCATCACCCTTCCCCTAGGCCATACCTGGACAGGCTCAGCCTTGGGCCCACTCAAGAATACGCTGCGAGAAGAACTCGGCATTAACAATACGCAATTTGGTGTCATCAGCAGTGCAGACGCTTTCGTCAACACCATCTTCCCTATTGTTGGAGGCCTGATCCTAGACTGGTGGGGTCCCAACATCGTGACTCTATGCTGCACAAGTGTAATCCTCATCGGATCTATTGTCGCGGCCGTTGGTGTTCGGATTGGACTTTGGAGACTGCTCGTTTCTGGACATGTGCTCATGGGCTTTGGCATTGCAGTTTTAGATTCTGCAACTCAAAAGGTATTCTGCCCATACTCAATTAGCATAAAGATTTCTTACTAACTGCTTTAAAGTTCTTTTACCACTGGTTTGGCGCTTCTGGGCTTGCCTTGGCGTTTGGACTGGAGAGTGCCGTTTCTGGCACTGTCAGCCTTGTCTCGGGTATGGTCGCCATCCCAATCCGAGATCGCACAGGTTGGTACGGGTGGACGTTTTGGATCCCAGTTTTCTTCTGTGGACTTTCTTTGGCCATGAACATTTCATACGTCTGCTTCGAGAGGTTTGTGGTTCCGACAAAGTACAGACTGACTCCAGGCCGTGAGGTAGCAATCACTGAGAAACATCTTATGACTAAGCGCAACTTCTCCTGGAAACTCTTGTTGACCTTGCCCTGGGCGTATCTTATGCTACCAGCTACCCAATTGCTACAGAGCGGCGCAGCTGGAGGGTTCAGCACTAGCTCGGCAGATATCATATTCTTGAAGGGATACACTGAGGAAGTGGCTGGTTATCTCTCAACAGCACAGAGAATTCTCCCGATTGTTTTGAGTCCAGTCCTTGGGTTGGCTATAGATAAGTATGGCCATCGGTTTCACTATGTTACTGCAGCCCCTATACTATGGATCATTGCTTGTTCTCTCTTGGGCTTCACAAACGTGCATCCAACCGCAGCTCTGGTTTTCTCCAGTTTAGCGGGCGTCATCAACTCTATGCCATTGCAGATCTGCATACCCCTTTTAGTAGCCGATCAAGCCAAGATCGGTACTGCCTTTGGTGTATGGAGAGCTTTCAATAATTCAGGCTCAACTATTGTAAGTTCAGGGACTAGTCAATCGATTACCCAAACTAACAACACTAGATGGATGTTGTCTTTGGAGTTTTACAAGATAGGACCCAGGATAATGGTTACTACAAGGTTCTGCTTGTTTCCATTGGTATCAAAGCATGGGCCTTCGTGTTGGGTGTATCGTACATCATCGTCGACTACAAACTTCTAGGGAAGGGCATGACCATGACAAGAGTCCAACGTGAGGCAATAGAAGTCACGATCGAGGATCGTGATGCAAATCCTTTGACTCGCAGAAGGTCGAAGCCCTGGTTCACTGCCTCGACATTTGGCCTTTTGGTTGCTATGGTTGCGACTGCATGGGTGGTGTTTCTCAAATACCTGATCTGAGACGTATTTGACTCAGATATCGGCACGCCACGTCGATACAACCGTATATTTGTTTCAAGCTCAAGTATATTGAGTTCGCTTCTCGTTTGCGTTCCTATGGCACTACATAGCTCCTTGAGTGCTTGGAGCCTTTCCAGCATTCTATCGCATAGCGGTACCGACAAAGAATACTTTTCGCTGATGCAATAGTTCTTACTTTCGATCAATAGCTGTAGGCTAAATGGGACTCCTGGAAATGACAGTCTGAACACCAGGTACTTATGCATCAGACTTGATAGTACAATATACTTTCGACTGAACTTCTGTATCATTCATTTAAAAATATGTAAAGCGGTGGCATTGACCCGGCCCACGTACGGTATAGCAATTTAAAATTCGATCCAAGGATTAAAATTCTATCTTCATTGATAAGAAGCGGCTAATAGAAAGAGGATATCCTTCAGAGCTCTGCTATCCGAATATCGACAACATTTCCTTCCAAAAGGTCCTTAATATCTTTGAAAACGTACTCAATAGGAGTCACATACCCATATCCGTGGTTGTATGAGTTGTTATTATGGTGTCCCCCAATCATAAGACCAACGATACCTCCATCTTCATCAAACACAACAGACCCTGAATCCCCAGGGACACAGAATCCACGCTCACTATCATAAATGTAGCGTTTTGGTTCAAAAGCCATCTCCTCTGTTGGTGAGGGATTCATATATTGGTCGTCTCTTATAGTGACAAGGTTGTTTGTGCAAAGAAGGGATCCAACCATCGGCCCCCGCTTGTTCCAATCTTGTAAACGTCCAATCTTCTGCTTGACCAAGCAAATGCACTCAATGCCTCAATTGACCGTGTTTGCTCTTCAAGTTGCATCCCGTAGGTCATATAAGGCGTGTCTGTGATTCTAGCGGGGAGTGACTCCCATTCTTCAAGTCCCGGAAGACGATCATGCCATGGCCGGTCGATCTCGATCAGCGCCCAGTCCATTCTTCTGCCGACAACCCTTCGCTTGAATCCTGATGCAGCATACAATCTTCCGAGGGCCTGCTTGTTAGCCTCGAAGAACTCGGTCTTCTGTTTCCTTTCATCTCTCAAAGCCGCGATTCTCCTCCTAAAATTTTGGAGTTGTTTTTCCTTTGTATGACAATCCTTTTTCTCCCAATATTGGATAGCGTCCGTAACACAAGCGACTTCTTCGTCAATAGCACGAATGTTAAAATCATGTTTCGATCGAGAAGGGCTTTCAAAGGCTGTGGGCTTGGCCGACGAATTTTGTGTATACCCAGCTGAGTCGACCGTCCAGAGGTCGCTGTTGGCTATTGGAGGTGTAACGCTAGAATCTGTACCATTTGGCGTCACGTTGAAGCCAGCAAAGGCAGGTCGGACCGCTTGATAAGATGTAAGGATGAAGGTCCGCCAAGTCGGCGCAGGGTCGGAAGTCTTTAGCTGCACGAAACAGCCAATAGTGCCATTTGAGGGACACAGTTGCTCCCCATCGGTCTGCTGGATATAACGTGCAGCGCCGAAGTCGTCTCCAATATGAACGGTTGAGTAATACTGATCTTCAGTGCGTTTCTTCAGCCTGTAGCCACGATTCCTTTGCTCTATTGTTGGGCTGGTATAGTTGTCAAAATAACCAATCATGCCCTCGTTATGCTCGATATGGACTTGGACATCGCTCCATCCGGCCGCATCAAGAGTTTCCTTGACCTCTGTGACTACTTCATACCATTGGGTCTCATCAGAGTCATAGCTAACCGATATATATACTGTAGGTGGGTTGTCTTCGCGAAGAGAGTTCGTCCCGTACTTCTGGAGAGAGAGGCATCTGGTGTGGCCTTGAGTTGCTCTGAGTGACTGTAAGCGGTTGAAAATAGTACTGCCCAAGCATTCCCAAGCACTTTGAAAGACAGGGTCGTCGATATTGGTGTAGTAGGTTCTCTGCACTAGTTCGAGGGCCATTATTTCCACATGAATGTCGGTTTCGCTGAATGAGCAGACCCTTGACAGATCAGCCAAAAACATAGCCATTTCCTGTGCTGCTGTCTCCCAATCACGTTGCTTCTCAGTTGACCATGGTGCTAATATGAGAATGGTCGGTATGGTGCTAGGTTCCTCAGGCACACCTCGCATTTCGAGTTCAGGACGACAGTCGTCTTCCTCATCTTCAAATTGCAGACCATGCTTCTTCATGATTGAGAGGGCTTCGCGTACAATGTCCTGACGCACTTGCTTGATACCCATGGGCATGTTTTTCATTGACATTGTTAGAGGCAAGCGACGAAGTTCGGGCCATGCGACCCGTTTAAACCCAGAAATGACACGCGGTCGCTCCATTTCGTAGGAGATCTTGGGCAAGATGGAGTTAGTTGTAGTGAGGATGAGGGGCAGGTTGGCACGAGCCATCGTTGAGACTTGTGGCTGAGACATTAAATCAGCAGAGGGAACTTAAGGTCTGCGAATGTGTGAATGTAATAAAATGTGCGTCCGGGGACATGGCGATTTTATGCTTGTAGGTAAAGTTAGAAATGAGGGGCTGTTCCGTAGAGTCATCATGTATGATAAACTTAAACTGTTTATTAGAGTTTTCTATTAATCTTCTAAAAATGTGCCAAGTTCTAATTAGAGTTGAGAGGTTTACTTCATGCCTTTTGGTTGGTACCAATGAACGGAAGCCTGCCTGCAACTTGACATGGAGTTTCGATCATGACAACCCATGTGTCCTACAGTTTCGACTGAGCCTCTGTACCATTCATTCCAGGCAAGTGGTATCAAGACTCTTCATCGTTTTCCCCACAGTAGACGATATATGGCTCTAGGTTGGTCTAATTGGACATGACTTCCTCTAAGGTGCGAATCTATCAAGGCCAAGTAAGCTCTGCTTTTCGCGGTTCCAAGGTGCCATCAGCAGACCACTGCATACATTCAACGGCAATGAAGCCCTTCTTCAAGACCACTGTCAAACTCTGCAGCTTAACCCGACACTCTACTGGAACAAACTCCAATCCACTACAGCGCTCCTCTTCAATGCTAATTATCCACTCAGCAACCGTTGCTGCCTGCAAGCTGTGCCAAATCCCATTGGTGCAAGGCCACTCCCGGAGTATAGCGATAGCCTCTCTGCGCACAAAGAAGTTCCGGCATCTCGTAGCTGTAAAGAACAGCGCCATTATCAGACCCATACCATATTGTAATCTCGGACCATCCGAGTCTCGCAGTTCCTGGTCCTTCTGGAGTACATATCGCGCAAAATGTGTCATCCTTTGAAATTGAGCTGTGAAAGCGTCATAGACGGCTTCTGTGTCTGAGATGCTTGTAGCAATCAATATTTCGCATTTCCAGGCACATATCCGGACTTGAAGGACTCCAAGATATTCTCTGCCAACAGTGCTCTGGCATGCTTCGAGAAACATAGGTTCGAATGCCTTTCCCCATTGATCCATTAATCTTTGGAGGTACTGTTTTTGCCGTGTAAGAAATTCCTGATGGCCTGAATCATTTCCGCCCCGAGCTGATGTTTTTGCATGTCGAAGAATGGAAACAGCAAGTTTTGTTACTGCCGCGAAAGCTTCGTTGAAGGTAGTAAACTGATCTGGCAGACGTAGGACAAGTTCCTCGGGACTCAGGTCGTTGGGATGCTCCGACGTTGGGGTCATAGCAAGAAATGACAATATTTGCAGCTCGAGGCGTCGCAAAGTGAGTCCAACGTCAAGATCAATACCAGCAAGGCTATTGGTCGCTTGTCGTCTCTCATCTTCGCTGAGACGCTTCAAGATATTAAAGCCGTTATATACCTGCTGCGTCGCAGTCTCCCAGTCCCCATGGAAACTCTCAAAGCATGAAAATAGTAGGCTCGCTACAAGCGCAAGCCTCATCTGAGGCTGTCCACTAGACAGATCGTTGCGCAGCGATCTAATAGCTTGCCTCTGCTGCACCAAAGCAAAACTATAATGCTCATCGTTCAAGTTCACCGTATGAGACCGGGATGATAATGCCGATTTGTAGAGAGCGCTGAGAGCTAGAATTGCGTGCTTTATCCCCGGATTGTGATGGCATTGCTGCGGTATCAGCCGTGTCCAAAAGGGAGCTTCAAAATAGCCACTCAAATCGAAGGCCAGCTTCTCGTGGAAGATTCGAAAATACCGGGCTTCTACCTCGTCGTAGCAAAGAGGATCTGAAGGGCTAGATATGAGCTGTGACGGATGCCGAGGTTGGATGGGAATGAGGTCCCTGTCACGATCTTTAACCTTGATTGCCGCATCTTGTGGTCGCGGCAGTTGATACTCGCAGAATGATCCGTATTCTTCACATCTATAATAAGTGTGAGTGATACTCTTTGAAGCCTATCACTTCAAACAAGTCACTCCTCGATTGCCTACCGATCACATTTTGGCTTTGTCTCATCGCATTTGACACGCCGGCTCCTAGCATAGGGATTAGCGCCCTGGATGTCCCCTATTGGCCTAGTATAAAAATGGTAGCAGGCCTTACTTGCAAGCTGTACATCCTGTACGAGCTTTTGGTCTGCTCGCGCGCCGTTTCTTTTTGGTGCGTACATCGCCTTCCATTGAGGTAACGGCAGTCAGGTGTTCAAAAGCGCTGACGAATACTAGCCTAGCCTTGCCGTCTCTGCTCCTACTTGAGCTGTGACGGGAGGTCAGGCTGGTTGATGTTTCGAGCGTTCCGTGGCCTGATTACGAATTTGGTGGTTTGAGCGGAAAGGGTGAGAAACGACATGTATTGGTTTGTTGTTTCATAATGGCCTAAAGGTAGTGGGGCTCCGGTGGCTGAGAGCTGTGATGGTGGAGGCGGGGTAATCTTTCTGTGGCACTATATTCAGACATGGATATTGGTGGTTCGGGATACGCCGTCACAAATTGCCCACCGCCAAGGTCTAGAACACTACAAGAAAGTATCGGCGATGGCCGTAATAAGTAAAATGAATTACAGTGCTCTGCACATGCCCAGATGTGATAGGTTGAGGGTCTACCATGGGATCCGAAACATGGAGTCAAGATCTATACGCTGTCCAGATTGGCATCCTAAGATGCCTACCATATGCTCAGAATGGTAGTCTTTGGTCTTACTTAGATAGAGCAACGTTTGCTCTCTACTTCAGGTACTGGGCGGTCCTTTGCACCTGGTGCGTAGATCTGCATCTGTCTCTAATGGCGAGGTACGCTGGGTTCTACGGTATCGGGTCGTGCCGCTCATGCGCCGGGCTTAGGGAGGCTGAGTTAAAGCTAATTGTTGACTCAGGATCCGGATTGCCGCTTCAACGGCTAATGCCATTGCGAAAATGGAAGTGCTATTATTGATGTTCAGCCTTGGCAAGGAGCTTTCCGTGGTTGAAGTTCTACAGATAAGCACTAGATTTATTAACTTGCACTGCTAACCTTTACTATACATTTTAGTAAATGTTTCTTTTCACAATACCTTAGGCTCGGGTGATTCCCAAGGATCGATGATTTAGTTTATTCAGTCTGTACAAACTACAGGTTTAAAAAGCCCAGCAATTCCTCCTATGGATCTTACTTTTCATCCCCATTCTCACAACATCTCAAGACCACAATACATCTAAAGCTCACGATATCTTCAATCTCGCAACAATGGCCAAGTTCAACAGCCCCGTTCATTCCTTCATCCAGGTCCTTGCAGCCCTACCATTCTTCTCAGCCATGGCAGCCGCAACTACACCTCTCAGCAACACGCAGCTGATCCCTGCCAACACCATCACCGCCTGCTACGACAGCGACGCCAACTCCTTACTTCTCTATGCCTCCGGCACACACGTCGACATTACCAAAGACATTGCCTTTGTCCAAAAGCCCCTCGATGGCGGGCTTCTCTTTGCCCTCCAGGGTCAAGTTGGTCCCGTCACTAATGGGCAGTCCTACTACGAAATCACGGATAATTTCGACATTGAGCTTCCCAGCATGGTCTATCCATCCGACACCGTGATCGTCGACACTGAGAATCATAAACAATGGGTCGTGGATATTTTGTACAGCGACGATGGTTGCGCCAGCATGGGCTCTAGTCTTGGCAGCCACCAGCGAAAGGCTCGACGTCAGTTAAACAAGGAGCGATTGGGATATAAGCATGACGAGTGAGCAGTATGTTTTCGGGACTTATATCACAATGCACTCTATCTCCAGCCCGTAGGTGGACAATTAGTCTAGCGCTAGCACTACTTGAGCGGAATAGAACTAGCCAATCTTCGTATAAACCAGCCAATCACTCTCGTAAAGCCCACCAATCCCTTCCGTATTCAGGTGTTCAATAAGGTCACACACTGACACGAATGATGCCAACAAAACAAATTGTGTGAATCAGCTCATGAGTCTCTAGCGGTGTAATGCGTGTGATAGCTTCTTACAAGAGATCTAATATCAAGGGAGTTCAGATTGATGGAATCCAACATGTAATTGCACATTGGTGCTTCCTCAATTGCCTTGAACAGTTACATTAGGAAAAGCTATCAATTTCATACATCCCTTTCTGTCGCAAAGCTTTTGATCGATTCAACGTCTTCATATGTCCATGTCTTATGATAGCTATCTAATTAAGAGTAACTAGTTCCTCTGCACTTGTCGGATGAATCGCAACACAGCTATCAAAATCCCTCTTCGTAGCCCCCATCTTAATCGCGACCCCAAACCCTTGCAATATCTCTCCACTCCCCAAGCCCAAAATATGCAGTCCCACGATCTTTTCGTCCTTCCCCTGGCAAATGAGCTTATATTTGGAGGGCCCCTTATCTTCCATTATGGCATAGTAAGTCGCCGTGAAGGAGGACTTATAAATCTTGATGTTGTCCCTCCCGTATTTCTTCGCGGCTTCTTCTTGCGTCAAGCCAATAGTGCCAACCTCAGGATGGGCAAAGACGACGGAGGGAATGAGGTCGTAGTCTAGCTTACTTGTGCTGAACTGTTCACCGCCGAAGAGGCGATCGCTGAGCTTGCGACCGGCGGCGATTGCAACTGGAGTGAGTTCGATCTTGCCGACTACATCGCCGAGGGAGTAGATGTTCTTTACGTTGGTGTTCTGGTACTCGTCCGTGATGATCTGACCCCTCTCGTTCTGCTGGACACCCGCAACATCCAGGCCAAGACCTTCTACTTCTGGTGTCCTGCCGATGGCCCAAATCAGAGTATCCAGGTCCTCGAGCTTGCCCTGACCATTTGAGTCAGAGTAGTGGAGAGTAAGCTTCCCTGTCTTTGTGACTCTCTCGATCTTACTTTTCTTGTGAATGTGTATGCCAACGCGCTCGTACTCTGAAAGAATACCATCTTGGATCATCTCATCGAAGCTTCGTAGGAACTTGTCATGCCTAATGAAGAGATGTGTCTCTGTTCCCAAGGCATTAAGCATTCCGGCAAACTCCACAGCAATATAACCGGCTCCTACCAGTGCTACCTTCCTAGGCTGATGGTCGAGCTCGAAGAAACCATCGCTATTGATACCATATTCGGCTCCGGGAATGCCTTGAGGAACTGTGAGATGTCCACCAGTCGCAAGCAGGATTTTCTTTGCGCTAACTTCGATCTCGGTGCCGTCATTAAGCTCTATAATAGACTCGTTCTTGCCTACAAGGCGAGCTCGGCCATGAATATATTCAACGCCATCATTTTCGAGGTTACGCTCGTGTATATTGTTCAGATTCTTAATGACTCTATCTCGCTTCGTTTTGAAGCTCGCCCAGTCGAAAGGCGCCTTCTGTTCGACAGAGAAGCCGTAGGATTTGGCGTCGCGCATACTTTGCGCCAAGTTTGCCGCGTTCCAGGTAATCTTCTTCGGTATGCATCTGCGTCGGTCAGTACTTGAGTAGTCTTTCGAAAAGCGGCAGAATTACCCAACGTTGACACAAGTCCCCCTAATCGCTTTGCCTCTACTACAATAACCTTTGCATCATACCGTCCGCTCGCTCTCCGGGCCGAAGCAAGACCTCCACTACCACCTCCAATTACCAAGAAGTCGCAATGTTTCGTTATAATCGCCATTCTTAGAGGTCCTCGTGATAGCGGGTGAAAAGGGCAGAAAGGTTTGTCGGTGCCGTCTTTGAAGCGGTTTTGGTGATTGAACGGGCGATATTAGTGATAGATAAAGATGATGAAGTGAAAGTTCGGATTTTGCGGCGTGATTCTGGTCACCTTGTACTAATTATGCATCATGACTGGTACCAGCCTGGGTAGCTTTGGTGACTGAGCAATTGCGTTCCAGGCTGTTAGTATAGAACGACTCATGAAGAAGTGTATGAACAAGCATGCATTATATACATTAAATATTTAATACCATGGGGGTTTGCTTTATTTGCTTTCGGAAGTGCGGCAACTTGATATCTTCACGAATCGACCAGAAAGCCACATGTGATAAGGAAAGAGTCGTACAGTACCCCGCAGAACTACCCAATCTTGCATATCCCTCCTTGGTTATTGTGGGAGCTTATGTCTACTGACAAAGGATAATCAGAGCTGACCAATGCTGACGGAATCTGACTGACCGTTTTGCCGTTTGATCCGAGTTGTCTGGGCGCAAACAGAATTTGTAATTTATCAATATTACAGCAAAGGGCTCGTCTGATAAGCAGGTATATAATTCGACATGGTCTGGGTGATAAGTCTTGAATAGTTGTTCGTCTCGTTTCTCCAAGTTACAGCTAAACAACGAAGCATTTCACAATGGCTACTCATACACCTGTTGAGGAATTCAATGCCTTGCTCTCAGAGTCCTCGATTCTCTTTGTCGTTTGTAAGTCAACCTTCTGCTCATTCCGTGCAACCCTTTGTAATCTTTGCTATATCATCCTATTTTACTCTGTCTTCCCGCTTAAGCTAAGACTTCCCAGTTTACCGCGGCCATTGGTGTCCCTTCTGCCGAGCCTATCTCCAGACTCTCCAAGGACTGTCCCCTTCTATATCCTCACTCAACGGCAAAACACTCATCATCACCGCTGAACCGGCTTCCTTCCTCCCTGAAATGCGCAAGCTCACCGGTTATTCCGGTGATGCTATCGTTGATACTAAAAATACACTGGTGGAATTAGTGAAAGAAAGGTACGAGCTGGAGATAGCGGTGACCGAGAGGAAGGGCTATGAGCATGGGATGGCACAGCCGGGGATTTTGGTCCTGCGCGGGGGCAAAGGAGGAGATATGACGGGACAGGGAGGAGCAGTATTGGAGAAGTGGGCGATTGTTCCGAGTGCGATGAATATAGGAGGGGCTAGTGATAGGCCGGACTTGGAGCAGGTTTGGGACAATGTCAGGGCAAAGATTGAGGGGAAGGGAGCCGTGCATAAGACTTACAAAACGTCAGGCCTGTTGGGTCTTTTGTGGGGCAAGGTATTTGGCTGAGGTGAGAGGGTAAAGACAGAGGAGTCGGAGAGTAATTAAGTAGCTGAACAAAATCATTGAATTATATTGCGATTCCTACAACCTCTTTTGTTTCAGCCTATGAGGGAGATCTAACATAGATTACGTGGATCTAACAAGAGGGCCATTATAATTGTTAAAGTTGTTGACTTTCTTCAACATTGCCCATTTTAATAACACACTCACAAGTTCTGTCTTCTATACTTGGTGAAAGAAGTCGTTGGCTTAATTACATGTGCTGATATCGCGATTAGCCTGCATATCCAAAGTACGGAAGCGATTGGCCAGTGAATACGCAAGCGATTGGCTGGTTAGCAAATAACCCCGCTTCAATGCGCCTCCACAAAGTTACAATTTAGGATCCTTGAATCTTAGTAAGAATCCTTAGGCACCTTATCTATATCCTGTATCGCCGCAATATGTCCTCTCGCCCTCCTACGCCGCCTAACAAGCCCCCTTGGGAAGACGAGGACTTCCGATTCGCGACGAACGGCACCGCTTGTGAATGGGGTGAAGCCTATCATCCCGGCGGCTATCACCCCGTTCATCTTGGTGATGTGATACAAGAACGCTACCGTATTATTCGTAAGGTAGGATGGGGCCAATACTCCACAGTCTGGCTTGTAGTTGATACGAAGTACGTCGTTATCACATTAACATTATAACTTACTGACACTGTTCACTAGGATGAACCGCTATGTGTCTTTGAAGATCACTCTTGCAACTCAGACAGACGATACAAGCAAAGAGGTTTCTATTTATAGATCTCACCTCCAAGACGAGTCCCCCTTTCTCGTAGTTCTTCACGACACGATTAAGATCAAGGGTTCCAATGGGGAACACGATGGCCTTGTTTTTGAGACTATGGGTCCAAACTTGACAACTCTTCTCAAGATAAGGCCAGAGTTTCAAATTGGCGAGCCTTGGGAGAGAAGGTTCACAAAGTCCTTCGCAAAGGAAGCGCTACGGGATACCATCCAGGCACTGCACTTCCCTCACGAACACGGCGTTATTCACGGCGATCTACATCCTGGTAACATCCTTACTTGTGTAGAGCAACTGGAGCTTACTCTGAGTACAGAGAAGAACTTGAAACAGCCTGAAAGTGATGCCCAGCCTCTCAACCGTAAAGATGGGAAGCAAGATCTTTGGGCCCCGTCATATCTTCTTGAGCCTCGGCCTTTGAGTGACTACTTCTCGTATGGCCTCCATCCTCTTGTGAAGCTCAGTGATTTGGGCGGTGGTAAGTACCCAATCTGAAAGGGCCAAATATCAAGGATTTAGACTGACCTTTGCAGCATTCGTTGAAGAAGATCACATAATGGGTGCTGAGGCTATCACACCGGTTGCCCTGCGAGCCCCAGAGACGATTCTTGATGAACGTCTGGGCAAAGGTATTGATATATGGGCCTTTGGCTGTCTTGTATTTGAGATGATCGTTGGCCGGCCTCTGTTCGAAGCAATCCAATCTCTTGAGGGGGAGGACTACGATGAGACCTCGAATGATGAGCATCTCATTCAGCTCTGGGAGATTATCGGGCCACTACCCAAACCACTAATCGAGAAGTGGCGTCGAGCAGATCAATACTTTGATACAAGTGGAAAGAGGCTGGAAGTTAAGCCTCAAGAGGACGACTATGTAAGTGGCGATGAAGACATGGAGTCAGGCGATGGGACAGACGAGGAAAGCGATGGTCCTCCGCTCGCATATCTTGGCGAATTTCTTTCGCTCGAGGGCCAGTTTATGGCAGAGAAACCAGGTGACATTGACGAGGCGGAAGTCAAGGAGATATTAGAGCTGTTGCGGTGGATATTCCAGTATGATCCGGTTGATCGCCCTTCAACAAGTCATCTCATCAATCACCCTTGGCTTTGTTCAACTTCATAGGCAAACGCACGTACAAATCACTGTACAGTCGAAATAGATTTGAGATTATCTTTACTACTACAGCCTCTTGTCTCTATAGCTAATTACTCCTTATCTAAAGTTCCTCCAACGATACCTGGCGTGCTCAGAAACGAGGTACCGTTATACTTGCCCACCTCATCCCGTCCCAACAGGAAACTCTCAGGCGGGCCAAGATAAGATTGTCTAACACCACCAAGATCAACCACAATCTTCTGGATCAAGATATTAGGCAGAAGAGCCCAGATTCTCAGCTTATAAGCACCCTCCTTGGGAACATTGAACGCCGTAGTAGTGTAGTTTCCGTACAAGCCCCAAACAGCATTGCCAACGGCGTAACCCCAGCCATCGGGCATGTTAGTTCCCTTGTTAGGACCAATAGGCGTGACGATCTTGGGGTCGGGTTGCGTCTTATCGGCTGGGAAGAGGGTGATGCCGTACTGAAGGGGTTGCTGTCGCCGAGGTAGTTGGCACCTGGGGACATGAAGACCGTCACGTTGACGGCTGAGCTATTGCTGAAGAGATACATGTCGTATTCCAGAGCAGGACCCTCGCCAACCTTGAGCTTTTCGGTGTTGAGGGGGTACAAGCCCATGCCAGCGAGAGTACGGCCGTAGTTCTTGATGGTATGATACTCGAGCGAAGAGTCATCCGAGTCACCTTCTTGAATCTTTTGATAGTGCGATGCCTCGATAGAGACATGTCCATCAGACTCAACAAATCCCTCTTTGAAGCTATCAGGAACTTCTCGGTTGATAACCGTCACAACAAGCTTCGGCTCTTCACCCGCATACTTCTCAAAGCCACGGCAATCACTCGTGATATTGATCATGACTTGTGTCGTGTTAGGTGCCTGAGGAGCATTATCCCAATCAACTGTGATGTAAACACGGCTATCAGTACCATTATCACCACCAACTGTACCATTGTATTGCGACAGCTGGACAAATTCCTCCCATGGTGCTGCGCGCCAGTTGCAACCCTTGTTTCCACGGTGGAAGACGTCGAAGTATCGGGACTGGGCGCCGTGGGGTTCCAGGGGAGGAAGTTCGAGGCTGTTGGAGGACAGAGAGTGCCAGCGGCTGTCGCCCTGGATAGTGGCGTTTGAACCCTCGACACCGACGCCGTATTGACCACCAAGCGATGGCCAGACATCTTGGACGAAGCGGAGATCGGGAAGGGTGTTTCTCATGGGCTGTTGCCAGTATCCGTCGTAGCCGAGGTGAGTTTCTACATAGGTCAGCGAAGTTTACGTCAGACACAGTGAAGTACTTACGATCGAGCATGTGTGCCCACTTGCCATCGAGCAACTCATTCCATCGCTGCGTCAGGTTCGAATCCTTATACATCAAATCCACAGACTTCCAGATAACATCATTAGCAGAGTTACGCTTCTGTCCCGCGTACAACTGATTCCTAGCACCGTAGATCTGGATCTTATTCACAATCTCACCACCGAGAACAGGGTGGAGCAACATCTCGAAGAATGCAGGCTGATACTCTGAATCAAGCTTGTCGTAAACAGCCTGTGTATCCTCCCTCAAAGTAGCCCACTGCTCAAGAATGGCCTCGGCTTCGTGATAGTTGATCACGGAGTAGATTTGGGGTTCCAGCAACTCAAACTTGCGGCGGGCAGCGTACATGCCATAGCGCGTCATGATGTCCGTGATAGCCTCGACGTGTTCGCTGCCAAACTCGCGCTCAACCCAGGCTTCAACCCACTTGGTTGTGCCCTCCTTCTCCCACTTCTCGATATCATATGCGAGATCCATGAAGTGGCTGATGGGAATCTCCTTTGGCTTGAGATCACCTACGTTGACGATCCAAATGCGACGGGCGTTTCGGTGGTAGGCGAGAGTCATCTGCTCGGTGGTCTTTTCGAGTTGAATGGTGTTGATCCACTTGTAGTTTCTGGGATCACCGACGTAGTCGAAGTGATAGTACACGCCAGCGCCACCAGAGCGGTCTGTCTCGTTCGCGAGAGGCAGACGGCGGATGTTGCCCCAGTTGTCGTCAGCCCAGAGAAGGGTGATATCCTCGGGAACAACAAGACCGCGCTCTTGGTAAGACTGAACCTCCTTGTAGAGACACCACAATGACGGTACATCAGTCAAGTTCTTAACCTTGAGGCCTTCCTTGAGGATCTCTCGCTGGTTGTCAACAAGAGTCTCCAGCATCTCAACAATCCCGTCAATGCCGAGATCGCCTTCGATAGCTGTGTCGCCAGTTCCTCGCATGGCCATAGTCCAAAGACTATTTCTGGCATACGGCTTGGCTCGAGAGACACCATACCGGAAGTACTCGTCGATGGTCTCGTTGTTAGTCTTGTATTGCCAATCACCCTCGTAGAACGTTCGGAACTCGTTCTGTGCTCGCATCATGGGCTCAGTGTGAGATCCACCGAGAACAATCTCGTAAGCGTCGAGGAGTGGCTGGTTGAGAGGATCATCGATGTAGACCATGCTGCCCCAGACAGTGGGCCAGAGGTAGTTGGCTCGAAGACGGAGTAGCAGTTCCGAGACGAGGGCGTAGAACTCATGGTTGTAGGGAGCCTTGTTGTTCCAGGTTGGGTCCCAGCGTGAACTATGTCTGTCAGTGGCAATTTCTGTCGTCGACCTAAAACAACTCACCCGACCCAGCTTGAAAGACCGGGCTGCTCGTCGTTGAGAAAGATACCTCGGTACTTGACGGAAGGAGACTTCTGAACCTTGGGCTTGGCGAGCACAAAGATCTCATCTCGCTTTCGGATAGGAACATCTGCCCACCAATACCAAGGACTCACGCCAATCTGCTCGCTGATGTCGTAAATGCCGTAGATTGTGCCTCTGGGATCACTTCCGGCAATGACCAGGGCTTCGGCAGTACCCTTGATGGGATCTTTGACAAGCTGGCTGACGAAAGACTCCCATTTGCCTTTGATCTTGCTAATATCGAGTGAACCGTCTTTGATGAGCTTGTCAATGAGCTCAGAGTGGCCAATTGTACCAACGATGATCTTGGTGTTGCCAGCGTTGGGGTCTGAGTAGCTTGGTCCAGAGAAGTGCTGCTCGTCAAGGGTACGGTACTACATTCTTAGCAGACGTCTGTGGGTGTTGGAAAATACTCACATGTGTGTTGTTCTTAACATCCACAGGCTTGAACTTATACTTGGCCGGGGATGCTTTCTTCTTGCCGTTGCTCAGAGTGAAGTTCGTGCCAGTAACACGGCCAAAGTCGACAGCGAGATCACCAGCAGCGCGGATGACGCCCCAGTATTCATCATTAGAGACACGAATCTGGCCAGACCCAGCATCTCCACCGAAGAGTTGAAAAGCGTCATCTGACCTGTTGAAGGCGACAATGGACTGTTGACCGAGACCTGCTACCACCGGCAGCAGACCCAGCAACGATAGGTACACCTGCGAGACCTTCATAGCTAGAAATTCAAGCCAATGAAGCTGAGACCTCAGTGCTTTGAGCTAAATAATTTGCATCTTATACACATGCACCGGGTAAATTCAGAGATCAACATTCGAGAAATTTACGTTTAGGCACTATCGTGGTTCATCTAAGTGGGACATTTTGGTCGACGAGATGGGGCATGATCATCACAGCGTCGCATCGGGCCCCGCAAAACCAGGTTCATTAGCCACAAGGCCGGCTGTTGTCGAGCTCACTCCGGGGTACGGGCCAATTGGAAATAGGAACACAATTTAACCATGGAGATCAGGCCAGGCCCGGTTGACAGCAGCAGAACGTCTTGTCCCGAGTGCTAATTAGGTTAAGGTAATAACCCCGCTGCCGGGCGGAAGGTCTTCATTTGTGGAATTATAATGATGCACGAGTTAAGGTGATGTCATGGGCATGAATGGAGATCGCATGTTGGGCAGATCATGCTTATACCTATTTGACTTTTCTAGCTGTCGGGATGAAATTAGGGTGCCAGCCACGTTTCATTTAGGGCTTATAACGGCGCATGCGACTTCCATCTCACGACTGTCTCCATGGTCGACTCAGACAGCGCGACTCAGAAGCAACGACTCAGAATACTAACAAATTGCAGAGCCTCGCAGTCTCTCACCTTCAATGATTCGGAATCAATTTACCTGAGCAGGTATCTAAATAATAACAATTTCCTTATACACGTCCTCCTCTGTTTTCGATCCACGCAAGCGATACATTTTGATGCAACTCATATGCCACTCGGATTTCGAAACATACTGCTCTATAACCTTCCATGACTCCATCTCCTGTCTCCAACCTTGGACTAAAGGCCTGTCGCAACTGTATGGCTGACCATGGTCAACGAACTTTTCCCAATTCCTACCCTCAGACTGCATTGGTTGAGTGATGGTCTCAGTGTCTGCAAATAGAAACGCGAAGACCTTTTCTGGAAGCCACATTGACTGTCCCAGTGGTGATTGGGTAGTGTCTTGCAATGGTTCCAGCCTGCTATAGCCTGGAAGACATTTTCTGATCGAGACCCTGTATGCTTGGTGATCCGCGACTATCTGTTGGTCTTCTTCCTGCCATTTCTGATAGCTCTTCTTCCATTGACTCTTGAAAAAGTCCTCTAATAGCTCTTTGTCTCTGCTGTCATTGCTCAGAGCCTGTTGCGCTTCTTTGACCAGATTACTCATATTTCGCAGGAATTGGGCTTTTCTGACAATCCTCTGAAGAAAGAGCCGAGATTCTAGTTTCTTCTGCTTTCGGAGAGCCAACCAACAGACCTGTGCGTCCGTCCACGTAGAAAACTCCGCCCAGGGCTCTTTTTGCCCTAGTGACAAGAGCCAAGTCCAGTCCAGAAAATATTTATGAGCATCAACTTCTTGTTGATTGTTCGTTGCGTTCGAGTATACACAAAGTCCTACAAAGGTGTAGACGTCGGGGTTGGCTTTCTTCCGAATGATTAGACAGAATCTATAGTCAGAAAGGCGGAAGATACGATCGTTAGGTTCGCATATCCGCAGCACCTCAGGGGCTAGTGAGGCCTTAAAACACCCGGCCTCCACGGTAACCGTCCCATCAGTGGTCGACTGGAACCCTCGGGAGAGGTATGGGGCCATTATGTCAATCTCTGCGGCCAGAATACACAAAGAGCCGGTTTGGCCATGGACCCGAAATCTACCATCATCCTTTGACTGAGACTTGATGGGTGAGCCAAAGGGAACGCTGCTTCTCCACTTTCGTTGGTACGACCGTTGAGTCTTTTGACTCCAATCAGGAACCCACGATGGGAGTCCAGGCATCGAGCGGTCATGGCTCGCCATATCAAGTAACTGTGCTGCCACTTTCCAATTTTTATCCTTTATAAGGGTGGATGCCAATCCTGTGTACACAGCTTGAGGTGATAGCGTGTAGTCTGGCTCTATCGGCTTCTCCCAGAGCCCAAATAAGGCAAAGACCTTGTCCCTTGGGTCAGAAGCATTGCAGTTCCGCGTATCCCCTAGTAGGGTCAAGAAGCCACGAGCATCATCGATCTGCCATGGGAAACCAAAGTGCCGCATCCATCTCTTACTAGATAAGCCCTGCAAGTTCCTGTGAAAAAACCTCCAGCGCATGGCTTGACGGTGATATAAAACGAGTGCCTCTTTCGCAGAGGCGATTTCTTGGACGACCCATATACGGGAGAAATATGGGTTGTCACTGAGAATCTCGGGATCATGCGTAAGTTCGAAGCTGCCCCCTTATCATCCATTCCCAGGTATATCAGAACGCGGCTGGCAGTTGAGTAGATATGTCTCATCATGCCGACTTGGTGAGTCCTTTCAGAAATGTTCGACTGGTTGATACAGACTGCATCAACCCATAGGCGCCTATCTCGGTCATCAAATCGACAATCTTGCAAGGCGTCATAGCAGTTCTCAGTAATTGGAAGTATGTCCCAACGGTTTCCGATGAATATCGCGTGGTCCTTTTCCCGTTTACCATTCCCCTTGGCCCAGGGATATGAAAGTGCTTCATAAAGTGTAGCATTTTCCCTTCCATCTGAAGTTATCGTTTCAGCCTCATCTGACTCTGCGTCTCGGTTCAGAAGGCTCACAGTTTCAAAGTCTCCATGCAAGCAATCCCCAAAGTGCCCTTTATGCAGTTGCAAAACACGTATCTTGGTACCATCAAGGGACTCATATGAGGTCTTGCTTACTTGCGAACATGGAGTCGGGGCTGCCTCGAGAATGGAAGAGCAAGGCGCGCGATTGTCTATTTCCTTACAATACCATTCTTGGTCGACCAGTGAAAATAGAGCGTTGTGCAACGAGCCATCAGGATCATGAGAGTAAACGTAGGTCTGATGCAACATCGATGGCGGCCAGATCAAATTCATAGCAGAACGCCTGCCGGCTGATGGAATTTGAAGTTCATCGTTGTGTTTGTTGTCCGCTTTATGAGATGGGCAAATTTCCCCGCAGTTCATACATGCTGGAACATCAAGTCCAGGAAAGACGGCAATGTCGGGCTTTGTGCATTGTGCTGTATGCCAATTATCCATCTTAGATATGCACCCTGGCGTCGTAAAACGAGGCTGTTGGGGAGCGCGATGGGGGTTAGAGTAAATTCCAGCTATGTAGAATTTTGTTGCTCGATGGAGAAACGGTAATTATTGTAGCTACAAAAGGTACACATCCATAAATAAGGAGGGGATTGTGAAATCAGACACAGCCCCAGCTCAGCCAGCTGTGATCAGTCGATTTTGCCCCGTAATTACAGTGAGTAAGCAGCCAATATTGCGCCTCTAATCTACATCCGACGTATCGTGGGCACATACTATTGGCCAAATGGTTGAAAGTCGAAGCCACTTAGCCTATTGCAGGCTCATCTGCTCTGCCTTCGCAAGCTTTTATCAGCATCGTCCAATCCGGGCGTTCTGTCTAACAACCTTCGAGCAACTATGATTTGGAGGCCAGAATTCGTTGAAATTGTTCAAGTTGGAATTAAACGAATTGAAGTACTCATCGGGTTCAGCTGAGGGATGGAAGGGAACAAGATCTTTCTGAGGGCTGTCCTTCAATACTTACCATGGTTTCTGGTGAAACCAGTTGCCTGGGTTGGAACAATGCCACGAGTGAAGCAGTCTGTCGATGTTGCAATGACGCAGCCAGAAAACGGGGTCGAATGTGGCAACGCTGTGTGTTTTCCATGCATCTGTCGCACCTAACATGTATATAAAGAATACCGCCTTCCCAGGTCAATAAACCAGCTTCAGCCCACGAAATATGCCCCGGCTTATTCCTTATTATTTCCAGCGTAAATTTCAGTTACCACATGAGGTAAAGGCTCACCAG
Organism: Fusarium pilosicola; assembly: GCA_020615335.1. Taxonomy (NCBI): domain Eukaryota; kingdom Fungi; phylum Ascomycota; class Sordariomycetes; order Hypocreales; family Nectriaceae; genus Fusarium; species Fusarium pilosicola. The sequence goes on along the minus strand of JAGQDI010000020.1, from coordinate 245,052 downwards.
GCTTGACCCAGTCAGCATTGTGTCTAATAGGGCTCATCTCATGAGAATTGACACCTACATTGCCATCGATGGTCTCGTCCGCATAGGGGCGCCAAAAGTCCTTCTTGCCCTGGAACAAACGTGTAAGCCAACCTGGTAGGATGCCTCCAGGAATACGCCACGACCAAGGGTCTTTGTCCTTCTTATTAGTTGCAGTCAGCTTGCCCATAGAAGCTGTCTCAACAGCCCATACAAGAACTTGGATAACGATATAGCTGCAAATACCGGCAATGAGGCCATCGGCAATTGAAAATGTAAAAGGCATAATAGCGATAGTCAAGAACGCCGGGATAGCATCACCCATGTATCGCCAATTGATATTGACGACGGCTTGCATCATCATGGAGCCAATGAGAATCAAGACACAGCCTGTTGCCCAAGACGGTATAGAGGCAAAGATAGGTGCAAAGAATAACGAGACAAAGAAGCAAAAGCCAGTCATCATAGCTGTGATTCCTGTTCGCCCTCCTTCGCCAATACCAGCTCCACTCTCGATAAAGGCTGTCACAGGTGATGTACCAAAGACAGCCCCGATAGTAATACTGATGGAATCAACAAGATATGCTGTAGCAGATCCTTCGAAATCCTGAGTCTTCTCGTCTATGAGATTAGAGAATCTGGCCATTGAGTAAAGGGTACCTGTGCAGTCAAGAATATCAACGTAGAGGAACGTGATAAGGGCGCGACCAAATTGGCCACTATATGCACTGATATCCCACTTTTGCACGGCAAGAATTCTGGTAATAGGATGAAAGTCCACGACCTTTTTGAAAAAGTTGAAAGAGTCATCGCCGACCGGGGTATCAGGGAAGGCTGTGATAGAGGTACCGCGTGGCCAAGAACAAATAGACACGAGAATAATGCCTATGAGAATAGCACCCTTGACGCGGAACATGGTGAGAACGACCGTCAGGATACCACCGCAAAAAATAGCAAGCCAAAGAGTCGGGTTCTGCATCTTGTGCGAGCCAGGACAGGTGCCATCCTCCAATTTATCCGCAGGAGAACAGCCAGCCAGCTCGACAGGGGTTGAAACAGCGCCAGTAATCAGGCCTATGCCTTCACTGTATGTAAGGCCGATAAGTGTCAAGAAGAGACCGATACCAGCACCAGTAGCCAGCTTGATTGAACGCGGGATAGCTCGTGCAAGCCATTGTCGAAGACCGAGGATTGTGAGGCCGAAGAAGATGAGGCCCTCGACAAAGATGGCCGTCATGGCCACCTCATAAGGGACAGATCCAGAGCCATGGAAGCCGACGACCTGGTCGAAACCACGTTAGAAATTATACAGGACGTCAAATCAGGGATACGTACATCGTATGCGAGATAAGCGTTCAAGCCCATTCCGCAGCTGATACCGACGGGCCTGTGCACAAAGTTAGCAGCCAATAGTCAAAGCCAACCCCACTACCTATTGAGACTAACATGTTGGCAAGGGCACCAAGGAAGAAGGTGGCCAGAGCAGAGATAGCGGCTGTGGCCGTGACTAGATCACGCTTGACCTCATTCTTGCAAAGGAGATAGTCCGAGTTGGCGGCACAGATGGGGTCATCAGGAGTCGAGTCACAGACACAAGTGCCTCCACTGTCCGCGACAATGCTGGAATTGACAGCCAAGATATATGCCATTGCGAAGAAGGAGATGATGCCTGCTCGAATCTCAGTCGTAAACCGAGAACCAGGTCGCTCGCGGGGCTAAAGCCTTGGGTCAGTGCGATTCTCTGTGCAATACTTCTTTGGTGGCGTTCGCTCACATGGCCAGATCCCTCCAATTGAAACCAGTGGCCTACGCGACTGTTGGCCACGCCATCGTTGATTCGACCAATCCAGCCCATGATGGTGAGGCTCTTGAGCAGAAATGACGCGATACAATGGGAGAAGAAAAACAAAAGAATCAGAGGAGGAAAAGGAAAAGGTGAACAGAACGGGCCCGACTAAGACCAAGAAGATTCTGTCAGTAGTGGTGATTTATAAATAAGAGGCCACTGAAGAAAGATGGCAAAGCGACAAGGGGCGGATGTCCTTCGGCGGATCAATCCAAACAGGAAGGATGTCTGATCCCCTCCATCTGGCACATTTGAAACCTCTAGAACCTTTCTCGTCCCCCGTGTCGCAACAGTGTTGGGAGGCGGGAGGTTGGCGCGGAGGCAACATGCATTAGTTAAAGTCTTGGAACGGCCAAGCGCACGGATTATGGGAACTATTTAGGGAGGTCGCGTCGGCTTGGCGTTAACTAAACGCAGGCTATGATAATGCAAAGTGAAGGATACCTTATTTGGCTAATAACAACACCGGGAGATTGAGTTTAGTGGCGGTTTCGGCGAGTCTCAGCTCTGCCTGGGAGTTAAGATATGCTCGGTGACTCGCTATAAACGTCCAACTCTAGCTTGTACAAGCATCTAAGCTCATTTTTGGGCTTTGTTCTAATCTAGTGGCGAGCATTCTGGTTGGTTCGGTTACGAGGAAATGTGCAAATCCGGGCCATTGAACCGAAAAGGCTTATTTGGAAATGATCCCACCCTCCTTCAGATCCCTGTCTGTTGCAATTAATCTTCACAAGTTGAAATAACTCCCCCATCCTAGCCTTGAAACAGAGGGCTTGTTCATTAGATATTAACTTCGTATTGATATGATAAGACTGGGAAGAGGTGCTAATTTTATTGCATATACGGAGTACATGCCCAGCAAGTCTCATTCTGCCCTTTGCAGACTTTTGTCTCGATACTCTGCGAGACAGCTTTATCGCTGCTTTTCCCCTATTCTTATCGCTTCCAAAATGGCGACTCCATCTGATCACGTGTTACTCCGTCCTTTCAATGATGTGACAAAATGGGCCAAGTTTGCGCTTTCACAGGCTTTGGACCATGACTACCAACAGACGTCACTTGGCCAGTCGTCCCAGTCGCTATTGAGAGAAGGAGAGCGAGCTTTGCGACGTCTAGCACCTTTACTTGCGGTGTCTTCTCCTCAATTGACTGAATTCCTAAGACATCTGACCTTGCGCCACGGTAAGGACAGGTAGAACCAGCACCCGAGTCACAGCGAACGCTGACAGGCGAGTAGAAGATGTCACTTGTCAAGTTCGATCAATTGACATCTTGCTTTACGATTTTGAGGATTTCATTGAGCCGCAGACCTTTGACAAGGCCAAATTTGACGAGCTCCAAGCTGCGACAAAGGAATTGGCTATTACTCTTGTAGAAGAGATTACACGATTTACAACAGAGTCGGCTCTGGAATCATCACCGCCCCCCTCAAAATTTCCACCTCTCCCACCTCTTCCACAATTTACCAATCCTCATGATGTGGCCAGATCGAGCTCCCAAATGTCCATGCGGCCTCCGATCAACGCGCCGAGAGCTGGGTCTAGTCTTGGTACACATCAGCAACGGCCATCCTTGATCGGTGGTTCCGAACAGCGCGATAGATCTTACTCTGGGGGACGTGCTTTGAGAACTGCTGATTATTCTACGACACGGTCACCAATTACGCCAGGTGGGCTCGCTTCCCCAGTCTCCTTGCCTTTGTCAAGCAAATACGCGATTCCAGAGAAAGACGCCCAAACGTATCGCTATGTCCAGGCTCATCGACGACAAGAGAGCGATTCAGATGCGATCCTAAACAGCTTGCAAGGTCTAGATATTGGAGCCATCACTCCCCAAGCTCAGTTGCATTGTCACCCAAGTCAACAGGCTACCAGAACGCAATCGACCAAAACACAAGAGGCTCCTTCGGTTATGAACATCAGGATACTCCTCCACCATCCGTTACTACTGAGCCAGTTTCGCAACCGGATTGGTCCACAGTCGTTGACCAACAATCAGCTGCTGTCCCACGCCCTGTATCTGTAACAGCGTCCCAATACACCAGCCCAAAGCTTACAGAATACCGGAATTCTGGGTCCTACATACCATCTACAGCGTCGCCTGAACATCAACAATTATTCATTGTCACCCAAGGGTTAGCGCCATCCATACGATCAGACGGAAGCGGCGCGTCAGGTGCCAAAGCAGTATCAACGTCTTCTAGCTCAATCAAGAATGATTCTACCTCTGCGAAAAGCTTGCACTCTCTACAGACCTATGAGATCGGAGCAGACAGCTCTCTAGCTCTCCTGGGCGGACTATGTAAAGGAGCTCGAGCTTTTGCCTCTGGAGGTCCCGGACAAGCCATCAAAAGGATTGGTGGCGGTTCAGACGGTGCAATAAGACCCAGAGAGTATTCTCAAGAAACATTATTTGGGCAAATGCTGGATAATCCAGCTGAGACTTTGACAGAACCAACTGCGCAGTGTCTTCATTGTGAGTACAAGACTCCCTACTCCCATTTGCGCCAGGACATGGATCAAGATCGTAAGTCATTCACTCAACCACAATCGCTGTGAGAACCGAAGCTCAAAGGTAATTTTAGCATTAGCCAGCCAGCAGACGAGAGGTATTCTTCACCGCCCTCGCTTCCTATTTAAATCGCATATTGCTGTCCGAAACGTCAACTCGGTGTACTTTGGCTGTCTCTTTTGTGACAAGACCAAGTCTACTCTCCAGGAAGACGACGCCACCGTTTTTCAGTCAATCGATCTCCTCTTTCGTCACATTTCCCGGCATGGCCATCCATTGCCGCATGTTCCGGGCGTGGAAGTAGTCTACGAGCACAGCGATATAAATTCGCGAGGGCGTCAAGACTGCGATTTATATTTCCCAAATTCTACCATGGCCACATTGCATGGCGTGTCCCGAGCCAACGAATCAAACCGACTCGCATCGATGCCGGTCGCTCGGGCCGTGAAAGACCATGTTAGGCGAAGTAATGAGAAGCCACAAGCAAGACCCGATGCAACCTCAGAGATTCTGCAGTTCGTTTCAGGAGCGAGGATAATTGGCATCGAGTTCCCGGAGAAGTGGGATGGAAAGTGGTGCCAAGGCTGGCACGATGGAGTATTCGGAACATTTCCCAGTAAATTAATCAGCCTGGATATGCCGCGGCATGTCAAGATCGCTTCCTTACCAAACACGCCACGAACTGGAGTAGCAAGGTGGAAGTTCGAGAAGCAAAGGCAGCCTGGCTGGCTGGCACTCAAGAAAGGTGATATTATCTATAACCTTGCTTGTAGGTTCTCTATCATCAGCAACTTGACCAAGATTGACACTTACACTATCTACAGGGGAAGATCCACATGCGTGGTATTGGAGTGGCTCAAATGCCAAGAGAGAGTATGGAATATTTCCTAGGTCTCATATCTTAATAGAGTCTATAAAGGACGGGTCGCTCAGTCATGAGGATCAAAGACATCGTCCAAAAGAAAAGACCCGCTTTGGCGGCTTGTTCACTAAGTATAAATGAAAAAAAGGCAGCAGCTTTAGGATTTTTTTAGAATGCCGATGGGAGGTTGATAAAAGCTTTATCACAGTAGGCCTGATGTTATGTCTGAAAAAGAGCCTTATTGTATTCCTCTTACTGTATAGCCTTACCTGTATGATAGGATATCTGGTTTCAATATTTCAGAGGCACATCTTAATGCGAAAATGGTTGGCAATTAATGCTGCTTATCCTAAGTCATATAACACTGCTTGAGGCGCGTGTAACAAGCCTCAACGACCCCATGAGCATAACTGAACCTGCCAGACTCTTTATAATGGCATTGTGACGCTAACACCGAACCCGTGGAGTGGCTCTCCTTACCTGAATTCCAAAGCTAAACTGTCTTACTTAAAGATCCACCAATTTACCCAATCGCTTGATCGCCAACTCGATGTTAGACAAGTCTAACAAATGTTACCCGAACTTCAACCAGCCATACTTGCATTCGATCACTGTCGGGATCAGTGATTATCCCGCAAGAAATAAAAGATAAACAATTCTAAGCCTGTAAAGTTTAATCAGAGACGGGCAGGCTAAACGACTGACCGATAACCAGACCAATAATAGTGATGACGAGACTGTACATAGCTAACCTGAAGCTAGACAAGCACAAGATTAGACGATGACGATCGACAATCAAGATGGGCTAGAACATCGGAGGGGACGGATTAAATAAACTACCGAGAGAAATGAGCGTTGGTTTATCCGAGACATCAAGATCTATCTAGTCGGGGCTAACAATTTTTAGCTTGTGGAGTTTTTTGTATCCGCTACTCCGTACTTCGAAGTATTGAGTCTACCCTAAATATGAGATTTCTATACTAGATACTATCCCAAAAGATGTATTCTAATTAGCCTTAATGCTACAATAAAATAAGTAATTAATATTAGCAATAAATAATATAGCTAAGCTTTTATTATTTACTAAATAACTATATTACTTCAGCGCTGTTTCCCTAAGTCTATTAGCTTATATTTATTCCAAAACCTCCAATTGCTCGACACCAGTTCTGCCAGATTTGCCATTTGGTGTCAAGATCTTGTGTTTTTGTTTCTGTGGAAGGAAAACAAAGACCACGTTGCATTGTAAGCATAACAACGGTATCGTTGCTGCGCCAATGCAATTTTACCTGCCAATGCAACAATGCGTTGACACAAGTCCCGAGAAATTAACCTTTGAGGCCGTGACAGCAGAGGCGCAGGTAAAGTCAATTCGCAGACACGACTGAAACACTGAGCTATGATCTCATTGCAAGTGCCGAGACTCGCGAATAAGAAAAACAACCCGACGGAAACACCGCAGATGGACTTTTCGGGTCCCTCAGACACCGTTATCTACGATATCGGTGACGTCACCATGCAAGATCTGAAAAATCTGAACGAGAACGAGAGAGAGTGACTCAGCGCCTTACGGGTAAACGTAGCTGCCGGCCTCCGCGGATGAGGCCGCAAAGGGCGGACGGAGCAGGGATTTGCCATAACCCCCGACAATCCGCCCGCAGATCGACAAGTCCACAGCACTAAGAGACCGGCATAAACCTAATTACTCCCTTAGGTTTTCGCACAGCAGCAAATCCCCGTCCAGCCCAAGCATCGACGGCCGCTGCTGTCGGACTAGCGGGGACGCAGGCAGCCCGACTCTATGGACTAAATGGAATAGAGTGTCAGCGTGGCTGAAGTATGTGAGACGCATGCTTTGAGGCTACCGAAGCTCCGACCACGTCGTTTGGCTCTGATGACAGCATTGTCGGGGTGCTGTCGGGCCCGGCACTTGGGGAGTTGAAGTTTGTGAGGTTGCTGTTATCTAACTTAAAGCCCAGTTCATTTCCGCTCAGAAAGTCAAATCATTCCATAGACAATTCACTACTTCCTTTTAATCTTAATTTGGCTGATCTCATCAATTGCCTGACAACGGGTCAGAGGTGCTTGACTCTGTTTTCCGACAGTCACATTCCAGTCCGATTTACACGAAAACACAACAAACACAGCATCCAAGGACATCACTTTTCTTGGACAAACAACTTCAGAATGACGCCGCGACACTCAATTGAGAGTCCGCCAGACTCAATTGAAATGGATCATTCAACAGGAAGCGAGGGCACATACACCCGCCCATCGCCCCTTACACGAAGCAACACCATGATCATGGACGAGCAAGACCAACAAGAGCTCCAAAGAATCGCAACTGGCATTTCTCAACGCCGCAGACAGAGCTTCGCCACAGTCCCCTCCAGAATCGCCACCATCAACGAAGAAGACCCCGCATTGGACCCTACAAACAAAGCCTTTGACTTGTCGAAATGGCTACCGGCTTTCATGCACCAACTGCAGGAAGCAGGCGTCGGCCCCAAGAGCGCTGGTGTTGCGTTTAAGAATCTGAATGTCTACGGCACGGGAGCGGCGCTGCAGCTTCAGAAGACGGTGGCGGATGTTATTCAGGCGCCGTTGAGGCTTGGTGAGCATTTCAAGTCGGGCAAGAAAGAGCCGAAGAGGATTCTTCACCAGTTCGATGGGCTGCTGAGAGGTGGTGAGACGCTTATTGTTCTCGGTCGGCCTGGCTCAGGATGCTCGACGCTGCTAAAGACTATGACGGGTGAGCTTGAGGGACTGCACCTTGGAGAGGAGTCGATGATTACGTATAATGGCATCTCTCAGAAGGATATGATGAAGGAGTTCAAGGGCGAGACCGGTTACAACCAAGAGGTATGCATCTCACCAAATCACTATGGCGTTTACTAACAGTTTTGGAACAGGTTGATAAGCATTTCCCTCATCTCACCGTCGGTCAAACGCTAGAGTTCGCCGCTGCATGCCGTCTCCCCTCCGACCCCGAAAAGCTCGGCCTCGATGGCACACGCGAAGAAACAGTCAAGAACGCCACCAAGATCGTCATGGCGATTTGCGGCTTGAGCCATACCTACAACACCAAGGTCGGCAATGATTTTATCCGCGGTGTCTCGGGTGGTGAGCGAAAGCGAGTTAGTATTGCTGAGATGATGCTTGCTCAGTCGCCAATGGCAGCGTGGGATAACAGGTGAGTACCACTGAGAGGTACGAGTTTATGAAACTGACTTGGATACAGTACGCGAGGTCTAGACTCCGCGACAGCTCTCAAGTTCGCCCAAGCTATTCGTCTAGCCTCCGACTACACCGGCTCTGCCAACGCCCTGGCAATCTATCAAGCCAGTCAAGCCATCTACGACCTCTTCGACAAAGCAGTAGTCTTGTACGAAGGCCGCCAGATCTACTTCGGTCCCGCCAGCAAGGCCAAGGCCTACTTTGAGAAAATGGGCTGGGAATGCCCTGCTCGTCAGACCGCGGGCGATTTCCTCACTTCCGTGACGAACCCACAGGAGCGCAAGGCCAGACCGGGTATGGAGAACAAGGTTCCTCGTACGGCGGAGGAGTTTGAGCTCTACTGGCATAACTCGCCTGAGTGTAAGAGGCTGCGTGAGGAGATTGAGGTGTATCAGCAGGATTATCCTTCTGATAACCGCTCTGAGGCTATTGCGCCTTTGAGGGAGCGAAAGGCTCTTGTGTAAGTACTTCACCCCGTGAGATCAACGGTATACTGATGATGTGTATAGTCAGGATAAGCATGCTCGACCCAAGTCTCCATACCTCATCAGCTTCGTAACTCAGATCCGCCTGACGACCAAGCGAGCCTACCAGCGAATCTGGAACGATCTTTCAGCGACAGCAACACACGTTGCAATTGATGTAATCATGTCTCTCATCATCGGTTCAGTCTACTACGGCACTGGCAACGGATCCGCAAGCTTCTACCCCAAAGGCGCAGTTCTCTTCATGGGTATTCTCATGAACGCACTCGCTGCCATCTCTGAGATCAACAACCTGTACTCCCAGCGCCCCATCGTCGAGAAACACGCCTCTTACGCCTTCTACCATCCCGCTGCTGAAGCCATCTCAGGTATCGTGGCGGACATACCCATCAAGTTCATCTCGGCGACTGTGTTCAACATCATCCTATACTTCTTGGCTGGTCTGCGTCGTGAGCCTGGTAACTTCTTCCTGTTCTTCCTCATCACGTACATCTCGACGTTTGTCATGTCTGCGATCTTTAGGACGATGGCTGCTGTGACCAAGACGGTTTCTCAGGCTATGATGTTGGCTGGTGTTATGGTCCTTGCGCTTGTTATCTATACTGGTTTCATGATTCGTGTTCCGCAAATGGTTGATTGGTTTGGCTGGATTAGGTGAGTGGCTTCTTACTTGCTCCTGAGGACCTGCTAACAGCTACAGATGGATTAACCCAATTTTCTACGCCTTTGAGATCCTGGTCGCCAACGAATTCCACGGTCGCGAGTTTGACTGTTCCCAGTTCATCCCCTCCTACTCCGGCCTCAGCGGCGATACATTCATTTGCTCAGCCGTCGGATCTGTAGCAGGACAGCGAACAGTCAGTGGAGATGCCTTCATCGAGACCAACTACCGATACTCCTACTCTCACGTCTGGCGCAACTTTGGCATCCTCATTGCCTTCCTCGTCGGCTTCATGCTTATCTACTTCACCGCCACAGAGCTCAACTCCAAGACCGCGAGCAAGGCTGAGGTCCTCGTCTTCCAGCGTGGTCAGGTCCCCGCTCATCTTCAGGATGGTGTTGACAGGAGTGTGAACAATGAGCAGCTCGCTGTGCCTGAGAAGACCAACGAGGGCCAGGACTCTACTGCTGGACTTGAGCCACAGACTGATATCTTTACTTGGAAGGATGTTGTCTATGACATTGAGATCAAGGGTGAGCCGAGACGTCTTCTGGATCACGTCACTGGTTGGGTCAAGCCTGGTACTCTCACCGCTCTGATGGGTGTTAGTGGTGCCGGCAAGACTACTCTTCTTGATGTTTTGGCTCAGCGAACTACCATGGGTGTCATCACTGGAGACATGCTTGTCAACGGAAGACCTCTCGATGCCAGCTTCCAACGCAAGACAGGATACGTCCAGCAGCAAGGTGAGTGACATCCTTGCATCAACTGACCTTTGCAAATTACTAACACGTCTCAGATCTTCATCTCGAAACCTCCACTGTCCGCGAGAGTCTCCGCTTCAGCGCCATGCTTCGTCAACCCTCAACCGTGAGCACCGAGGAGAAGCACGAATGGGTCGAGAAGGTCATCGACATGCTCAACATGCGCGACTTTGCCAGCGCTGTCGTCGGTGTCCCCGGAGAAGGTCTCAACGTCGAGCAACGCAAGCTTCTCACTATCGGTGTCGAACTCGCCGCTAAGCCCAAGCTTCTACTCTTCCTCGATGAACCTACCAGCGGTCTTGACTCCCAGAGCTCTTGGGCCATCGTCGCATTCCTTCGCAAGCTCGCCGACGCAGGGCAAGCTATCCTCTGCACTGTCCATCAGCCCAGCGCCATTCTGTTCCAGGAGTTCGATCGTCTTTTGTTCCTTGCCCGTGGTGGTAAGACCGTGTACTTTGGCGATATCGGCCAGAACTCGCGCACGCTTCTTGACTACTTTGAGAAGGAGGGTGCTCGGGCTTGCGGTGATGATGAGAACCCAGCTGAATGGATGCTCGAGATCGTCAACAACGCTACTAGCTCACAAGGCGAAGATTGGCACACTGTTTGGCAACGCAGCCAAGAGCGTCTCGCTGTCGAAGCTGAAGTCGGTAGAATTGCATCTGAGATGTCGTCAAAGAACCCCCAAGACGATTCTGCCAGCCAGTCCGAGTTCGCCATGCCGTTCCGTACACAGCTCCGAGAGGTCACTACGCGAGTCTTCCAGCAGTACTGGAGAATGCCCACGTATATCATGTCGAAGCTCATTCTTGGCACGATCTCTGGTCTTTTTATTGGCTTCTCTTTCTACCAGCCTGACAACTCGTCTGCTGGCATGCAGAATGTCATCTTCTCCGTCTTCATGATTATCACAGTCTTCTCGACCATTGTTCAACAGGTAAGCCCCCATCACCGTTGGCCTTACAGTATACTGACCCTTTTTAGATCCAACCTCACTTCATCACCCAGCGTGACCTGTACGAAGTCCGAGAACGACCCAGCAAGGCCTACTCTTGGAACGCCTTCATCATTGCCAACGTCATTGTCGAGATCCCCTGGCAGGCTCTTACTGGCATTCTCATGTATGCCTGCTTCTACTACCCTGTCATGGGTGTCCAGAGCTCAGCCCGCCAGGGCCTTGTCCTTCTCTTCATGATCCAGCTCATGCTCTACGCCAGCTCGTTTGCTCAGATGACCATCGCTGCTCTTCCTGATGCTCTCACTGCCTCGTCCATTGTCACTCTCTTGGTACTCATGAGCTTGACCTTTAATGGTGTTTTGCAGTCTCCTGATGCTCTTCCAGGTTTCTGGATCTTCATGTATCGCGTTAGTCCTTTCACCTACTGGGTTGCCGGTGTTGTATCTACCGAACTGGGTGGACGTCTTGTGGAGTGTTCACGATCTGAGGTCTCGATCTTCAATCCTCCATCAGGCCAGACTTGTGGCGATTACATGGCAGACTATCTGAAGCAGGCTCCCGGTCAGCTGCAGAACCCTGATGCTACATCGGGCTGTGAGTACTGTTCTTTGTCCAACGCCGACCAGTTTATGGCTGAGAACAGGATCTACTACACCGAGAGATGGCGTAACTTTGGCATTGTTTGGGCTTATATTGGCTTCAACATTTTCGTTGCTGTTGCAACGTATTACATGTTCCGAGTCAAGAAGTGGAACTTTGGAAAGAAGAAGAAGGTCTAAGGTGGCAATGATTTAATGGTTATCTCATACTTGTTTTCTTGACAGGAGTCAGTTTTGTATCTTAGATTGGTTCTATAGTGGTAAATATTAGTCTTGTAATAGCGCTTAAAAGTATTTAATAATTTCACCTTCTCTTTTTAATTTCCGTCGCTCCCACGCCTTATATCTCTCGTTTGGTGCCTCATCAAAGTAAGGTTCCAACTTTTGCATTGAAAGCTAAATCTTGAACGAGGTCACCTGTTTGGTTGCAGAATGAGCCTCATGGCTACAGCCAAAAGTTTGTTTGGTGATCCAGGTGTTGGATGCTCTTCTTTCATAGCATCATGGCACAGTGAACGCGGGTGTTGGACAGTGATTTCTGATAGTCAGTGACTTTCTGCTGCCAAATACCTGATCATCTGGATTTGGCTGATCACGGATGAATCATAATGACTGACAAGGTTCAGTTTATCCAGCGTCAGCAAATCTTCGAAAAGTTTCCTGATCGAGACAGCCCCACCCGGCAGTGAGTCACGCCATCATCAGCAGCTTATCGCATCTGAAGCATAATTCGATGCTTATTTAAATGCAAGACTCGCTCTGAATTACTTACACATATCCGTTGAACACTTTCTGCAATCGACCACTAGATTCACTTGCAATCATGGCATCAACAAAACCAACTTGTTCACTTTGCGATGTCTCCTTTGACAACAGTCTCGAGCATCGAGTGCATGCCAAGAGTGAGGCTCAGTAAGTTTCAGCACCTGCATGTAATGCCAAACACGTGCATACTGACATATTACCAGTGTCCAAGCTTTGAGGAATCGTGCGGCTGCTTCGGGTCTAATCGAGCAGCTAACCGAGGACAGCGATACATTTTCGCATACAAGCAATGATGCAGAAGTGCTCTCAAGTAGCGACGATGAAACCGGAGACGAGAGTTCGAGCAGTGCGATCCCTGAATTTGATCCCACAAAATGCATCATCTGCACGCACAGCGACGAAAGCTTTGATCACACCCTTCTTCACATGGAAACTGCCCACGGTCTACGAATATCGTTCCGGGACCATCTAATCGTGGACTTGGAGACAGTGATATGGTATCTCTACTTCCTAGTGGCCACATACCGCGAGTGCATCTACTGCGGAACACGAAGACGGACGGTAGAGGGGATTCAGCAGCACATGAGAGATAAAGGCCACTGCAGGGTTGAGTTGACAGACGAGATGCAGGAGTTTTATGACCTCGAAGGTCTAAAGGCTCATGGCCGAGGAAACTCGGTTTCAGTCGATAACGAGAGTCTTCGGCTATCATCAGGCAAGATCCTTTCACATCGTGATGCTCCCGTCACAAAACCACGCCGAACATCGCCGCAAGAAGACACTGAGGAGAAGAGGGCACCTCTTCCCAGTCATGCGGCTTCTGATGCACTTACAGCCAGAGATAAAAAAGATGCTGCTCTTGCGTCTCAATTAGCGCGGCTCAGTGTCAAGGACCAGCAGAGTCTGATACATTTGACATCGTCAGAACAGAGAAGTTTCCTCCTGCAGAGGAAGAAGGAATTGGATGCAGTTCGTCGGTCGGAAAGAAAGATGAGGCTGAAGACGGAGAGGTTGAGTAACAGGACTATGATGACGCACTTCAAAAATGATGTTCCTGGGAGGAGTAACGGATGAGTAGAATGGCTGGTCGCTTCTATTCGAGACATAGTGTTGTCACAACAGACGATTTAACGAACTTGGGTAGTGCTAAAGTCCTTTGAAATACTAATAATCTTGAGTCTTCTTCATGATGCCGTGTATTTATGATCTATCGTGTTCTACATCAGTCGAAAGCCATCATCATTGGCAGTAGCTGGCTCCGTGAAATCTGTCTGTTCAAACCAGCTCGCATTCAATCAGACTCTCAACTCCATTCGCGACAGTCCAAATGTTGCAAATCTTCAGTCCAGCTTCTCCAAGTAGCTTCTCCCAGTTTTGTTGCGTGCGTTCTCGCGAGGCAAGCAGAGTAAGCATCATGATATCCAAAGCTGTAGCCTCCCACTGGGCACCAGTATTCGGGATGACGTTCTCGTTGATCAGAAGCTTGCTATATCCGGGCTTCATGGCAGCCTTGACTTGGCCCAGGATCTTAAGACAAGTCTCATCTGACCAATCATGGAGGACGGAGTGCATGTAGTATGCACGGGCGCCTAGAGTCAGGTTAGAAAGCATCACGATAAGGGAAACAGGGTTAAGTAACTTTGATGGGCTGCTCGGTATAGAAGTCATACTTCATTCGCTCAATCTTGTTGTCCAGTGAAGTGATCTGATCAATCACGACGGGAAGATCCTGGAGGATGAGACGACCTGGTGCATCGGGGAACTTGCGGCAGAACTCTCCAATATCATGACCAAATGAGCCACCGATATCGACCAATAGAGCAGAGTCATCTGACTTCTCAAAGCCATCGATAAGCTTCTCTTGAACGGGGAAGAAACCCGCGTCCATCCAAGACGGTCGACCTTGACGGTAGCCGCCCATGTGAAGATGGAACAGCTGGCCGTATGGTGGGTTGGTGTGAAGATGCTCAAAAATGTCTTTTCTGTCTTGTAACCAAGTTGCAGGGGAGAGTTGCTTATGTCAGTGGCATCCTTCCAAGAGTTGATGTCGGCCCATTCGTGGAATTGACCTAGAGCGTTGAGACAGGCTCCAGAACTAGAGGCCGCGTCAGCGCATGACATATGCTAGAGTCTGGGTGTTTTTACATGCAAGGGTATCCAGCGTTGATGAATGGGAAAGCCATCGACTTGATGAAGTTTGTGGCTTGGTATGTATCCTGATCAATCTCGGTGATGTATCCCATTGAAGAGACATGTCTTACAAGACGAGCTTCATATTATTAGTCACATAGTACAAGAGATGAGATAGTAATGCACCCACCAAGAAGAGCAGGCTCAATGTTCTTCTCCTTCGCGACATCGGCGACCTTGAAAGGCCCATTGATCTTGGCGACATGAGTCCAGACTTCCTTAACGGTACCAGCCGTCAAAGCGCAGTGAAGCGATGGCTCAGCCCAAACGTGACGAAGCATAGTCTCTCTGGGAGTCTCGAGTGACTGCCACAGGCTCTTAGCCTTAGCCATGAGCTTGAGTCGCGCTGTCGGGTCATCACTATCTAGATCGCCACTAAGAGCATTAATCTCCTTGATCAGAGAGGGAACAGCGCCAATGTTGGCGGCGTCCAGAGCGATTGATACATCGGGCTCTTCCGACTTGGTGGCATCTGGGGTGCCGTCTGAAGATCCAGAGGAACTCAAAGCTGAGACGGAACTTTCGAGCTTCTTCTCTGTTCCATGGTATTCTGTTTCTGGGGCGGTATGTCCGTTTGTGTGAGAAACAGTTGTGTCAGCCATAATGAAGGGCTGTGAAAAGAAATGCCTTGTGTATAAAAGTTATGATCCACTTGAGAAAATGGAAGCAAGGTAATATCAGTGAGGGAGGGATTCAGGAGGAATCAACAGCAATAAAAAGAAAGGAAAGAAGCAGAAGTGCCCAGAGCTCGTCAATGCATGGCATGATAGCTTGGCTGTTGGTTGACCCCCGATCCTCCAACCGTTACAGACCCATTCTCATGCATGTGGTTGTGAAGTCGACCAATTGGGGATCTTGCCAGAGAGTCCAGTCGTTCGGGTTGCATTCAGAAGATCTTCGAAACAGCCTGACACCACCTTCCTGGTAACCCTTTACATACCAAGGATATGACAAGATGCACTGATTCGTCTACCAATGCTGATCACTGGATCATACGACGACATTGATGCGTTTGCCAGGCCACAGAGAACGATCTGCGTTAAGTGAACGGGTATCTGGGACAAAGCTCCGTTGCGAACCTAGCAGTTGCAACGTTGAACCAACAGCATGGTTATGATCCTGATCAGGGGCTTCGCCGAGTGCTACGTCGAACCAACAGAGTTTCTCAAACCCTTGCTCGAGGGGAAAGAGACGACACCATGCTCAACGCAAGCGAGGATAGAGCGAGAAGTCGGAACGGGCCTTGGAAAGAAACTTGGTTCATCTGAAAGCAATGAATTCTCGGTATCGAAATGGATATTATATTTCAAGCATGATAGAAGAGCAGGCCTCTTTATCGCCTTTTCACATGTGATAGAGAAGAGACTCAAATATCAGAATTTAGAAAGCATATCATGGAGAAATGTGGTCGCCAAGAGCGGAGCCAACAGTTGGCAGCTAGCACCGGGAAATTGGCCCGCTTCGCCAATTAAGCTGCTTTGGGTCCCAGTGTGCCAAGCAAAATGACGACTGGGAATAGCCGAATATACGAGGAACGTGGTATAAGTACGCGGTAAATCGCAGACACTTGATACTGCCATCTAGTTATCTTAATAGACGACACACTCGCTCTCTTCACGACGACAGTGGCCTGAGAGGAAGATGCCAGGAATTGTCTTTCATGGCAGGTTTAAAACGGCTCAATTGTCATACCAGTTGGTTCTGGTCAAGCAAGGGTTAGAACAATCCTTGGCGACGCATCCTTCGGAGGGTTTGGATCGACATGTCAACCCCTGAGTCTCAGTCGAATTCGGGGAAGCGGAAAATGGCCCCCACTATCAGTATCAGTAACGGTTGTTGGTTGTTGGTTACGCGCGTCGACATCTGCAACATCACTCCACCGACAACCTTGTCCTTTTACTACAAGTCTGCCCACCTTGCGAGATTTAACCACTTCAACCTTCGCCTAGATGTAATATATCGACACGTTTAGGGATGGAAAAAGCACTGTTTCGGGGAATGCGGCATCATGGTTGCCAATCCTTCAACAGAGTCGTATTAACAAAAATCCTTTCCACGTTGACAAAACTTGACCCCGGCTTCTCGTAACAAAAGGTTCGATGATTCATTGCCCAAAGAAGTATAGCATGGTTGGGCTCTTGTGCCTCAGACCAAGCAGTCATGGCCCCCTTTCTGCAAACATGTATGTCTCTTGTTCCTGCAGGACATAAGACCCAATCCTCTGGATTCGACCCAACCAACATGAGTGAATGAGACTCTTTTCTCTCTCTTGAGCTATTTTTCGTATACGTGTGCGCTTGGCATACAATGTCTTCTCCCCATCATACACAGGCGTATCTCGACGCTGATAAAGGTCCGACTATTCTTGGGCTAGTCATCGCCGTCTCTATCCTGAGTACAATCTTTGTGGCTGGACGCGTGTACACTCGAAAGAGGATCATAGGCGCACTGCACCTTGATGACTGGTTCACAATCATTGCAGTGGTATGTGCCCTCGCTCTTCTTATCTGCGTGGCGCTAATTAGCTTCAGATCTTCGAATGGTGCCAAGTCGGTGTTACAGTTGTGGCTGTTAAGAACGGTAATGGCAGACACTTTGATCTTCTAAATGTGACGCAACAGCAGAATGTCATTCTATACACTATCTTGGGGTTCCCATTTGGTGTCATGGCCTTTGGGTTTCCCAAGCTCGCCGTCGTCGCGCTCATCACACGACTTATGAACCCCGGCCGATTACACAAGATATTTCTTTGGGTGCTGGCTGGATGCTGCATGATGGGTTTGCTTGGGTGTATCATCATTCTCTTTGCTCAGTGCTCGCCTGTCGAGTCTCAATGGACATTCTCGATCACTGATAAGAAGTGTTGGAGTCCTTATGTTCTTGTCAACTTTGCCATTTTTGCCGGCGGTAAGTCAATTGCGTTGATTTCATGAACGCCCTGCTGACATTTGACTAGCCTTGTCTGCATTTACGGACTTGTATCTTGCGGTGTATCCCGCCGTGGTTCTGTTCCATCTACAAATGAACAAACGGAAGAAGATTGCCTTGTCGTTTGCATTGGGCATTGGTTCAATGTTGGTGTTGTGTTGTCTCGTTGATCAGGAAAGATGCTAACCTCCGTCTCCAGCGCTACTATCGTAGCCATTTACAAATGCACCCGCCTGCCATCACTCGCCAGTAAAGACTTCTCTTGTGTGCACTATTTGACCTTCTTCGCGCCCTTGTACTAACAATTGGTAGATGAGACCTCTGACCTTGTGATCTGGACAGTGTAAGTAACATGATATGCCCTGACATATGAAACGCCCACTAACGTCACGTCTCCCAGCATCGAAGCGAGCACCATCATCATCGCCTGCTGCATCCCAGTCCTCCAACCCCTTGTAGACGCCCTCCTAGGTCGCCGAGCCTTTGGATCCTCCCCTGGATACAAGAACTACAGCTCCTCCGGATACCAAAACTACGGCAACTCCAGAACCGGCCCAAACATTGAGCTTAGCGACAGTAGGAAACTGCGAAGCGATGACCGAGGGAATATGACAAACGTAAAGTATCTTGGGTCTGGGGCCGCGGAGCTTGACTCGCAGGAAAGCATACTGCGGCACGATGGGGCAAAGACAACGGACGCCCATTCGGCGGATGCTCACTCTGTCAATGCACCGACTGAAGGTGAAGTTCCTCGATAAAGGAGGCAATGTCGAGCTATGGACCACGGATGTAAGATGGTCAGTACGAATTTAATGTGTATATGGTAGAAGCTTTAAATCATATGCGGCTGTTTGACAAACGACAAGTGGTATCAATTGGAGGCCATGCAAGTCTGGCAATTTCACAGCCATTCTGCCGCAGCTTTGGCAGCTTGCTCCCCTTCCCTTCGAAACCCGTTGATATGGCCGCTCTCAACAATATCATGCGGCGCGCCGTGTTCAATGCGTATAGTCACATCGTTCCCAGCCTCTCTCATATCCTGAACCCATTCAACAACCTCATCGTAGAGCAGTTCTGCATCTCCGACATGGGCCCAGAGCTTTGTCCTGGTTCTGAACGGGTTGCCCTTTAAAGTAACATACGGCCCGGTCCTATCGACGATGCTTTCAGGGGCAAAAGACTCGGTTGCCCATTCGGCAAAGTCGGCTGGTAGATAATCTGTGCTGTAGTTCTTTCGCTGTCGAACGTGATGCGCTGGTGTCGCCGCCGGAATATCGATCCACGGAGACCAGAGTAAAGCAGCCTTGGGACTTGGAGTGTCTGGCAAGTACTCGCTGATATATCTCAGCAAGGAGATGACAAGATGGCCACCTGCGCTGTCACCACTGACGATGATGTTTTCTGCTGAAACTCCCAAGGATAAGACATGTAGATAAGCGGTGACGGCATCCTGAAGGGCTGCTGGGAAACGCCCCTCTGGCATGCATGTTAATCTGTATCCAGCAAACAGGACCTTTGGAGTGATGTGTTTTGAGAACACGCCGGCGAAATATCCGCTGTCGAGTGGCAGAGGGCTTCCGAGAACATAACCACCGCCATGGAAGTGGAGAAGAAGATACTCCCCTGATTCCATGTTGGATAGTGAAAGCGAGTCATGAGCTTCAGGGTACCATACGGCCCGAACCGTGCCCGGCTGTATGACCTCGCCTTTCAAGGGTCCGCGGTAGACATTTCGGTCCGATGCTGGCGGAATGGATATAAACCGCAATCCCAGATCTTCGCGCTCCGTTGGCATCCGGGTTATGAGGCGAATACTTGTGTAGAATTGCATAAGGTTAAACATGAGCTTGCGGCCCAATGTTTGGTGAAGAGTCCATTTCTCATGGGGGCGATTGCTTGGGATGATGAAGTAGAGAGCTGATGGGACTAGCAGAAGAATGTGACAGATCAAGACGCAGGCGTGCCACGCGACGTGACACCATGACAGCAGCGCCATGGTGCGTTGCTGTGCGTTAGAGCCTACGTTTTGAGCGTGCTGGAAATGTCTTTAGATCAGTTCCAATAATGAAAGAAAGATATAGTGCTTTGGGTGACATTCAAGATTGATACCCGAGGAATTGCACTCAGTATGTGGGGTATCGGGGTCCGCGGGGCGAAGACAACTTTATCCGTGAGAGCTTTTGAGCCTCAGACTGTATCAAATCTATTTCACCTCTGCAAAGGCATCCAGAGCCTCATGCAACTTCCCAAAAGTCCCATCATGCCAGCCCGCAATCTGAGCCCATTCATCCCCAGGCAGAGTAGCATGCAGCATCCTCAGCCACGCCCCAACAAGCATATCCGCATAGCTAACCTTCTCCCCAAGCAAAAACGGACCACTCATATCCCTCGTGAATAACTTGGCAAGATTGCCGAGCATTTCTCCCAGAGACTGCATCACCTTCTCCCGAGCCTCGCCAACTAGCGTAAAGTCGTCCCACTGTTTCACCCCCGCACGTCGCACAAACTCAGCCTTGCTCTCCTCCTCAGACGCTGGATCGAATGGCATTCCCTGGACGCCCAGTTGGACGTGTGCAGTAAACGCCGCGTCGATGTTTAGGTTAAACTTGGCGTACTCGGGGTTTTTCTTGTCGCGCCACTCAGAAAGAGGGACGAGGATGTAGGGATGCTCAAAGTCGAAGTCGAGCGGCTGAGTGGGGAAGAGATCGCCTCCACCAGAAGTTGGGTAGGCTTTCTGCAGGTAAATAGCAATGTCGAAGGAATCGCCGACTACAGACCCAGTTGAGGGGTCTTGAATGATGGGCAGAGTGTAAAAGTCTTTGCCGTCGTTGAATTTGCGACAGGCGGGGACGTTGAGGCCGGTGCGGACTTTGGTGATGTCTGGCAGGGCTACCCATGTCGTCGAGTAGGGAACGCCCTTGAAGTTGAGAGCGAATCTGCTCTTCCAGGGATTTGGGGAGAAGCAGTTCTTTTCCACCGGCGGGCGGGCCGCGATATCGTAGAAGACAATTTTCTCTGAAGACTCGGACATGATAGTGATGTAGATCTGAAGATGTTGTTGTTGTTGGCTGTAAGATGGGTCACGATACGAAAATTGATACGTGGCTCGTTGATGATTGGCTTGGTCACGATGTCTCACAAACACGCTTCATGACAAGTCACCAAATTGGGGTCACGATGATTCAATTAATTTTTATGAAATGCAATAAATATAATTTGCATTTCTTATTTATTTTAGTGATACGCCGAGGAGTATTCTCTTATTTCCATCAAGACTGGTTAGAGAACCAGCTGGCTTATCTAGCCCTATAATGTAGATCCACAATCTTGGACCCAAGATGAACTTCACAATATTTCTCCAATGTGACACGATACAACCTGATTGGCTGCCTCTGACCGGAATTACTATACCTCTGGCCAAGAAAACAATAACCGCAAGCTATATCTCAGCGCAAATTATATGCCGTCCACCGAGTTTGGTGCTGAGTAACAGATGTAGCCAAAGCACGCGCTTTGATTCGTCGGTCCGTAAAAAGCACACATTGGTATAGGGTCAAGGCGCGGTCCAAGGCAAAGCCCAATGCCGAACAACCGACTTGAACAATTATTCGCTTGCCAAGCACAATGCTTCATGAGCTTGACAGCAAATTGGTCCACCGATGTCACGGCCTTGTTTCCGCATCTACGATGGCGAGCCCGTAATATTGAGTCTCGATTAGATGGCGTAAATTAAGAATGAGGCTATGTCTTAGCTTGGTGATATAAAGTCTAAGCTCATAGACCGTGTCGTGTAGAGACTTAATTTCATCTTCTTTCTTTGTGTGTGATATCAATATGTCTGTTAAGTCAATAACAGAAAACTTCCCTCTCGCCAGATATAGGGCTGGTGGCGGACATCCGACTGGTCAACGCAACGGCATAGAGGAGAATCTGGAGGAGTCCTTCCTCAGTCATTTCACTCAATTATTCAACAAATACGCCGGGCCAAACGGCACCTGGCATCGAGACCAAATCGGCCTCTTCATGCACCACGTCCAAGTCGAAAACCCGGAAGGTCTGGCCAGTTACCTTGTCGATCAAGATGAGCTAAACCTGCCTGAACTCATCAAGTATCTCACCTCACCATGCGGCAACATTCTCGAAATGGCAGCTCCTCAAGACTTGACCTGGCCACTGAACAACTACTTCATCAGCTCAAGCCACAACACGTATCTTACTGGCAACCAACTTTCCAGCGACTCAAGCACTGAAGCGTACAAAGACGCCTTGCTACGTGGATGTCGATGCATTGAGATCGATGTCTGGGATGGCAAAGAACAGTGGAAGCCAGGATTCGGCTCAGAGGATGAAGTTGACGGGGAAATGAAGGATATTTCCCCTGAAGCTGCGCCTAGAAAAATGGGCTTTGCAGATCGTGCCATCATCAAGATTGGGCGCTGGGCTATGAATAAGTTTGAACCCGTTGATCCTGACGGAAAAACAGTTGATGACAGACTCTTGGATGTTATTGATGCCGAGCCACGAGTTCTTCACGGCTTCACTCTTACTAAAGGGGTTCTCTTCCGCGACGTATGCGAAACCGTAAAAGAGTACGCGTTCTCCACGTCTGATCTTCCACTTATCGTCAGTCTAGAAGTCCACTGCTCTCCGCTACAGCAAGGCGCCATGGTCAACATCATGGAGGAGATTTGGGCTGACTATCTTCTCCCTGCACCCGAGTACGAATCTGATTGTCTGCCATCTCCTCATGAGTTGAGGAACAAGATTCTGATCAAGGTCAAGTATGTTCCGGAGGGCGTCAAAGGAAATCGTAAGGACACGCCTGATAGCACGGATCACGAGAGCATGCTTGAGGTTGTTGTGGAGGGGGACGAGAAGAAAGTCAAGAAGATCAAGCCACCAAAGATCATTCCTCGACTGAGTCGCCTTGGTATTCATACTCGAGGGATTAGTTTCAAGTCACTCGAGGAGCCCGAAGCTTCGATGCCGAATCATATTTTCTCACTGTCGGAGAATGCAGCCTTTGCGATTCAGAGACGCATGCCAAAGGCTCTGTTTTCCCATAACAGACAGTTTCTCATGCGGACTTATCCTCATGGTATGCGGTTTGACTCGTCCAACTACGATCCCGTCATCTTCTGGCGAGCTGGTGTCCAGGTCGTGGCTCTCAACTGGCAATCATGGGATCTGGGGATGGTGCTTAATGAAGGCATGTTTATGGGCTCAGATGGATATGTTCTTAAGCCTGAGGGATATCGTCATGACCCGAGCCAACAGCATAGTATCGAGGAGTTTCACATTCCTAGCAAGACATTGGACAGGATGGCCATCACAATCGTCGCAGCACAGAACCTCCCTTTACTCAATCGCCATGATGATCCCGCCAAATTTATTCCTTATGTCAAAATTGGCCTTCATACAGAGCCAGATGCCCTCTCAGCGATAGTAGATGAGAATGCTACGGCCGAGGAAGTCAAGCAGATTGGGTACAGCGGCGAAACAGGTAAAAGCAAAGGCACCAGTCCAGACTTTGGAGGTGAGACGGTTGAGTTCCTCAACGTCGATGGTGTTGTTCCGGAATTGGCTTTCCTTTCATTCAGGGTCATGAATGATGTACCTGGGCCCGATGTCATGGCAGCTTGGGCTTGTGTTCGTTTGGATAGATTGAGGCTAGGATATCGCTTCTTGAGGCTGCTTGATAAAGAGGGTATGCCGAGCAAGGGCATCTTGTTGGTCAAGAGTGAGATCAGGGAAGCCATTTAGCTACAATGTAGACGGGAAGAACCTCTCAGGCATGCCGTGATAGTAAGATTTTTAATGCTTTCCGGGACTTACTCTACGGTAGATATAAAGCTAGTGAGGGGATCGTAATAAGCTTCGAGCACCCGCACAAAAGAAAAGCATACCATTCGATAGAGTTGAAAGTACACTTTTCTGCTCTCATTGCTGCCTACGATCATACTTTGTGGTAGAAACCCAGTGGTCCTGATGACGAGACGAGTTGTTAGAAACACCGCTTAGTCATTTTGCGTGGTTCACGTGCTGGCATCCTTGAGTCGGGTTAAGCTTATCAATATCAGGCAATCGCGTAGATTAGGAAGTTGAGCTGATGAACCCTTGCTTTTGGGCTTCGGGAGCCGAGATTCCGCGGGTTGCCGCGGGGTCCCGTTAGCTAAAGTCTGAGCCATTCAACGCAACGAGGAAGCTCCCATGAACGAGAATGAACGACATGCCATTTAGCGAAAGCGAAAGTCGTTTACTGAACGAGGCATCAACGAAGAATTTGTTAGGACCATGCTAAATGTCGCTGAAACATGGCATCGTGGATTATTTCAGGGCTGAGGGTAAGCTTCAGCCACGAATCTTGATGAGGGTTAGCTCCGATGCTGAAGGTCGTCGTTCAATTTATGCATTGATCTTATCTTACAGCATATGAAACTTGACCGTGTCTGCCTCGTGTATTTATAGCAGACGCTGAGTGATACGGGCTCATCCGTGTATCCCAGCCCCAATGAGCCACCCAACGTGTTTATTCGTATTCCCCAAATTACACCACCCCAGAACAGGAATAGCTACTCAACCATCAACGAATGCCGTTTCTGCCGCACCCATGCCTGATTCAGGGGACGCCCGCGGGACACAGAAGATCAGCACCAACAAAAAATGGCTCGGGTCATCACTGTCACCCTTAGCACGTGGCGGTCGTTTGGGAACATCATACGGTCCCGCTGCCGCCAATCAGACCTGAGTCGAGAACAAAAAAGCCTCGAGGCTGAGTTGAGTTGGCGCAGGGGGTTGCAGATGACGACGCGTCTTTTTATTTGCCGGCCGTTGCCCACTTCAATGAATTTAAATTTAATTACTATATAAGGCCGGCAAGGTAAAAGGAGTTTTTTTTTTTTTTTTGTTTTTACACGAAACTTTACGCACGCGACGTATAAATACCAGAGACGGACCAGATTTTTCTCAACTCTTGCGCTGGGGAATGTTTTGGACAATGGCACTACAAAATATCATTCAACACTTGCGCGCGCGCTTTGGGAAATATGAACGACTTTACGACGAGGAGCACATTGAGTCAGAATCGCCATCTTACAAACGATGCGTCCCCAAACGATTTAAATTCCCGAGGTTCAGGAAACTCACAGTCTATCTAATCCTGAGCAACCTAATTATTCTCGGCCTGTTAATTCATTCCATCCGCCCGCTCATCACCCTCCTCATACGGAATAACGAACTATTCGCAATCAACTTTTCTGTCGACCATGCAGCACAACCAGGCGCATTCCAAAGGCCAGATGGGAAGAAGATACCGCGGATTTTGCACCAGACAGCGCCAAACAGCTCGATTCCAGAAATCTGGGCAACGTCGCAGCAGAGCTGCAAAGAAGCGTATTCTGAGTTTGAATATAAGCTCTGGACTGATGAGGGGGCGCGAGAGTTTCTTAAGGAGGAATTTCCGTGGTATCTCGACACTTGGGATAATTATCCTTTCCCTATCCAGCGCGCAGACGCCATTCGGTATTTTGTGCTGTATCATTTTGGCGGAATTTATATGGACATGGACACATATTGCAACTCGTCCTTCCCCGTGGATCAGATCGAATCACTACCAGGCAAGGACCATGCCTTATTCAAATCGACATTACCAACTGGTATCACGAATGATTTTTTAATCGCGACCGCACGACACCCAGCTTTCGCATCAGCAGTATCAAGACTGGCCAGCTTTCACCAAACAACCCGACTCTGGGCCCGTCTTCAACCCTACGCAGCTATCATGCTGTCTACAGGGCCCCTCTTCTTGACTTTGGCGGTACAGCAATATCTGCTTGGCCAGCCAATTCTACCATCGCCTACCATACACATCATGGACCCCGCGGTGCTAGACCATTACATGGTAGATTTCGAAACCGCGACCTGGCATCAGAGCGACGCCCAGGTCCTCAAGTGGCTCGGCGACAGGCCGTGGACATGGTTCAGTCTAGGAATCATTGGGGTCATTGCGGGCATATACACCTTTAATTGCGTGCTATCACGAACATCCATGACTCTTTACCGTAAGCTATTATAATACAATACACAGCGACTGCTTTTTTCAAGACAAATAAAAAGTTCAATTTTCCCCAGCTGGCTAGAACGGGCGGGCACATTAATTTCAGCCCCTGTCGCTCTGTTAATTTACTCGGATAAGCGGCACAATTACCTGGTCACGGCTCGCTCCTGTAACTTTCGGCTAGTTCCAAAGACAGAAATAACCGAAAACTCAAACGCGTCCGCGGAAAAGAGTGGCTCGACGAATACGGGATGGCCAATTAAAACGTGTATAGGGGTGAGGCAGACGAGAAGCTGATGGATGGACCTGGTCCAGATCACGTCGTCAGTGAACAGCCACGTACGTGGCTTAGCTGTCACATCACGACCACGACGACAGCCCCCTTTTCATCGCATATGTAGAACCATCAGATGCATGACCACGGGGCTTCTGTAAAGTTCAATGAGAGTGTTGAAATATTGGGGCTTTCATGCGCGGGCCCCGCGGAGTCGCATTGCATAAAATTACAACTTTAAATTAAGTTCGTTGCCTTTCCAGCGACTTGGGTCAACTAACCTTGTTGCCTGATGATATGACTGGCAGTATCAGGCTTGTGGCTGGAAATGGTCTTGGTCAGCGGATATGTGAGTCGTAGGAGGCCTCATGACCAGTGATTACCTCTGCAGTATGAAAGAGATAATGGGCTATTTATTATGCAAGAAGGGTAATGACATGTCGAGTGTCAAATTTCCGTAGCAAGGAATCTTTGTGTTTTCACTATTCCCGGGTCGTTTAACCTTATCGAGGCTTCTTGATGTATGCTTATTAGAAAAGTGGTGTCCAGTTCGGAAGGGCTGTGAAAGTGGCACGACAAGCGATAGTTGACGTTCCTATGAAAAACGACAAGATAGGCTCTGTGGGTGAGATTAAGGAAAAGCTTTATTCTTCGGGCCACTTCACAGCAAATCGTCAAACACCGCAACGGTAAGAACTCTCATAGCCACAAATTCCTAGTACTGTTTATATTTTGTATTGAGCAGCAATTCTTTGTTATCATATGCTGCATCTCCTGGTTCATTGTATCCTTACACCATCCTTTACTACTTGGTAGTTTTACCTAGGTCTGCCTCTGTCCTCTCAACCAAAACATCAAAGATCCGCTGGACATGCTCATCTCGAACTCTTTCAACGCCTGTACATACACGAATCGCAAACTTGTCGTTTACAACGGTGCTGGTAAGGTAAAACTCCCCGGTTCTGTTGACCCATTCATAAAGCTCTTCCGTTCGAGCGTTGATCTCAGTCTCATCAGCTCCCTTGACACGGAAGGTCACCAGGCCAAAGCGCGCAGAGGTGAAGATAGTGAATAGATCAGGCCGACTGGCCAGCTTTTTCTGCAGGGATTCACCGAGTGTAACTCCGTTTCGAATGTGCGCTTGCAGTCCTCGGATACCGTAGCTGCGAAGAACGAACCATAGCTTGAGCGATCGGAAGCGACGTCCAAGAGGAATTTGCCAATCACGATAGTCAGTGACTAGTTCATTATCGGAAAATTGGTTACGCAGGTACGGCGGCTTGATGCTCAGGGACTGGATAAGCCAGGCTCGGGATCGGACCCATACTGCAGAGCAGTCAAAGGTAGTGAGCATCCACTTGTGCGGGTTGAAGTTGAAAGAGTGAAAGTCAGCCATCGGTGTAGTCAAAGGCTGATTCTCCTCGAGAAGAAGTGCAGATCCTGCATACGCAGCATCGACGTGGACCCAGATATCCTTTTCTGTTCCAGCGGTAGGGGACAACGCCTCAACGATGCCGGCAAAGTCATCAACCGCACATACATCAGTCGTGCCCATCGTAGCAGTCAGGTAAAAAGGCTCCAGCCCGCGGGCCCGCAACTCAGCTACCGTCTTGGCAACAGCACGACCAGTCATAGCGAATCCGTCTTCTTCAGTGACAGGGATAGCCACGAAGCGAACACCGAGAACCTGGGCAGCCTTCTTGGTACTCGAGTGGGATCCAGCACTTCCCAACGCGACGAGTTTGCTTCGTACAGTCCAGACAGCATCTTCGTCCATGTCCTTGGTGACAGCAGCGAGATACTTGTCGCGAGCAGCACACATAACAGTGAGGATAGCCTCGCTAGCACTGCCGTGAATGACGCCTCCTCCATGGGTGCTACCGCCGCTCAAATAGCATTCCGGGAGACCGAGAGCTTTGGCGAGCCAGTCCATGACAATGGTTTCCAGCTCTGTGACTGCTGGGCTGCAGATCCAGTTGAAATGGGCGCCGTTGAAGGTATTCGAATACATCTCAGCTAGGGCAGCAGGGTAACTGCTCGAGCAGGGAAAGAAGGCCATGAACCGGGGGTTGGCCCAATGGGTGATGCCGGGAAGGATTTTGGACTCGATGTCAGCGTGGATGTCACTCCAGGACTCTCCTTCAAGGGGAGCTGAAGATGGGAGCAGAGGACGGAGGTAGCCTGGCTTCACATCGGATACAACACGTTGAGAGGAGACATTGTCGTAATAGTCAGTGACTGTACATGGTTAACTTCAATGTTCATTGATCCAGTCATAAGAAACTTACTCTCGTCAATGGCTGTACGAGCTGCCTCGCGAAACTCTGCGGAGTCCATGGTGCTGAGTTCTGTCTGTATAAAATGTTGTCTTGGAATTGAATGTCAAGCGGTGGTCATGTCTGTATGATGTTGCATTATATATCATTCAACAGACTTCAAAATACCGCGCTTGTTTCCGATATTGCCATGAAAGGTGGGGGAGCATGATCGGATCCAGTCACCGTATGGAAATTCCGCTTCAGGAAAAGTCTGTTTGAACTCTCTCTCCAGAAAATCGCATGAGAATGTCGCCACATTTGTGATGGACAGCCAGTCTCCGCCCTTCTTTTGACAAAGACAAGACCCACCTCGGAATTATCACCTTGAGGCGTTCCGCGTTCCGAGTCCATGTAGGGTATTTTGATAGGAGTTTGAACGACATGTCAATCAAAGACGTTGGCATACAGCATTCTATCTTGCATAGTCAGTCAGATAGTATGTTGCTCGTTCATTATTGCCGTTCTGGGGTTGCTCGCATGGGAGGGCTCGAGTGGCCGAGCTGCGAAGGTCCAATAATCGCAAACTGTTGACTTCGGAACATACACAGGCTATCGTGGAAAGATCATAACAGCGACACAAGCAGCAATTTTCGTCAACCATTTCAGATGTTATTGGTCTTTTCCTAGTTCTATATGACGTTCACCCTATTATCCAAGGGAAAACAATAGGCCTTTATCGCCTTGACAATATTGCTCAATGCCGTTTCTTTTGTTAAATCCATAAAGTTCGGATGGTGTCGAGGGAGTAACGATACAAGCAAATAAAAATTGAATTAGATTTATAACTGTCTAAGCTAATATTAAAGACTCTCCTCCGTCTGACATAGAGCCAGGTAGTATCTCCTCGACATGGCTGTACACAACTACCCTAGCTTCGCCATGGCTTGATCAAGATAGGCCCCAATTATGAAATGGTCATGCACAGTACTAATGAGTTCAAACAAGGCAATCAGAACTTAGAGAAGAGCGACAGCAGCGGCACCAATGGCACCAGCCAAGCTAGCGAGCTTGCCCGACAGGCTTCCAGCTCCGTTGACAACAACAACAGGCTCCGAGGTCTTGGCAGGCTTGGAAGCTTCGGTGCTAGCAGGCTTGGAGGTCTCCATGCCAGTATGCTTGCCAGTAGCGGAAGCCATAGTGGTATGGGCAGCGCAAGCAGTGGGCTCAACGAGAGAACCACCGGGACCGTCGTAAGGGTTGTAGCCCAAGCACTCAGCCCACTCGGCGGCGCAAGTGGCATGGTTGGCATCAGGGGCGACGTTGCAGGCGTCATGAGCCTTGTTGCACTTCTCGAGGCAATCGCCAGCAGGGGCAGATGCAGTAGCAGTAGCACTATGGGTGCCGGTAGGCTTACCGGAGTGAGCGCAAGCAGTAGGCTCAACAAGAGAGCCACCAGGGCCATCATAAGGGTTGTAGCCAAGGCACTCAGCCCACTCGGCAGCGCAGGTAGCATGGTTGGCATCAGGAGCTACATTGCAAGCATCATGAGCCTTGTTGCACTTCTCAAGGCAGTCGCCAGCCTTAGCTGTCTCGGTGGCAGTAGGCTTGGCAGAGTGAGAGCAAGCAGTAGGCTCAACGTACGATGCGCCGCCATAAGGGTTGTAGCCAATACACTCGGCATACTCAGCAGCGCAAGTTGCGTGGTTGGCGTCAGGCGCAGTGTTGCACTTGTCGTGAGCAGCGTTACATTTCGCGAGGCACGCGTCGGTGGAGGAGGGAAGAGCAGGAATGGAGTCAGTGGCAGTTGGGTAGATGGGAGATGAGAAGGCTGTGTCGGCCGAAGCGGCTGGTGAAGCGCTCGAGAGCTGTGCGGCGCTGAGCATCAGGCCGAAGAAGACGGAACGAGTGTTGGAAACCATTTTGATGGAGAAACGATCGTGTTTGATGGAAGAGATTATGATGAGAGCGAAGGGAGGGAATACTCGCCAAGTTTACAGAGGTCGTTGGTATTTATAAGAGAACGCGCTGTGTCTCATTGTTAGTGTCTCTCGTGTAGGTAATTTAAAATAAACATCCGTGTCATCATAATTCCTCCCCCGCATTCTCAGTCACCAAGGTCCTTTTGTCGTATAGATCTTGTTCGTATTGATACGAAGTGGCTAGGCAAGACGCATTCCTCTAGCTCAAGGAGATGAGTCATTGAGCCAATCACGGGGCAAGAATAACAAAGGGAGGGCTGTAGGCTTTGTGGCGTTAGCCACTAATATGCAGTGTCTCAGGAACGCCCAGCCAAGTGCCATGATCTCCCTGGACCTGGAGGTATAGTTACGTCGAAATAAATCCTGAGAATGGAGGGATGTCTTATTTTGAGCTGTACTTACAATCATAGACGGGAAAGCTACACAGTTGATCTGCAGCGTCGAGTATTTACTAAACAGTTAAACTACAAATAAGATTTCTGATACAGTTGAGAGCTTAATTCCTAACCAAGTCATCCCTTGGGCAACCGGAACCTTCATTCCATTTATAGATCATCCATCGAGTCACGTTGATCGTCAAGCGCATGCCAGTCGGTGATAGGGCGAACAAGTGTCAGTCTGGAACATAGGACTAGTTTAGACATGCCGACTTCCGAGCCGAGGCAACTCAGGGGGAAATGCCCAAGCGCAATACGAACTGATGCAACGAAGCAATAATCGTGAGATCAACACCGTTTAATGAAACGACCAACCAGTCATGTATCATGAATCACGCCAATCTGGCCTTATTCTCGTTCAGAAGTGTACTGTAAGATTAAGGCAAACTACCTTATTGATGGAAAGATTTTCTTGAAATGAAGTTATGTTAGACATGTTTAAAGAGTGCAAATGCCAGTGGTCCTCTATGCAGCCCTTTCAAAGTCGTTCCTGACGCTTTGTGCCAGTGCTTCATCTGCCAACACCCTAATTGCTATCATCGCAAGCCCCCTTGCACAATTCATAGCTGCTTTGTGAGCACCCTCCTTTCCAGCACATGTAGCAAAGTCTGGATGGTGTATAGATGCCTCTGGAGTAGTTGGAATGGCAAATCCACCATGGAAACCCGGAACATGATAAGAAACGTTACCCATGTCCGTCGAAGCTGTGATGTTCTCTTGTGGCTTTATCTTCAGCCCTAACTTGGCCATTTCCTCGACATAGGTGTTTGAAAGGGTGTTGTTGACTAGAAGGTCATTGTATAATGGCGCTCTAGGTTGAAATGTCAGTAGTGTAATACGAGATAGAAGCGGTGAAGCTCACGTTTCATATTCGACCTTGCAATTCGCTGCAGCTGCGCCTGCTTCAAAGCAAGCATGCACACGCTTGACGAGGGTTTGGCATCCAGCCAGCGTAGGACTGCGAATGCACCAGTTCATTCGAGCGTACTGCGGGATAATGTTGGGGACTGTGCCGCCATCTTCGAATACACCGTGCACTCTCTCATCTGGTCTGATTTGCTGTCGCAACATGGAAACATTAACGTATGCAGCAACAGCAGCGTCTAACGCGTTGATTCCATTCCATGGTTCCGCGCCCGCATGGGACGCTCCGCCCTTGAAGATGACCTTGGTCTTGTACGCAGCAATGCTTCTCGTCCCTGCTATTCCATCGTACACCAGACCATCAGAGCTTGGCCCCGAGGTTGTCGGATGCGACATCAACGCTGCATCGATATCCTGGGGAGGATCAAAAGCACCAGCCTCAAGGAGTTTGATCTTGCCACCGCCGCCTTCTTCAGCAGGCGTTCCAATGATGCGCAAGCGCCCAGGAAGCTTCGTCATCTGCAGAGCACGGGCGGCGCTGACAAAGGCCGCAAGAGAGGATGTAGCGATGAGGTTATGGCCGCAGCCATGGCCAATACCCGGAAGTGCATCGTATTCAGCGCAGAAGACGACTTGACGACCGCCAGAGCCGAAGGTTGCTTCAAAGGCTGTATCGAGACCCCATACGTGGCGTTTGACTTGGAAGCCGTGACGTTCGAGGAAGTCGGTCAGTTTGTCGTGTGCAAAGACTTCTTGGTATGCGAGTTCGGGATGAGAGTGAATGCTGAGGTTGACTTCTTGAAAAGCGGGATTGAGGGCATCGAGTGTTGAAGCGACGATTGAGCTGGATCGGTCGATGATATCTACCTTCTCGAGAGGCGCTGCATCGTAATGTGTTGGCGCGGATCGGGAGGAAGTTGAATCAATGACCAACATTTTGTCCGAGGAGGGATAGCTATGTTCAAAGCTACATGACACTGTTGGGTGCTTCGCACATGACATACATTATTATATACCATTTCCGCATTGATATGCTCCGGGGCAGCCTTGATTACCTCGACCTCGTGTGCGCGAACCTAGTGGGTTACCGATACCGCTACGGCTCATGTGTTGGTAGGTAAGTGAAGCAAAGCCAACTAAAGCAACCCCCAGCTGTTATCAGTTTAGCGAAGGCGATCTCCAGACCTGGGGTAAGGACCCAAACCCTTTCTGGACGTGTAGCCGACGAAAGATAGCGGGCTCCACTGAAATTGCCGACCAATCTCATAAGTACGGATCCCCTCACTCTGCAACTTCAATCACAGATCCCCTGACTTGTTTGTTCATCTTACGATTCCTCTTATCTCGCTCAATATTGCTTGTTTGGTCATCATCATCGGCTGTCGGCTATCTCGCCAAGAGCGGAAACAATAATGCCGTTATCTCCCTCCAATGCAACATCACCAACGCCACTAGGCCGATCAGCCCCGAGATCCCGGAGCGGCTGCTGGACATGCCGAACCAAGAAGGTCAAATGTGATGAGATGCGTCCTGTTTGCCGACGATGCCTACGCCTCAAGCTCAGCTGCGATTACGCACCCCGGCTCCGGACCTTTCCCAAAGGGTCTCCAGCTGGAACGTTTGTCCACTCAAGCCTGGACTTCTCTTGCGTTGAGCCGAAGCGTCGTCGAGACGCACCATACAAGTCTCTTCGTGGCAGGCCTCGGCCTGAAAGTGAGGGATATCTCCCTCATTGAGCACACCTCTCCAATGGGGCACTTACGGGATGGAACTCGGCAGTGAAGAGGTTGAAGCGATACAGTACTTTCGGGAGTCATTTTCGTCGCTGTACATCATGAAGAAGCCACAGTACTCTGCATTTGCGATTATGCTACGCCTTGCTACGAATGAACCCCTTGTGCTACATATGATCCTTGCGATTGGAGGCTGTGGTATTGACTACCGGCACCAATGGCATGAGAGACAGTACTGTCTATCGTCAGAAAATGGGCGCTCAAAATACCGAACACTCGGGCTCAAGCACTATTCCGAGGCATTGCGAGAACTGCACACTATATTGGACGATAACGAAGCAGCCGAGTCAGCCAATCTCCATTCACTGACGAGTGGATTGGTCCTCATGATTATGTATGAACAACTCCATGGCGACACCAGATGCAAGGGACTTGCCAGTCATCTGAACGGAGCAGCACTTATCTTCAAGCATCACTATGCTGATATCCTACAACGTGCCAGAGATACCAGCCAGTCAGTGCCTTTAATGACAACAGCTGAATCGGGAAGTCCTCGGCATCTATCTCAATTTTGCGCTCGGCTGATAACAAGAATTTGCGGGATGGACGCCACCGCCTCATCTTTTGGACTCGGCGGCCAGGTTACCAAGGTGCTCTGCAGAACCTTGCCAGAAGGTAACGACAAGAGCAGTTTGCCGACGGGCCCAATCGGGAGACTATCTAGTCTCCACGCTTATTCTGGGCCGCTTTACCGTTTGGTCTGGGGCGATGACTACCCCGCAGTAGAGCTGGTGCATGATCTAGAGAATCAGCAGGTCTTTGAACTGCTCGAAGCTAGTGTTCAGCTGCGGTATCTTATATCCGAGATGACGAGCCTTCAGCCCATTGGTGGTTCGGCACTGGCTGAAGCTTCCAGGAAGGTTGAGACAGCGATTCAGGAAACGAGCGAGGGCTACATGAACATCCTTGCCTTTGCATCACGGCTCACTTCAGCCACTGATAACTCTCACTCCATGGTGCCAACTATACGCTGGGTAGTACCTATATACTACACCGAGGTACTCGATTTTCTCCGCATCGCCAGAACCATACACCCTCCGCTAGCGATAGCACTAGACAACAGTAAAACAATCCGTAACATCATGAATCTCGCTTTCCAAGCTTACCAACACGGGGGAGACGTGGCCATGGTTCGGATTGCCCGGCCGCTATTCATGGTGGCGTTAGAGACTGATGAGGAGCTGCATGTCTCGTGGATTCTTGAGAGATTTAGAGGTTTGGCCCAGTTTGGAGAGCATTTTGCGCGCGCGGGTGATTTCCTGGAGAGGGTTTCGAAAATGAAGCCAGAGTCAAGAACGAGCATAGATTTACGGACTGTGTTTTCAAATCAAGCCACTTCGATATGCTTGTGCCTAATGTAAGGGTTATGAAAGGAGTATATCTAAGCTTGGATATCTTGAGATACAGAAATGCTTGTTACATTCGATCTTTCACCATATGTCTGTATACCTTGTTTCCGAGGCATACTCTTATCACTGTACCGGGCATTTACCTATCAGTGAAGGCAGTAAGCTCGCTATTGTGTACCTGATCGATTACATGCTACCCACGTACACTCCCTACCTTATCTCCTGTTGATAGTATCCCCTCTGGAACCCCTTCGTCTCGTTCCGCGGATCCTCCCTAGTGATATAACTCTATCTAGCCCAGATCTCTCATCGGCTACCCCGCACTTTCTCGTCGGCTATCAGAACCAATGTGGCTAGTTCATCGCAGCTCCCCAAGCGATGTTGATAGCTCGTGTAGTATTCGGTTGTTTCTGTTGCGAATGACTTCTTCATGCTTCGTAAACGCCAGATCGCCCTGGGATTAGTTCGATATGGAGCACTTAAAAACAGTCTTTTCCCCCTTTCCGTCCAACATCATTCAACAGGTCATCGACATCAAACCACCTCAATACCAGGTCTGGCTTCTATGCTAGGCAATCAATCTGTAAAAATGGCCTTCAAGGACGCATCAGACACCGTTGACATCAAGCTCGAAGACAAGGAGCTCGACAAAGCAGACCTTGCCTCAGTTGCCAATGGAGCCATCTTGGGCCGTGAACTTACACCAGAGGAGGATCGAAGAATCCTGCGGAAAGCAGACCTCCAGTATGCACCCACGGCAGATAGAACCAACTACCCAGATGAGATCTTAACTAATAAAACAGTCTGCTTCCTATCATGGCATTTGCCTACCTCTTCCAGTTCCTAGACAAGACTGCACTTAGCTATACAGCTATCCTCGGTCTTCGCGAAGATCTGCACCTCAAGGGAGAAGAATATGGTTGGGCATCTGCAATCTACTACTTTGGGTACCTCGTCGCAACATACCCCATTGCCGGTGTATTGCTCGTTCGATTGCCCATTGCAAAGGTCATCGCTGTTACCATGTAAGCATCTTTGTTCGCTCTACTCAGCGCTAACAACCTCTGACTGTCACTCTTAGGTTCATCTGGGGAGCTATTCTAATGTTCACGGCTCTTTGCCACAACGCTAAAAATCTACTTGCAACTCGTTTCTTTCTCGGCATAGCTGAGACGGCAATTGCCCCAGGCTTGTCTATGATTGTCGCGATGTGGTACAAGAGATCAGAGCAGCCTTTACGTCAAGGTGCTTGGTTTCTCGGAAACACGTCTGCAGGCATTCTTGGTGGCCTTGTCAGTTATGGCTTTGGTGAAATCAAAACATTTTCTCCTTGGAAGGTAAGGCGACAAAATCATGGGGCGAATTGCTTGTGCTAACTTCTTCCAGGCCATCTTCATCTGCTTTGGAGCTTTCATGATAGCTGTTTCCATCATGGTTCTAATTTTCCTCCCCGATACGCCTGCAAATGCCCGTTTTTTGACCAAGGATGAGAGAGCTCAGCCGTTGCTAGAGTCGAGACAAACATGACCGGGATCAAGAATGACAAGTGGAAGAGGGAGCAGGTTAAGGAGGCACTCTGCGACCCAAACGCCTGGCTTCTCTCGGTCGCTTATCTCGCTTCGATTATCCCTAATAATGGACTTCTTACGGTAAGCCGTACCTTTTCGTGTTTACGCATGGCGACTCACAGCTTTACAGTTCAACACTATTGTTATCCAGGGCCTTGGCTTCTCTGTCTTAAAGACACTCCTTATTAATATTCTACCATCTGTTTTTCAGTTGGTCTTTGTTCTCATCTCTGTCATTGGAAGTACCTATCTTCCAAACACCCGACTTCTGTTCATGACTTTCAATGTCGTTGTCAGCATTGTTGGGGCTGTGATGGTGCGTGAGGTTGACCCAGCCCATAAGTGGACTCGCGTCATGGGCTGTGCTCTTGGCGTTGCCTTTACGGCCAATTTCCCCATGACAATGGCTATGGTATCCAGCAATTTTGCTGGCTTTACTAAGAAGACGACAGTTAGTGCTATGGTTTGTTAATCCCGGATTGAACAGTACCTATCAGTACGCTGACTTGAACCTAGGTCTTTATCGCATATTGTGCTGGAAATATTGTCGGCCCTCATCTATTCTTCCCTTCCGAGGCCCCAGGTTACAAGTCGGGATTCCTAGCTATTATGATCTGCCTGGCGGTTTCTGCTGTTCTCTGCATTGTCCTTCGGTTCTATCTCATCTGGGAGAACAAGAGGCGGGACGATGCTGGAGATGCTATAGAGGAATCTTTAGAAGGCATCAATCTCAGCGACAAGACAGATAGAGAGATCCCCCAGTTCCGTTACATCTATTAATTGGGCTCTAGGCTGTAGGCGATGTTGTACGAGCACAAGCTTTGCGGGAAAGGATTTATCCTAGATAAGCAACCTTGCTTAATAGATCGGCTATTACGGGCCCCGACCGTTCAGTGCGCACACGATGCAGAGTTAAACGTGTTGCCCTAAAATTACCGTGTATTACCTGGACTCAGCTTCTGGACTATTTACTACCTTCCTTATCACTGTAAACCTTGGCAAACATCCTCCTTAGCCCATCCATATCGCAAAACTCGATCACCTTTGTGACCTTGGTCCCATCTTCGTTAAAGTCCAAGACCCACGAATGTTCTATAACGTCCTCTTCGCCACTCTTGTATTTCATGCCCGTCACAGTCGTTGCGGCTGACTTGCGTGTTTCGGTGTCGACAGTCAAGTCAGAGATGTCGCTGTAGGTGACCACGTATTTCTTGAGGTCGAGCGCCATGGCGGCTTCGTAGTCGGCGTTACTCAAGCCATCTTCCGGGGGCGATCCGAATAACTGAAGAACACCGGCTGGTTTGAAGTATCTTTTGCAAGAGTCGGTGACGTCACGGTTGATGATTGTTGGGTTGTTTTGTTCGCCGGCGTCTTTGTAGGCACCCAAGAACTGTCTTGTTGTGTTCTCGATAGCCTCCCTAAGTTCTTGTTGTGAAGTCATGCTTGCGGTGATAAATCTTGATATGTCGCGTAAGTTTTTGATTGCTGTGAGATGCGAGTACTAAGCACTTGCGCCATAGTATGTGTATTTATATGGATTCCTTGCTTACAATCAGCCAAGTCGTAAGCCATCAGCTGACGTGATCCCTAAGTTATTGAAATTAAGTAGCTATGTTTATGACAAGTGTAAGCTTGATATTCGTCTGTGTCATCATGAGTATGCGATTGCTGCAGTGAAAGGCTGATCTTTCCTGCTTTCTCGCCGGTTAATTTTAGCCCACGTACACAAAGTAGAGAACTTCTCCAAACCGTACATTAGGTAGAAAGATCTTATCTATTGAACTTAGGACAAACCTAAGACTTTTATAGAGTTTCAGTAAAGGGCGAAGTGAATAACTTTGCCCAATCTTGGACTTGCCGAGGCATGTATAGGGTATACCTATTTATAGTAACTCCTTTACGAATGTTACATGAAGCGGCGGAAAGATACTCCGAGTCAGAGTGGGCAATTTCCAGTGCCGGAAGCGGCCGCTCCGTTTAAATAACCTTGTTTTGCAAGGCAAACATAAGGATAAAATAACCTATGAAGAGCCCCATCTAAGCCCTATAAACTCGTCACCGCGACGAACGGATTTAGAAGGTGGTTGCTGTGAAATTGGGTCGCTTCAGGCAGTGCTCACCAAAGATCAGGGCGGGCTGTGCGCACAAAGTTCATGACCCCACCTCCAAGGGCCAGCCTCTTGACCTTTTCCGTCGTAGATCGCTTCGATCAAGGGGAGCCCCCGGCCCTGCCAAAGAATCTGTCACTTCTCCCTGCTCAACTCAACTCAACATCCCTCATGACTCACGCCATGTAAGGAGACATCCCTGGAATAAAGGGCCTGTGCTTGTATTATCATATACTAGGCCTTGCACGCCCGCTTATCACCACGTGGGGATCATCGTCCCTGGAAGCTGATCTGATCTCACCTCACGCCAGAATGTCAGACTTTGGTGAGAAGGTGAAATGGAGGAGGGCGAGGGCGCCCAAGGTGAGATCTGGCTGTAGAACATGGTAAGTCAAACACCCAGACATATCTTATCGTCTGCTAATCGATGTAGCAAGTTTGTAGCCTTTTATCATACCTTAAGCTGGAACATTGCTGATCGTAGTTAGAATCCGCCACCTCAAATGCGATGAACGAAAACCCACGTGTTTCAGATGTGAAAAGGACAAACGGAAGTGCGACGGCTACCTTGCCCCCCCAGAAAGCAAACCAAAGACAAAATCTCTCGCCCTCCATCGAAAACAGTATGACCTCATGTCTCGCCGCCTCGCGACAGCCTCAAAGCTTCTTGTCCCAGCAGCACTATCACCAGAGACATTCGGTTCGACGATAGAGTTGGATCTCTGCCACCACTTCCGAACATACACAGTATCAGAGCTCGCGAGCTCTCTCAACGCGATGAGCTTCTGGCACGCGTATGCTTTACCACTCAGCCAGACTTCAAAACCCGTCAAGGCTGCTATTGGCGCGTTGGGAGGGGCGCACAAGGCTTTCAAGCTTCAGACCCAGACGGATTCATTAACGCAATCCCTTGCCCAATCTTACGAGATTGCATCTATCCAGCAGTACAACAATGCTATTCGGGTGATGCAAGAGTATATGAACTCACCCGACAAAGACTTTCAGGTTATTCTAACTTGTTGTTTAATATTTATCTGCACGGAGAATCTTTATGGACGTTACAAGAACGTTACAGGGCATTTAGAAGCCGCATTCTCTCTGTTGAACGCCTGCGATCGATGGGACCTGGCAAAGTTTATGGAAAACATTGGCCCTTCATTATGCGGGCTGGCCTCTGATCTATTCTTCTACGTGGGGAACAATTATTCCTCCAAACTTGTCGCGGGGATTACTGAATGGGTTGACAAGCAAGACCCGATTGATCTAGAAGAACCCGGCGAACCCTTCACTTCTGCCCAAGCTGCAGCTGCGGCACTGACACGAGTCGAGGCGCTTTGCGATGTAGAGATGTACGCCGATTGCCCAGACTGTTCAGATGATGGCGTCCTATGCGGCGATGGTGGGGTTTCATGCAATCGACGAGATAAAGGCTTAGTCTCGGAAGCCTTTTATCATCATTGGAGCGCACGATATCACGCTTTCAAAAAGACATTTGATCCATCCAAGGCCTCAATGTC
Organism: Fusarium pilosicola; assembly: GCA_020615335.1. Classification (NCBI taxonomy): domain Eukaryota; kingdom Fungi; phylum Ascomycota; class Sordariomycetes; order Hypocreales; family Nectriaceae; genus Fusarium; species Fusarium pilosicola. Next base: position 205,025 of record JAGQDI010000020.1, on the reverse strand, counting down.
AGAGCTGTTTCGATTCAAAGTACTTGAGTGCGAAGAGACTACATGGCAGGCCACTTTCAAACTCAACCATATCGACGACGACCTGGAAACAGCCGATTGCATCGAGATATTAAAAAGGCAGAAGAGATCATCAAGATGACCCAAAGCGACAAGGGCCAGATCTTTACATTTCAGGCTAATCTCGTCCCTCCAATATCCTACGTTATCATATCATGTCAGGACACAAGCGTGCAGTGGGAGGCGGTGAGGCTTCTACGGTGTCTTGGGAGACGGGAGGGTGTTTGGGATAGTAGGAGGATGGCGGATATTTACACGAACATGATCAACGCAAAGACAAACAAGCTAATAACGTGGGAGGATATTCCGGCTGACGTGCCGCAGCTGACTGAACTTCTTGGTTCGCTGAAAATGTGAGGACGCTATCGCAAACGTTAATAGGTAGCGTTAACATAAAAATAGACCTGTTCACCAGATGACCAGATACGTCCACATACTTGCCAAGTCACCTCGCTCAGCGACTTCAAGCCGATTCTTCGGCCGCCAGCAGTATTGATCAGGTAGTGGAAGAGAAGGCTTTGCTCGGTTGATTGAAGGGAAATGAGTGCAGGGGCTCAGGTCACCCATAGGCTGGCACTATTATAGAAGACAGGTTGTTACATAATTATTACACAAGGACTGGTGAAGTTAAACAAGTATGACAATTAAAATCTATCAAATATTACAAATGAATTTCCACTATCACATGAGAGCAAACAAAGCAGCAGCTCCGATACCAGCCGAGACAAACCAGCTTGGACCAAGCCTGGCTCCAGCTGCGCTGTCTGCCGCATCCGCCGTCGCATTTCCTCCAATGATGTACTCGGGCTCGTAGCTCTTGACAGCAGTGTCGTTGGACTTTCCATCCCAGCAGTATCGATCAAAGCAGGTCTTGCAAACATCGGGGACAGTCTCATTCGCCTTCCACCAGCTTCTGCTCATGACCGCACACGCCACGCAAGTAGGCCACTCCTTATCAATGGTAGCGTTGCCCTGGGTCGCTCCGTTGAGAGCATTGAGGATGATGTTGTCGCGCTCGGTAGTGGTATACGACATGTCGAAGGTGGAGACGTTGCTGTGGTAGGTGTAGGGAGCGTTGGGGATGTAGAAGATCAGCGGAGGAGGAACTTCGCCGTCTGAGAGAGTGAAGTTGTTGGCGTCACAGCCAAAGAGAGTGGGGCGCTGGTTCAACTTCGAGTTGACAAAGGTCTCGGCTGATGGGACCGAGGGGAATTGTGTGCCGTTGCCAATGCTGGAACCAACACGGTCATATGTAGCTCGAAGAGCAGTGCCGTTGGGCCAGTTGTTATCCGTATCGGCAGATGAATCAATGGCAAAAATGATATCAACACCACGAACAGGCTGGATCAATGGGTGCAGAGGGATGTTCTGCAGATCCTCTCCACCATCGACAAGAGTCAACTGGTGGTTCTTGGAATTGACGCTCTTGTCGGTAGGGTTCCATCCGAAGAAGGGGTTGGGCGTATACTGGGCGATATCCTCATCATCCTTATCCAAGCCAACCAAGACACCTTCGATCGCTTTTACGACAATATCTGGGATATCATTCTCTTTGCCGACCTGGGTGATGTTGTTGAGAAGGAATTGGTTGAACAGTGAAGAGGACGTTCCCATCACAAAGCCGATCTGATCAAAGCCGCGAACGCATTCACCCTTGGAGTTGATGGTTCCGTTGGTGAAGTTGGAGGCGAGATACTCAGTAGGTACGAAGCCAAAGGTTGTAGGATCCCATGTACCAAACTCGTAGGGGTTGAACTCGTATACAGTGGCGTTCAAGGAGATGACGCGCTCACCCGGAGCACGACCATCAGCAACGAGGATGGGGAAGGGCGTGTCTGCGTCCTTGAAGTTGGAGGTATCGGCAATGGAAGAGAAAGTGTACGAAGGTCCACCCTCAGGCGCATTGACGAGCTGATACGACAATGCGCGGCCCCACCAATCAGTGAGAGTAGTATTCCAGCCCTTGTCCTTGTCATCAACGGCATCCTTCATCTCATCCCAGTACTCGGCAGTGTTGAGCAGGCTGATCCCCGAGCTCTTGGGGCCCTGGAAGATGGAGCGGTCAAAACGCCAGACTTTGTCTCCAGACTGCAAGTCTGGGACTGTTGAGAAGTTGTTGGCGAAAATGGAACCTACGAGCCAGCCACCGCCCGAAAGACCAGCTAGATAAGTTGCCGATTGGAGAAGGCCGCTGATAGGGCCGGTCTTGTTGTTGCGTGAATCAGCAGCTGAAAGGAATCCTGCGCCGTTCATCAAAGCGCGATAACCGCCGCCCGACGCGGCAATGGCGATGTTGGGTAAGCCAGTCGCATTGTTCTTGTGCTTCTCAACGAAGCTCTCGGCATCGAAGCCAGAAATGTTGGCTCGCGACAAGAATGTCTTGAGATCATCGATTGTGTTGTTTCTGCGACGTCGAACCCAGGATTCCTCCTCGCTGGACAGTTCACCAGCGAGACGAACTTTGGACGCGTTGAAGGGCAATCAACTACCTTCGGAGCATATCCACCACTCGGAGAATTTGGTAGGGCTCGGATCTCGACTGAATTGACCCTGGGGATCAAAGCCGTGTGATCCGGAGCAGCAATCGCTGTGCTGAGCCAGAGGGAGAGGGCCACAAAGCCAAGCATCCTGACAAAAAGAAACAGCGGTAGAATAATTAAATATGAAAGTCAAAGTAACGAAAGAAGATGGGAACTCAAAATGGAGGATTACAAAGTGCGAGGCCAGATAAATAAGTTTGAGTAGAGCCCTTCCGCCAAGGGGCGCAATTTACGGACTAGCCAACGGGTATGATCTCACTGGGTCTAAGCACATGCTAGAGTTTTACGGTGATTAATGCTTTTGACTGGTTGCAGGGAGTGACGCGGCTTGAGTGGCTAGTTCGTTCCGTGGACAGCGAGGATAAAAAAGGTTGAGATCCACCGACGGCTTCTTCGGCCGAGAGAGTTTCGGTTTTTTGGAACCCGTTGTGGAGGCTGTGTCTCAGCTCGGAACATTCGGCACAAGCTAAACCACAGAGAGAAATGACGTTGCGATGCCAGCGAATGCAGAGAAGCCAATGGCCACAGGGCTGATGGACTGGTGAGGGGATGTAATTTACTTCTGCACAGGACCGAGAAGGACCTCTTCTGAGTGTCTGTTGAACGAGAATGGGACTTTGGTCCCCCGCATCAAAGTGGAGAGGGGATTCCGGTGCGCGGATATAAACGATACGTGAATACGCGGGAAACAACATGATAGGCTCCGACATTTGGAGACGATGACTGTGGAGCATGCCCAATTCAGCTGATCTTACCCTACAAACACGGAAATTGCCATCTGTAACAACCCCTAAGCCTCAGAATCGGTCTGACCTGATATTGTAACGGCTGACGTTCCAATATGAGCAGAAAGAACTAAATACAGGAGCATAAAATCCTAACACGATGTATAAGTACTAAGGGATGTTAATAGTTACGGCCGGTTCCAACACTAGGGAAGCTCAGTCCTTCACTATCCCTTGGCGCATTGTACAAGAAATTCTGTCAAAGTCAGAATTAAAAGAATTGGGTTACCTGGCAAGGAGCGCGTTGGCATTTACATATTAAAGGGCGCTTAGTAACACGTCTCAGCAAATGTAGAAGATGCATTTGAGAGCCAGTTCATCAGGTGTTGCCTTTGTCTGAATAGAGAACATGACTTAGAGATTGCTAAGGGTTACTATCCCTGACAAAATTTAAAGAAGGGCAGTATATTTAAAGATCCCAGGTAGCACCACTTCAGCAGTATAAAAGAAAATAAGTAAATTAGCAGGATGAATTTAAACAGCTGCTGTGTAACAGAGTAAATTATAATCTACAGTAGTATTTAATACATAGCCCTTCGTATTTACTAAAAGTAAGGGATAGCCAGATGTCCTATAACTTTATTAATTACTGATCGCGCTAATGTAAGACTACAGCTTATCATTAAGGGACTGGAATAAAAATGTTTTAGATTAGGATTGGAAGGGCGGGATACCAACAGTGATTTAGGACCCCCAGATAGGTAAAAAGAAGGAGTAGGTCGACATCGAGGTCTTACCATAGCACGGCACGGCTCTACATCGGCCTCACTATACTAATATTCAAGCGCCACAAGGCAGATTCACATATCTTTTCGTTATTCAATCCAACTACAAATACTCTCTAGGTCCAAGGACAAGAGTTTCTCGAATCCCCATCTTCATCAATTCCCAGCCTTATCAAAACCCCAACTCCATCGTCTCTCAATATGAAACAAAAATGAAGGCCTCAGCTGTTCTCTCGACTCTTTACCCTGCGATTGTGGCTGCCTTCGCAGCTACATGCGAGAAGGATGCAGGACCATGTATCATGGCCAACGATTGCTGTAAAGGCTATACTTGCAAGACGATACCTGGATCAGGCTCGAGATGCGTTGCCGACCAGATGTGCGTTGCAACAGGAATGCTCTGCCATGTACAGACCGCGAAGTGCTGTGGCGATTTTGCGTGTACTAGAATTCTTGGCCAGGTCGGAGTTTGCGTAAGTAGTATTCAAATTCCTCTGTTAAGATGTTGAGGTACTGACTGAATGTAGATGAAACCGGTAGACATCAAACCAACTTTACCCTGATTTTGTAATTATGTGGTTAAAATTGTGGACCGCTTGTTTCTGGAAGTTGTGTATGGAGCTTTTATCTCGTGGCATTGATGGAATAACTCCTTAGAATTTATTAGCTAAGGATGGTTTTTTTGTGGAAGATGAATAAAGCTATTACTCTGCGAAACGCCCTTCTCGACCTTCCATTTTCTATTTGCAGCTTGTTTATTCAGGTTTCATTGCCATCTGATTTTCTATGACAGTCTGTGGGTTTCTGATTGCAATTTTGGGCTAGGATTCCTATATCTAGGAAAGGATTTATTAGGGGACGTGTTGGATATATTATTGCTTTGAAGTTATAGACCCTTGTATTCATGCCCAAAGTTTTTATAATGTTCTTCTCGAGAAGCTGTGTTAAGATCTGCTTACTTGCCCCTACCCGCTTTCCTGGCTTAATTCGCCGTGCTGGTCTACGATTGAGCTTTCAGTCAGCCTGAGCAGCTCTTTCCCTTTCAGTCATCATATTAAACAAAACTTATCAAGAATATCCATACCACATACTGGCTTGTTTTGATATTCTTCATCTTTGAACAGCTTTCAATTTCACCGAAAACTAATATCGGACTAAAGGATATACCCAGTTGAAGAGCAAGATCCACTGACACGCGCCAAAACTCAAAGGGGGACCACTGATCAACGCAACCCCGTCGTGTACAGCTACAGCGCCTCTTTGATGGCGAGTTATGCTGCGTGGCACAAGAACTCGATGGCATGTCAATTGTGATCGGCAATTCGGAGGACAACAGCATCAAGACCATGGCTGCGGCAGGCATGGATAAGTCAAGTCGGGCAGTAGCGAGGCAGCTCCAGAAAGGAACTGATTCCATGAGTCCAACGCGCGGGATGCGAAACAGTGACTTTTATAATGCGGTAGAAGGGGCTGCAATCTTTCAGTATCACGGGAAAGCTAAGTACAAGTCTGACTCTGCTGCAGACGCTGGTTTAGTGCTAACTGGTAACGATATCCCAATACCGAAGGATGTTGCTGACCTGCAGTTGTAAGAAGGCGCTCATATCACTGTGGTAGCCTGCCAGTCGAGAAACCAAGACTCATCCCTTGTAAATACACATCTTGGTATAGTCCCGGTATTTCTGGTTGCTGAAGCCTGTTTTGTTCTTGCAACTCTATGGCCAATTCCTAGCACTGTAGGCCAGAGGTTTTCGGAGTCATTCTATCAACATGGTCTTGCCAAAGGCGACAATAGGCAGATAAGACGTAAGATGGATCTTGTACGAGCATCCTAGCAAGCGACATTAGACAAAATGAATGTACATGGAGAGACCTCATAGAACTAGGGATCTTTTGTCTTAAAAGGAGTCTTCGAATTTTACAGTAAGCACCAGTGCGAAGCAGAACTCTAGAAGCACCCGGCAATATATGTAGAGGATCGCCTATTATCAGAGATAATATTGCCACGGCTGCGTCTGCAAAATGGCAGACCCTTCCTCAAGAAAATGCAGGTTTTGGCTAGTGGAATGTCGTTTGGGAAGCTTCAAATACTGCCCATGGCCAGTGAACAGCTCCTTTCGGCTTCCCAGAGTCAACCAATACTATGGAGGATGGTCTTGGTCTGGTAGCCGCAACGGTGACAGCACGGATGAACTCCACCATGACCTATGCGGTGAGAGTAGTACGGCTGTCGTGGAAGCAACAAGGATTGGCAACGGGTTACGGTTGTCTCCTTGCCTTGTAATACCCCCATTCTTGGTTGTCGTTATGCTCTCAAGTATGATTATAGTGTATGGCGGAGGAAGGCTTCTGAAGTAGACTATACAAGTTCAGAGTGCCTGCTCGAGTTTGGTAGCTCTTTATATGTAATGTAATAAAAGAAGGAAATCATTAATTCAAATCTCTAATAATTTATTCTATGAGAACAACCCATATTAATAAAGATAATAAGACTCCTATACTTAAATGCGAACTCTAGATCCTACAACTCAGTATCAACTTTAATACTATAACCCTTCGTTGTCTTTTTTTACTACAGTAATCTGCACTCCCCAGCCAGGAACCTTATACGCGCTCACTCCGCCCTGTAACAACGTTCCGTCGTTCTTGTCGTACACACTACCGTCACCGCAGCCACCTGATCCTGGGGTAACATCTACAACACGGATGGGGCCGTAACCTGTCTTGACCGAGGTATCAACTGTGTACAGCAAGACGCCAGGCGCGCACACGCCTGAGTCAAGACCCTCGGATGTACGGGCCTCCACGACAAGTGCGGAGGTTTTGTTGACGGCGACGACCACCGCTTTCACGCCATTGTCGGAAATGCTCAGTTCTAGTGGGTTGAGAGTGTGTTGAGTAGTTCCGCGCTCCGAAACACAGTCGACAGATCTGTCGCCAAGCCACCCCAGGCGCCACTTGTCCCAGGCGAAGAAATCAGGGGCCATGCCAGAAAGGTCTCCCATGGCACTCCAGCCACCAACGTAGTAGCCCAGGCCAAGATCTTCGAATGGGTACAAATCGGCCAAGCACATAGTATGTCCGGTTTCGTGAGCCAGTACCTTCCAGCTCTTTGGTCCCCAACCTGTAAATGCGTCGGTTCCAACGGTGACGGTCTTCAGGGCAACATCGTCGCCATGTCTAGTCTTGATTCGTGAAACATAGGTGATGGACCGAGAGATTCCTCGACCACCGACGCTCTTTACGGGAACAACATAGAGGACATCTGTTTCGGGAGGTGGAGGGCGAGTTCCGTTGGCTGTGTAGGCGTCGAGGGCATCTTGGATGTATTCTTGATGTTCTGGCCCAGTGAGACCTCGCTCCCAGCCATATGATGCAGCGGATTTGGGTATGCGGTAGAACTTGGACATATCGGCCGAAATATTCAGGGACAGAACCCCATAAGAGGCTTGCCTGTACCATTCGGCTGTTTGAGGGACTATAGCATCATAGAGCGACTGGGGGGTCTCGTCCTGAGCAGGTTCGGCATCGGAAAAGTCAACAAAGATCATGAAGCCTTTGAGAGTTCCGGTGCTTGGGGCACAGTCTCTACTGTAGTTGAAGCCGACACTCATCTCCACGGTGTCATTGGCAGGCAACTTGCAAGCAGCTTTCGATTTAGGAGGTGTTGGCTTGCAAGCAGCAGCGCTGGCTACAGCAGGCCAAAGCATAAAGAGAAACAGAAAGTTCATGGTGATGAAGCTTGATTAGAAGCAGAATGAGATGTGATGAGTGATGGGAAAACAATTCCCTGGCGTACATTGGGACATCTTTTATGCTTTACGCTCTGCCAACCTGCGAGGCCTATCGTGCACAGCCAGATTGATATCTTGCCAGCATTGCCAATGACTCGAGATTGACCATCTGCAACGTCCCAATTGAATCGCCAGCTCGTTTTAGCTGGGGCAGCCACTGTCAGCGGACCGAAGTGCTCACGTCAGCGGGTCAGTCGCCTTCTCCGAAGTCCACGTCTATGATTGGTTACCATGGGGCTTCTCACGAGGTCAAGACTCTCCATCATCAATTATCAAGATAAAATAATTGCGCTTTCCATGCAATGCCTTAGGGCTTTCCAGGCACAGCCCCTTCAGCTCAAGTCTTCCCTGACACTTAGTGAAGCTAACCGAGGCTCCACCCCCATTGCTGTCAGCTTTCGGTTAGATGGCCTGAGTTCGTTTGGGGTGACGTATTCTCAACTAAAGGCTTCTGTTACACTATTGTGAGATTAGCAGTAAGCAGTTGCTGATTTATGCTGTCAGAAATACGAAATGGCTGGAAATGGCTTCAGCCATCATACTCTCATCACCTCAAGGAAACGGCGGTGAGGATGCCGAGAATGCCTGGAATTGTGAGTATGCAACCTTCCAAGTGATAATGAAAAGTTATTACACTGAGGACCATGAGGTTATGCTTGTAAGAGCTTCAATTATAAAAGGTTATAGTATCTTGTTGTTCTGTCTATTGTAATTACCATCATCGACACATCAATAACAAACATAGCTGTCAAACAATCCTTCAATCTTTGGTTCTTCCATCCTCAAAAAATCCTTGTCTTAACTTCACGCTTCTTTGGACTCTCCTTACACTATCTACAATGCACTATAACTACTCTCTTCTTGTATTTACCGCCTTTGCCGCTACATCTTTAGCATTCCCTACCGAGAAGCCTGCCAATACCGGCAAGCAGGCTTCTGCTTGGTACGAAGGCAAGAGAGGCAATTTTGACTACGGGAAGTGGGCCCTCGAAGAACATGAAAAGAGGAATGATGATGGGTCCTGGCACCCCGGGAAGTATGAAGGCAAGGATACGGGCCACGATGATGGCAAGTGGACACCTAGCAAATACCCTGGCGAGAAGTCCAAGACCAAGAGGGGCAAGGTTGACACGACTGATGATGACTCACGGGAGCCTACAACGTACGAGACTAAGGGTACAAACTTTGAAGATTCCGAGTTGACATCTGATAAGTATGGTAAGCGCAGCGACGATGGGAGCTGGCGCCCTGGGAAATATGAGGGTGACTGTACTGGTTATGACGATGGAAAGTGGCACCCCGAGAAGGATAATTAGAAGAATACTGAGAGGAATAAGGAATGCAAGTAGGCTCATAGAGGGCATAAGGACACGGGTACCAGATTTAATAATGGTAAGTAGAAGGGTAGCGAGCTAGCTTTATCTTTTTAAGTTTATTAAAGGTTTCTATCTGAAGTTATTTAATTTGAGTTAGAGAACTACCTATCTCAAGGCTGTTGTTCCTGTCGCTTCTTTTTATATATACCTCCTTTGCCATTCTTTTAACTTGCAATCCCAAATGCTGCGCCATAGGCCATATCTCGGCGTACTTGACAAGTGCCCCGATATTCTGGCCCATATTTTGACGAAGATCCTCATCATCTTGGGCTACAAAGGCTAATGACCATCTGCTTAGGTGGATTGTAGACGAGAGTGTCACCATGTAAGCAAAGAAGTGAGTATGTTTAAGGAGAGGACCGCGGTAGTTGATCAACTTGCTAAGCTCCCTCGCAGCGCGAATTGTCTGTTTGGTGTGCGAATTGAAGGCATCGCTGGACGCAGCTGGCGTGTTGGATGCTTTGATATAGTAAGTCAACGACGAATCCAGCTGTGAGAGAGGCTGGTGTAAGAGAATAGAAATGGCGTGCCACATCATCATGGCTTGGAACATCATCTCATCTAACTCGCCATTGCAATAAGCGTCATATTTTGAAGGGGGCAGGCGGAGCATCCAGTTGGCGAGGAGCCTGGCGATATGGTCGACCTCTGATGGCATTTTCTGAAAGGCACCCAAGATGCAAGCACATTGGATCCGGTAGGTGTAAGACGAATACGGCCTGGCATCGAATAGCCCCAGGGTTTCTGTATCGTATGGGCGGATAGGGGAGGGATTTGCTAGATCTTGTGAATATACAGCGAATACCAGGCTTCATAACGAGACTTACTCCTGTAAGATATTGGTGCTCTTCACAAGGCAGACCGACATCCGTAGGTACATCATACAGCACAAAGGTGTTGGTTTGATGCACGCCCGACATAAGGGCATCCACAACATAAAGCTCCCACCATGTTCGTCGCCAGCTCTCCTCAAGTGTCGGAATCCCTTGTCCGTTGGTGGCTGCAAACGGACGAGAGTTTAATTTAATCTGAATCGAGATATCCCGGGCATCTGCCATAAGCTTTCTGGCCTTTTTCTCTTGACGGTTGCCGTCAAGTCCGATAATAACAAGCAACATCGCCTGCACTACGAAGCCATTTCTGAGAGGTGCACCGTCTATTAGGCTGGATGCATCTGTAAAAAGGTTGCGAGAGCTGTCCTGCTCGATGTATAGAGAACCAATCCAACGTATCGCTGCAAGTAGGGGCTCCAGGGAGATCTGCGGTGCTAAAGTGAGAATAAGCTCCTTTGGCGGTATAAAGGGATGGGCGGCGTAGAAGTTCTGATAGAACGAGTCGATATAAGGTTCTCTTACAGGGAGTGCTCGGGGTACTCTGTTACCAGTGCCGCCAACTAGAGTCTGAGAAGAAAAACCCGGTAGAGTAGTTGTTGCAATAGTTTGAGAGAACGCGGCAATTGGGAAGCCTTTGTCGACGCTCGAGTGACTTGTGACATTACCAAACAACATGGTAGGATCAAAGACAGAAGGGCATTCCAGCGCAGGCACCGACGGAGCAGGACCGACTACCGTGACTGCGGCGCCAACAATATGGACAAGAGCCCCCGATCCTGCATGGTGACCAGAGGATTGGGTAGCTGTGCGCTTACGGCCGTTATATCCGCGACGGGAAGCTGCATAGACGCAATCAAGATCGACAGATCTACAGCGGGAACAAGGACGTTGTCCATCGCATTTAAGGTGCCTTCTGCGCTGAGGGCAAGAGCAGTGTTAGCCTTCGTTTCTTTTTGACCATCATCGTCAAGACGAGGCCATGGAAACACAGGAGTAATAGGCGGTGTAGAGACGGGGCAGAACTCACGCAAACAAGACACGCAGCTGGAACCGTAGGCAGGTTACGTCGAGCGCCAACAGCTACTTGAGACTCTATAGATGGTAACAAAGCAGGCACAGAGCTCATATCACTAGTAAGTGATTGCGAACCCAGAGCGGACCGCGCCATGGATGGGCTTTTTTGACTCAAGGATTCGGCAGACAGGTACCGTGGGTATATCTCAACCAGCCGGAGAGATTATGTAAATATCATAGGCAATTTCTGTCTTATGGACTGACTCTGATTTAAGAGAAAAAACTTTAACTATCAATTACAGTAATAATGCATACAATTTATAGGGATTGTAGAAGAGGTTTAAAATTTACCTACGACTGCGCCTCCGCCATTTTATCGTTCAGCCTTAAAGCGTTAATTATTATTAGCTAAGACCTAGCACGGAGTTTTCCGACTTTTCACGGTAATCTAGCACCATTCCCAAAGTGGAGCTCAACTTTATGCATCTTATGCAATTTAATTTTTGAGAGATTACTTGCATTATCGCGATACAGATAGTTTTGATAAGAAATCTAGCAGCTGACATTGGCAAACTGACCAACACCGCCAATCGAAGAAATCCCGGTCTGGGTGTCGAGCTGTGATATAGTCTTGGAAGGAATAGCCTCTTCTTGAATTGAAGTGCCTTGCGCCTTATCACCCCGATAAGGACGTAGTCAGTCTCGGAGACAGATTTGAGGAGCGGCTCAACTACTGGAGCAGGATCCTCAATCTGTATGGTATCTAACTCGGGTTTGGCTTGAGTGACAGCCCCAAAAACAGGGGCCTCTTGGGTGCTGCAGTTCGTGCAGACAGTCTCGGTGATGAGAGGTTGCTCAACGAGTCTCTCTGCAAATATAATTTCGCCAGTGGACTAAGACAGGAGAGCAATCAGTTCCAACGTATTTAAAAACGAAAAGTCCGAGCACTCGAAGTGCAAGGCTTAGGTATCTAAATGGAAGTCATATTTTGTGAGTACCCCTCAAAAATTTCTGTCCAATGTGCAGAGATAACGACATGCTGACACGCCTGAAGTGTCCAATGTAGCACTTGGCTTGCGTAACTGTACCGGTCTGACACTCGGCATCGTAGACACCCTCGCTTCTAACAAGAGTCAGGTAATGACTGACACACAATTCGACGTAAATCACCCAGATTGAGTAGCCATTCATGTCAGCGAAACACTGTTCTCTCTTGACAACGACCGCAAACTGGGAGCGTTAGTTTCCTGATGCGAGAGACTTCCTGCGAGCACTTACAGCAAGCCATTCTGAAACCGAGGGACATGGTGGTGTCCGAGAAAGTAAGCAAAATCTTCTCATCGCTGGACCCAGAGACCCTCTGGGAGCCAGTAGAGAAGAAATAAGTGGCGGCGAACGTGGTAGCGTACAATTCAGATTACTGAAACTCGCATGAGTTTAATGTGGCTTCAGCCTTTGGGGAGGTGATCGACTGGCCCACCGTCCATGCATATAGGCGGCTGGACGCGTTGAAGGTAGATCAGATAGTGCAACGTTTGGCAAGACGGAATATTAAATGATAGGAGCATAGTAGAGAGGTGAGTAGTGAAGGTGAGCGATGCTGAATGGCCAAGAGAGAAACACTTGAGATCTTGTACTTAAACTTCCTTTCGTGAAGGTGTTTCTATCATCTGTTGGAGCCGTGTATGACAACAAACATGATTCCATGGATCACTTCTGTTAATCCTCCTTTCAACATTCTTGTCCCTTGTCAGCATTGATATCTGAGCTTTCGTCCCTTCAGTAGTGCCTAATCAAGTGAAATATCCCATGATGGGCATCTCATGAGATCCAAACCTGGCCATAGTGATATTTCCTCTATAGGGTGCTGGATAAGCCTTTGGCCGGCTACTCGAATTTCATGCAACATATATTGGGACGCGAATCCTACTTACATGCGGATTCGCCGTTGTGGCTACGTAAGACGTGCGATGTCTTATTCCAGCGCAGCTAATGTCAATAGTTCAACTGCTCAGGCAAGCCACAACCAATTTGTGGATTCATATGGGTTAGGGCGGGCCGAGACACGCATAGCCCAGACCACTAGCTCAACAGCTCCCCTGTTGTTTGTAGCGGGCTGTGCAGCTCAGCTAGCCTCGTTGTTCCAGAAAAGTAAATAGCAGTCAAAAACAGCGGAGGCGAGGGAGAATATATTCCAATATCGGCCTCCCACAGATAGTCAAGTCGCGCGTCGAACTTACTCAGAGCCCGATTTGGGCAACCTTCATTGGTGAGCGAATGCAAAAAGTCCAGCTTCAGTTCATCTGTGAGTGCTTACTAGCGTCCATCAATTACCAATAGCCCAGGAATTGGTGGCACTATTGATTAGTGCTCTTCTGAATCAGGGCGATCACTGGCCAGCACGAATCTAGAGCTTCTTTTCAGCTCTGTTTGCGATAAATAGTATTGCAGCGAGAGCTGGGACTAGCTCTTCAGTCCTCATCATAGGCAATTCGACTATTTAAGCTACCTTCCCCTCCGCGTATTCTAACATTTTTCATTACTACTACAAGCCTCTCAATCATCATCTCATCACAACCTGTTATATCCAAAAACATCAAGCCGACTTTCTCAGTCATGTCTTTTCCTACCAAAGGAGATATACTCTTTGTGCCTGCCTACACTTCGGATGCTGAGCAGAACACAGTAGAGATCTCATGGTCCCAGATGTTCCGCACTCGTACTGCTCGTTACTACGTCGTCAACGCCCAGAACCAATCCAAGGGCAATGCCGATGTTTTGATGTACATTCAGGACCGCTACTACAAGGATTCCAACAGTAATGAGTATATTGGAAAGCTTCCTGGTGCTCGACAGGAGGGCAGTAAGTAACCAAGGACAAATGGTTGAATAATTACTGAGATCTGCATTAGACTCCTGGGTCGTGAGCATCACCGATCGCTTCCAGTATGGTGAGAAGAACAGAAATGGAGATGGCCGCTGGGTTGCTCTTCACGATAAGGACAACAAGCCCTTCCAGGTATGTATATCATGGGGATTACCCACTGAACTCATGCTAACCTTCAAAGCACCGGTTTATGATTGTTACCACTCAAGCCCAGAATCTTTCAGCGCTTGCCAAGAAGTTGGCTGGATCTATTGGTGCTGGGGAAATTGCTGAGCAGGTACACAAGCTTGGTGGCGGCTACATTGGTGACTATCTTCGCACCTTCTGATATCTTTGTGTTGCACTGCGTTAGGTTTAGAATTTGTCATATGCCCAAAGGGCTCTTATGGCTTACTTATGTAAATCTGAATTTATGTTAATTTACATTCATACAATATCCAGTCCACTCTATGTCCGCGACTTCGAAGACTTAAAGATGCCATGATATTCAGATCGCAGAAATGCACAGAGAAGCGGTGCAGTTAGAACGTAAAATGCTGAAGCGTGGAAAGCTATTAGTAGTTATCACAAGGGCCATATGTGTATTCATGAGAAGGGTAAGATCCAAGATGAAGGTTCTCTACAACAACTACTATAAGAAGGTGTATCAATTGTATAAATACATGGTCTAAAAACTATCTAATATACTTTTTCCATCGCATCTCTATATATGCAATTCGGGACCAGTCCTGCCTATGGAGAGAGCATCATTGTTTCGGCCTCTACCACTGCTTCCTTCAATGCCCGACAAATAGTGGCCAGTTGATCTTCTGTGATTGTGAATGGTGGCGCAAGCAAAATATGATCACCATTAACACCATCAATCGTAGCACCGCCCGGATACAACGCAACACCTTTCTCAAAAGCGATTTGCTGCACCAAGAGACCGAATTTGGCCGAAGGATCAAAGGGCTCCTTGGACGTCACGTCTTTGACAAACTCAACGCCCCAGAAAAGACCTCGACCTCGGATATCACCAACCGACTTGCAATCCTTTAGCTCATGCCGAAGTAGCTTCTCCAAAATAAGCCCCATCTGGCAACATCGTTCAACCAGGTTCTCCCGTCTCAGGACTTTCTGCACCGCTAATGCCGCAGCGCATGAAATAGGATGAGCTTGATACGTATGTCCGTGGTTGAAAGCTGCCGAGCCACGTCTGAGGACATCGACGACCTTCTTGTGAATAAGAACACCAGCAATAGCAGCATAACCACCACCAAGACCTTTCGCGATCGTGGTGATGTCAGGTACAACGCCCTCTTGCTCAAAAGCAAAGAATGTGCCTGTTCGGCCAACGCCGCACATGATCTCATCAAGAACCATGATCACTCCGTACTTGTCACAGATAGCTCTGACGCCCTTGAAGTAGCCGGCCGGCGCAGCAACACAACCTGTCGTCGCGCCAACGACTGTTTCCGCGATGAAAGCAGCAATGTTTTTGGGTCCAACTCGTAGAAACTCTTCCTCAAGCTCGACTAGAAGTCTTGCAGTGAACTGCTCTTCAGTCTCGGAGTCGTCTTTGTAGTGATAAGCGAAAGCAGGCGAGACGTGAGAGACATGAGGGTACAGGAAGCCGTGGTACGGAGCTCGGCGCGCTTTGTTCGTGGAGATAGACATGGTAGCCATTGTATTTCCATGGTAGCACTGGCGTCTAGACACAATGTGCACTCTATCAAGCTCTCCCTTCTCGTAGTGATATTGACGAGCTAGCTTCAGAGCGGACTCAACAGCTTCACTGCCACTACCAACAAAGAAGGCTTTCTCAAGACCATATGGATTGCCCTCCAGTATGATATTGGCAAGCTCTTCAGCTGGCGCCGTTGTGTAGGATTGTGTGTGGACGTAGCTGACTTTGCGAGCTTGGTCGGTGATGGCTTGGATGACTTCCTCGTTACCGTGGCCGATGAGCGCAACTGCTGCACCGGCACAAGCGTCGATGATGGTTTGTCCGCTTGATAACTTGAGCTCAACGCCACTTGCGGACTCTACCATGTAAGGGTGTTGAACAAGAGATCTATGCATCAAACATCCTTCTTGATGCATGGGTTTGACGGGCATGGATGATTGGTAGGTTGAGACCTCAGTGAAGTCCTCAATCGTTGAAGGCGCCATGTCGTTGAATAGAGGATCGAAGCAGAAAAAATGTGAAATTCTGTGTATTAAATGTCTGAAGTGAATAGTCTTTTCTTTTTGTTAGAATTATTTTTAATTTACTTAAAGAATTCCTCTGGTCCATTTATAAAACGTCAAACCCGAAAACCGATTATCTACACCGGAACTCGGGAAAGACAGATTTTCAGCCGAACTCCGACGAGCCGACTCATTCCGGGCCGTCGCTGTGTCACAGAATTCTCATGACAAACACTATCATACGCTGAGACCCACTGGGATGGGTTGACAGGTTCAGGGCGTCGGTTCTCGTCGTCGGTTTCGACGTTGTGAGAACCGAGGTCAGATGCCGGATCAGATATTTAACAAGAGAACTTTCTCGAACAACAACTTTACAAACATACACAGATAACTGTTTCTTTGATTTCTGCTTGTGTATTGTGAGAATATGTCAGCACAGAAAGACAGCCCAGGTCCGGAGTGGCCATCCTCGTCGAACTCGTCGGATAACGAAAAGGGCAATGATACCGACATCTCACAACCCGACATTGAATCGCCCAACATGACACCACCAGCGGTTGAGTTCGATAACCCGAAGGGATGGATAGCTGTGGCAGCCGCAGCATGTTCTCTCTTCGTTTACCTCGGGGTGATCTACTCTTGGGGTATCATGCAAGTCAGACTTGTTGAAGTGACCGGAACAAACCTCACAACCTTGACATTCGTTGGATCACTCGCAACATCGTTCATGATATCACTCAGCATCCTCTCTGGCATCGCTGTTCGAAAGCTCGGCTACCAGAAGACTGCTCTAGCCGGTGGTGTCCTGATGGGTCTAGGTGAATTCCTTGCAAGTTGGACAACAAAACATGTCGGAGCTCTCTTTGTATTCCACGGTGTGATATTTGGTATTGGAGGGGACTCTCCATCTTTGTAAGTTTGATATGAATGAGGATCTTGGGATTTTACTAATATTGCTAGGCATGCTCGACTGCTCCGCTCAGGTGGTTCAAGAGACATCGTGGCCTGGCTATGGGTATCGTGTTTGGAGGAGGCAGCCTCGGTGCAGCTATCATGAGCATTGCGACGAATCTTCTCGTGAAACAAGTCGATGTCGCGTGGACATTCCGCATTCTAGGCTTCATGCTCTGGGGAGTCTGTATTCCAGCTTCCTACTTCATACAACAGTCTGAGGGATCCATGAGTGCCGGCTTGAAGCTCCAGTGGTGAGTAAATCTCTGATCCCTCGCTATCTCAATGACCTGCTAATTGTGTGATTAGGCATCGCTTCCGTGAGCCTCGGTTCCTCCTTATTATCGCCGGCACAGCTTTGTCATGTTTCCCCTTGTTCATCCCACCTTACTTCATTCCCATCTTCACCCGATCGATGGGTTACTCTAACCAGATTGCCATCATCATACTGGCGGCTTGGAACTTGGCTTCGACCGTTGGCCGGGTTCTAGGGGGTATACTGCAGACCACTTGCTCGGCCCCTTGAATAGCTTGATTGTCTGCCTTCTCTTTATTGGTCTCAGCTCACTCGTCGTATGGCCCTTGGCGTCTTCGGTTGGAATCTTCTCTGTCTTCCTCGTGTTCAACGGCATTGGCTGTGGAGCTTTTTTTAGTCTGGTTCCTCCCATGCTAGGCGCCACAATGGGCCAGGAGAATACTCTCGGCATCCTACCTATTGTTTGGACTACATGGTTCTGTGGATTCTTCTTCGTATGTTGCATATATATGTCCTACATATACTCTTTGCTGACCAGAATACCAGGGTACACCCATTGCTTCGGGAATCTACTCGCTTGCAGACAGTAGCAATAACAGTCTTTCGGTATTTAGGCCCGCTGCTTATTATGCGGGCGGGATGTCGATGATTGGTCTTTTATTCATTGTGTATATTCGCTTCAGCCTACAGAGGGGTATCCTGGCTTGCATATAGTTCTAAGATACTGTTATCTTTCGATCAAAGTTGTGCATATTTCTGTTTGCTATCTATCCTGAATATTGATCTTATTGTGATCAGAGTGCATAACATGACCTCGACGAAATGAATACCACTCACAGGGGCGAGTTACTGGCGCTGCATATGGACCGTACAGTAGTGATAGTGAGGTAAAATAAACCCATCAGGAGCGCCGAATTATCTCATTTCCAATACGAGCTTTTTCATTTTCAACGCTTCGAGCACTGGAAGCTGGGCTCCAGTACTGAATAATTGCTCGATAGTTGAATCGCGAGTCCAGTATCCTACTTAATGAAGGGCCAGCTATGAACTGATGATATTGGTATTAAACGGAGGAAGTTTCTACCCCACAATTTTCCGCCAATGATCCAAGGATTATTATAAGTTAGTGTTCCATTAATGCACTTTTGCTATTATATAATGATGCATGCTTTAAGAGGATGACCGGACGAATAGAAGTGAAGGTTGCTACAAGGGTTCTGGGTAAGTTGAGTTTCGACATCGCGGGGTAACTCACAACGAAACCCCAAAGACGTCCCGCCCCCAAAGTGATCTGCAGAGAATAGAACACATATCTTGACGAGTTCTGCTATTGAAGATGATGTCCAAGGAGTCTTTTAAGCTTTCTGATACGGCCACCTTTGACCCAGACGGAGACACCATGAAGTTAGTTAAGCACCTTGTCATAATAGCCTCATGCCACTAAAGCTCACCACCTCGACAGGCTCGATGTCGCAAAGCTCACGGCTTTCCTAGCAGCCAATTCCACAGGCACCGGTGTACTCATTTGTCCGGGTGGCGGTTATAGCCATGTCTCTATCGTCAAGGAAGGTTACAATCCAGCTGCATACCTCAATAAGCTTGGTATTGATGCGTGGGTTCTCGATTATACCACGACACTCAATGCAACTGCACCTATCTATCCTAAACCTGAGAATGAGGTCTTCGCCGCTCTCAAGAGAATACGCCATGACAACCCCAAAATAGAGAAGCTTGGCATTTGGGGCTTCTCAGCGGGTGGTCACCTTGCATCCACAACCCTCACCAACCCCAAGGCCGGCCTGGATTTCGGCATTCTTGCATATCCTGTAATTACCTTGGAAGGCAACTATACCCATGCCGGTTCTCGCGACAATCTAGTCGGGCCTAACGCGACGGCCGAGGAGCTGCACGATCTATCAGCGCAGAACTTGGTCTCTGATATAACCCCCGACATTCTTGTTCCATACCTTTGACGATCAAGCTGTTCCAGTGCAAAACACTCTCATGTTTGCTGAAGCCATGGCAACACATAAGAGAAAAGCTCAGGTTTTGATTTTACCAGATGGCCCGCATGGTCTCGGATTGGCTCTTGATGACCCTGTGCGCAGTTGGACATCCGAATTGACACGGTTTCTCACCTATTCAATCTAGAAGAGATATAAGAGAGACGAGTGGAATTGTATATAGGGTTCTGACTATAGCAACCTTAGCTAAGACAAGAGACACGCCTACCAGCACGTTCAATATACATAGATAGCTATTTATGCAGACGAAAGCCACCGAAATATCTTCAAATACTGGAGGAAAATACTTAGATAAGGTTTGCCGGTTTCTTTCTAGTTATGGTGGAAATGCCTCTCCTGTAATGCCAGATTTTACCTTCATTAGGGAAGTCTGAGGCTGTCTGGCATGCCCACAGAATCTAGCCATTGATGCACTCTTTTTAGACACCAGAGAAGAAAGAAAGTTCTAAATGAAATAAAGGTTCTATTAAATACAACTCTGCGAATAAAGTCAAAGATATCTAAACAGACTCCAAAGAGGTTTTCAAAAGTGCACGCCATCGCGTAGCTGTAGCATTGCCATCGACCTCATCCAACGTCTTACACAATCTACCCTCGCCACCATCTGGGAACACATAAATGCCCCCTAGCGAATCAATATTCTCTGACCACTGGAACGGAGACCAGGGCATTTTTCCATAACAAAAGTCAAGCCACGCAGCACGGACCTGGCCTACGGTAGACACCCAGTTCTCAAGGTGTTCAGCCGCGACCTGGTCTTCCGCTGGGTTGAAGAGGAAAATGTCGTTGATACCATGATTGGCTCTCTTATAGCCTAGTGACCAGTTCTTGTATGGGTTTGTAGCTTGAATCTCGTAGAGAAGCACGTGTGAAGCATGGCCGTGCGCAATCTGATGCTTCTTGATGACCGCTGCTGAATATATTGGTGGAGTACGGAATGCCACGTCCGCCATTAGGCCGGCTAGGCCCTCAAAGGAGTCTAAGCAAGACTTTTTTCGACTCAGGTTATACGCTTGTGCAACTTCTGGGACACAGAAGGGACTGTCGCCAGAGTTCAATTGGGGAATCATGGCGCTGCCTGCAAGTACCTCCTGCGCAATGGGGAGTATCTCTGCCTCTGGTCGAGGCGGAGGTGGCAGAGGCTTTGAGAGATCAGACAATAGCATCAGTGTAAGATCTCGCTCGTACTCTGTTGCACCAATCATCAAGTTCGGCAAGGGTCCACCAGCCTTGCCCAACTTTTCCAGGGTCGGTTTGAGACCTGCCTCGGGAACCCATTCTCCATCAACAAGTGGGCTGTAGAGTGATGGCGGTGATGCTGGCAAGAGCTGATCCAGAGGAAGATCCACTAATGAATTAAGTAGAGAATCATCCGCTTGCAGGCTTGATATTTGAGATAGCACATAGTCGAAGCGCTCCTGATGCCATAGCATAGGCCTCGACGCGATACCAACAGATGTCCCACTGGATAGAATGGCATTCTGGAACTTGCGATTGGGGAAGTTAACCTGGTAATGACACGAAGCGCCGCCCGCGCTAGTTCCATGAATGGTGATGCGGTCAGAAGCACCTCCGAACCAACCAATGAAACGAGACACCCATTCCAGCGCCTGTCGTTGATCATGAAGTCCGTAGTTGCCAACTGCCTCACCATGAGCACGACTCCGCTCTGCCAGCTTTTCCGAAGTGAGGAATCCAAGAAGTCCCACGCGGTAGTTGATGGTGACCACCACGATCGGCTGCTCCCGAGCGATACTTGCCCTTACTAGGTCGGTAGCATCGTAGATTTCGCGTCCAGATAGCTGGATTGATTGACTGCCGCCCATGAAGGCGCCGCCGTGGATGAAGACCAGCACTGGCACGTTCTCGCCTGATTCAAGGACCTTGCGTGGTGCGGTGATGGACAGGTTCAGGCAGTTGAACTCATCTTGGATGGGCTTTTCTAGAGCAGGATATCCACTGGGAGGTGGCGCCGTCCAGTATGAAGGGAAGGGCAAGACCAATTGTGGGCATTCTGGACTAGGAGACATTGGTAAGTCAATGCGTGTATGGAGTCTTAGTTTCTGTACACATACCCTGGTTGGCGAGCAGAGAATGGCTGCGAAGGCAATAGTCCTGCTCTCAAGATGCTCTGACGAAAGCGACCAGGAACCGATGCGAATGGGATACCGCGAAACTGAACAACATCGTCGTCTCTGGCTAAGCCGACGATGCTACCCAGCTCAGGGTGATTGAGGGTAAAGTCCGACACAGTCATATTTGCTTTCAACACAGACTGCAGGCAATAACAAATACACAATATGAGCTGAAATACCGTTTTCAAGCTTGCCAAGAGGGAATTAGCCGCTTGAACTTTGCGGTTAAGTTTCGTCTTATAATTACATGTTGCAACCAAAGTTAGCGGCGTCGTACTTGGCCATTTTGGGAATATTCCCGTCTCCCTCGGCTGCGCATCGCGGCAACCCTTCTCTCCCCCTCACATGACCCGACGTCGCGGGTTTTGGCCCAAAGAGTGATAGAGCACTTAGCGCGGGGGATCTGTCGGTACGACATTGCAAATTGAAGTCTCTGTTGTATCGTTTGATCGCGTCGAGTCTCCCCATTCCCCAGATTTCGGCCCCAGAAGACTTGCCCCAGCGTCTCTCTCCACTTTCTCCAAGCTTCGGCACTACCTTAATGTTTTCGTATAGGGCCCAAAGTGTTGGAGCTAGGGTATGTATATAACTTCTCGTCGAGCCCATCACTTGGACTCCATTATCTTGGAATTGGAAAACCCAAACCGTTCGGATTCTCATCTCTTAAGATCAGTTGATCCGTACTTGGTCGCATCCTACTTCTCCTCCTTGTTTCCTTTCTTCAATTCTTCTACCCGACACCCACTTCCACTTTCACGATGACTGCCGACGTTCACCATGCATCGGCGCGAACTAATTCGTTGGCAAACTTCTTCCGAAGTCCAAAATTAGTCTACTCCAGTCAGTTCATCCCTTCATCAATGTCTCGAGGTGCACCGAACTGACATCACCCCCCAGCCTTCCTCATGGCCATGGCCTTCTTCACCTTTGGCTATGACGGTGCCATCAGCGGCGGTCTCCTGGCCATGGTTCCTTTTGTCAATCAAATCTCTCACACCCGTCTTCCCAATGGCACCCCATACCTGACATCGACCGACATCTCCGTCATGACAGCTCTCCCCGTCACTGGCTGCGTTCTAGGACTGCCACTCGCAGCCCAGTTTGCTGACAAATACGGCCGTAAGAAGATGATACTTGTAGGCTGCATCTTTAGTGCTGTTGGAAGTGCCATCCAGACTGCTGCATTTGGGCTGGCCGAGATAGTCGTCGGTCGTTGGATTGCGAGTAAGTCTTGATCAACCAGCTCCAGCTTGTTCGCGTTTGCTGACGTTCTCTCTCAGATGTTGCCATTTGGCTCTTCATCGTGCTTGGCTCAACCTACATGGCTGAAATTGCACCCGAAAACGTCCGTGGCGCCATCGTCGGTACATCCATCGTTCTCATCAACACAGCAGCCATCGTCGCGAGCGGCGTCAACTGGGCCATGAGTACAGAAATTTCCGCCATGTCATTCCGTCTACCTCTTGGTCTCGGCATCCTCTTCCCTCTCATCCTCTTCGTCGGACTCTTCTTCGTTGATGATTCACCAACCTGGTATCTTACCAAGTCTCGTGACAGCGACGCCCTCAGGTCTCTCAGAAGCGTCCGCAGTGGCTACCCAGAGACTGAGATTTTGGCTGAGTTCGAGGCTCTCAAGGCACAAGCGTCTATTCGTGAGGATGAAGCCAAGGTTCCGTGGATTGACATCTTCCGTGGAACAAATCTCCGTCGATCTCTCTTGGCCATGTCCATCGGAAACATGCAGCAACTCTCAGGCATTGCTTTCGCTACGAACTACGCTACCATCTTCCTCGCCACAGTTAGCGGCAACGTTTCTCCTTTCCTTCTCACCATGGTTGGTGCCATCCTCGCTTTCGCCGGCGCTGTCACTGGAATCTACCTTGTCGACAGAGTCGGACGCCGAACCCTCGCCCTTAGCACCTTCACCATGGTCTTCTGTATTGATCTTGTCGTCGGGGTCCTTGGCTTCATGGACTACATAGGAAACCCAAACATCGCCGGGGCCATCGCGAGCATGTGCATGCTCTTCTCGTTTTTCTTCGCAGCTGGATTTGGCCCTCTGACTTATGTCGTCTCTGCTGAGATACCAACTGCCCGTCTGCGCAACAAGACCAGCTCTTTCTCATTCTTGACTCTGGCTGCCTTCTCCACAGTTGTAGTTTACGTGCTGCCATATATCTCACAGCCCGATGCGTAAGTTTAACTCTCTGTCTTTTATCTCCCCGCATGCTAACAAGACTGTCATTGTAGAGGTAACCTTGGTCCAAAGACGTACCTCATCTTTGCTGGTTGGATGGCCGGCTGCATCATTATTACATACCTGTACC
Organism: Fusarium pilosicola; assembly: GCA_020615335.1. Taxonomy (NCBI): domain Eukaryota; kingdom Fungi; phylum Ascomycota; class Sordariomycetes; order Hypocreales; family Nectriaceae; genus Fusarium; species Fusarium pilosicola. The sequence continues at coordinate 181,152 of JAGQDI010000020.1, read as the reverse complement.
TCCCCGAGACCAAGGGAAGAACCCCTGCTGAGCTGGATGCCATGTTCGAAGCTCGCGTTCCTGCCCGCAAGTTTAAAGGTAAACAGGACATTCTGTTCATCAGAGCATTGCTAATATGTTTCATGATTCAGACTATCAGTGCAACCTGTCTATGGAGAGCTACATGAATGAGGAGAAGGTCGAAACCGAGATCGACCACCACGAAGCTAAGGTTTAAAATGATTGTCCAGAGTTTTACTCAGGGTAGCAGTGACAATGGAGAGTCATTTAGGCGTATATGTCCAGGACATTGGTATTTATAATCACCAATGGGACACAAACGCGTTCAAATAGTAGTTATTTAATTCCATGGTATCTCTCTATCTTATTTGCATGAATAACAACATTATTTCCCTCTCGATTTAAACTTGTCACATTTGTTACGTGTCTTCACTTACCTGCGCTACTCATTCAATTACCATTATGTAGTAAGAGAAGTAAAGTCAAGCTCTACTGCACTTAGTGACATAAACTGAGAGGTGAATCTGAGAAGTCTATCTGAAGGAATGGAAGATGTAGGTAAAATGAAGATAAAATGAGCAAATCTTAGGCTGGGTATCTTTGATACCTTATATTCAGGCCTTGACTTCCTTTCAGTTCTATCAGATCACTGGCCAGGTTTTGTTCCCGGCTATTACCTAACCTTTGACCGACATTGAGTACTTCTGGATAGCAAATAATGCCACTAAAGAAAAGGCAAAGAACTTTCACAATAATTCTAAAACAGTCTTAGATATTGTTCCCATTGACATATCCCCGTATGCTTATGTTTGCGCATCTAAACCTCATAATATGACGTCTTCAGCTCCCACGCTGTACACTCAAGCAACTGCCCCGACCACGGGCTTTCACTCTTCTTTACCACAAATGGTTGAACGTTATAGCAGGTCATGCTCTCCGGATAGACTCGCGTAGTGATTGCCGTCCTTTCATTGGCGAAAAGTTCTAGACAGCTCAAGTCAAAGAATGCGTTGAGTCGCAAGGGCTCCTGCGATAGAGATGGCTCAGCAGTTCCAGGAGACAAGGTCGAGAAGAGGGTATGTGGTGCCTCTTCATCCGCCACACATATGCCTGTCATGTTGGTAGATTTAGCTCGTGTAATTGTAAGCTTCTCCAAGTCTGGACTAAACGAGACGACGGTACGCAGTTCTGAATCTTAATTAAAAAATGTCAGTAACCTCCAAAACCTGTTTGTAAGGTTTATCTTGTAGTCTTACCTTTTGTGTGGCCTATTATAAAGCCGATACTCTGTACTTCATTGCCAATATCGAAAGATAAGTTAAGCTCCCAGCATGAGCATCCGTGAGTGAATTCCAAGCTTCCCAGAGACTCAGGCAAGGTGCGATACGTGACGGGCCCCAGGAATCGCTGACTTTGACGGAGCTTGTAGAGTCTAGGGTCTGGTAAAGCACATAAGGTCGTAATCGTATAGATCTGAGGAGAGCTTTCTAGAAAAGGTAACTTCTGGTGCGGCTTGTCTTCTGGCACCACGTCAAATGACTTTATAGATGTCAGATCTGACTTCAATGCATGGACAACATGACGTATCCTGCTCAGCCGGACGACTCTCGGGATAGATAACAGTCCGGCCCATCCTTGTGCCCCCTTCAGTTCTGTAGAGAGATCTTCCTCAACAATCCAGCCAAACACTACTTGCTGGTTAGATTTTGGATCATGGAATGAGTTAACAGCATAAATTGATCCATAGTCCAGAGCGCCGCCTGAACGAAATTGCATCTCCATTCCTGCTGCAGTCTTCACTAAGGGGCCCAAAACCCACATCTGGCCGTGATCCCTTCTGAAGTCTGGGTGGCGATGCCGTCCAGGAGGTTCGACATCGCATTGCTGACGTCCCTCGACGCCAATCATTAGTACCTCATGACTTATTGCTGAATCATCGGGGTCAGGGAGTGAAAGAAAGTTGACCACTTCCCAGTTTGCGCCATAGTCGGGCTCCCATTGGGAAGGATGTTCCCTCTGCGAGGTTGGTGCTATAGTCAGCACAGAGATGAAGTTCCAGGCCGCCAAATTGTACTCCTCGATAGAGTAAACAAAAACTGCAGGGCCAATACCACGAATACCACCAGAAACGATTCCAAACACCGCTTGGTCTGACCTGTCTCCTAGGACCCGGCTGAGTGAAGGCCACTTAGCAACGTATGGATCACGCCAGCCTGTAACATTGAGGTGACGCGGAGGGCCGTCCAAAACAGTCGGTGCATTGCCTCTTTGCCATGTACGACCAGCATCGTCCGACGTAGCAATGCAAATTGCTTCAGAGCCCCAGTTGTAGGGAAGTGTATGGTGTATCGGAAGGATCCGCGCTGAGGTATAGAATGCAGTGCTCCGGCCAGGTACTGTTGATACTGGACTCCAACACCCTGTGAAGACCCCAGCTTCTCCGTCATGCTTCTTGGACGGTTGAATAGATGGACAATCATTGACCTCCCAAGAAACAAGATCCTTTGATAGTGCGCTTCCCCATGAAATATCGCCCCATTCTGGCTTTTTGGGGTTCCACTGGAATCCAACGTGATAGACATCATGCACGGCATCATAGCCCGGTGCACAAGGGTCGTTCAGCCAGCCGGTTGGCGGCATGAGGTGATAACGTGGTCTCCAGCGACGATGAGCACTTTCGTTCTGGGTTTCTGCTGCTTTGGCAGTGGCAAGGGGATCTTGGTCGTGAAGTGCACTCCAGGGAGCCTCATAGACAGCAGTCTCGTAGATGTGGCGTTTGGATGGAAGCTGGACAAGGATGGGTGAATCGAGGGTTGCCATGATGGCTGTTAAGTGACTGTTTTGACAATTTCACCATGGGTAAGTAGCAAAAGAATCCTTAGAGAGACCGTGAAGATGCGGAACCACCGTTAGCAAACTAGATGAATCACATGATGGATTTTGACGACGGCATTCGGCGTTTTCATCCTTGCGAACATGGCCTGTTGAATATCACGGCGTTGCAAATCGGCAGTTGTAACTCATGTTTCTGACCGTTCTAGTCTGCAGCGGGAATATTCCCAATTGGGCTTAAGGCTCCATGTCACATTTGGCAACGCATTTCAGCAACAGGTGACACTAGCCCAAGTTCTACTTCGTGGGGAGACCTCCACATAGTTTAAGTTATGGCCCAGGCCTTTATCGGACCGAGAGTTCAGACATGGTTCCCCGCAGTCTCCCCCGTGCTCATATGTCGGACCAGGGGAGCTCTGTGTCGGTTTTATTCCTTATCCGTCATAAAACCCTCTTGCTGCAGATGGACCGTTCTGTGGAACATGACAATCGTCGTATCGGAAAAAGGAGATTCCCGCTCGAAATGAACCAAGTGGTCTTCGATTCATCCTTGGGTTGTGCTGTTCAAACTAGATCATGTGATTACTGCTTTCATCGCAAGATCAAGGTCGGTTGACTACCTACTCCCTGTCTAGTATACCCAGTTGGTCTCACGACTCTGACTCTCCAACTCACAGTGTGACCGCCGTACTCCATGTGCGCCTTGTCAAGAGAATAAAGCAGAATGCCAATACGAGCGGCCTCGAAAGAGACGCCGGTACATTCGACCGGCGTCAAGTGACTCAGACGTTAACTCAAGACTATCCTCCGAGAGGCCCAACATCTTGTATGAAGAGAGTGCGATTTGGTTACCTGCTGAAACCGTTGACGTGAGCACCCCTACAGAGGCACAGCAACTGGATCCAGTGCATGTGGACAACTCTACGGAGACGCAAATTACTACAGTCCCTCCCTTGCAGCTGGAAACAGAATACTGGGACCTTGGTATGGGGGAGTGTTTCTTCTACCCAACGAACATTCTCGGAGTGGTAGACCTTCCTCCCTACGTGCCCTCACTACCATTCAACGTGCCTCAGAGTCCTGGGATATACCTCTCACCTCCACTCCAGAGTCTCTCCAGTTAAAACGGAGTGCTTGATCGTCTCCTCGATGATAGCACCATCCCGCAGCTCATCGACGTGTTCCTAGAGCGCCTACAACAATCCATGCCCTTTTTACCCGCTCATACCTGCATCAAAACATCGCGCGTCAGCGACATCTTCAAGATCGGTCTTTCGGCTCTTTGGTGCAGGCCATTTGCTCTCTGGTCCTTCTGCAGCCAGTCCAGAGCCAGGAGAAACACTCATGGCCGAATCGTGAATCGAGAGCCGACGCTCACTTGGCTCTGGCTGTAAACTTACACTCACAGTCTGATCTAGGTCAGAGCCCGACTCTAGAAACAATCATGACGAGCGTCTTTTTGTTCGCGTGTCAATTCTGCAAGGGAAATTTCGATGCAGCCCGATTTCGGCTGAGAGAGGCTGCAGCTCTAGCCGAGGTGATGAATCTCGACAAGCCTGAATCGTACGGCCGGATTGGAGACACTGAGAAACAGCGAAGACTCCGAACATTGATCAGCCTCACAATCATCGAGAGAATCTACTCGGTTCAAAGAGACTACATCCCCGGCACGAAATCACTAAGCCGGAACAAGCTGCAAGAGCTACAAAACGCCATCGCATCTTCGCATGACAGAGGTGAAAGCGAGAACATCATTGCCATGGAATGTATCAGCAACATGCTCGAGCAAGTGGACTTTATTGACCCTGATATCATAAAATGCTGGAAAGGTTTCTGCTGGGAAGAAGAGGCCCCGACACACGTCACCAGAAGCACAATACTCGCTCTGCTAAGGCGGTACCGGATTCCACCACAGTTTTCTGGATCTTCTGGTATTGATACGCATGCTCAGCATGCAGATATCCTTGTTACCAGACACTGGATCAGGATCAAGCTGTGGTCTTTGGCCAGTAGCCACGGCTATGTTGAAGCCCTATCTGACGATGAGGAGTTCCGTCATGAATACGCTGTGACCATTGCCAGTGACGCCCTTGACACCTGTTTGCAGTTCCAAATGACTAGCCTCGAAGTACATGGCATCGGGCTTGTATGTACACTGGAAATTTCTTATGATAAAGACCCGGACTGATCGAAAGCAACAGGTTGAGAAACTCTCCGATCTAGCAACTTGTGCCGCACTACAAGTCAACGAATCTCACGCCACCTACTCACCGAACCAAGAGTATCCCATCCGTACAGACTTGGGCAACCCTGAGCCAAACGGGGTACTGCCACAGGAAGACTCTCCAAACTCAATGTCAAGTTCAGGGTCTGTAATTATCGGCGCTGAGGCGATGCTTAATGGCTATCTCTCGCTCTTTGCATCCTTCCGGAGAGGGAGACACCCCTTCCTCAAGCCGTATATGCGCCTCTTGCTACTCAGAGATTGAAGATAGGAACGGGGTCTGTTCCGGCTTCGATTCTTGGTGACTGCCGTGAACCGAGGCGCGTTTGCGATAAAGCCAGGTCAAGGCAGCTAACTCTCGTTAATTCTGCTCCCCCTCCAACCTAATACCGGCGTCAGTGTCACGTGCTAGGGCGAGCTTCTCGCGCACGCGGAGGGGTCGCTACATCGCGAGGCGGGGTTGCTGGGCCACGGTTTTCCTCCTTCGCGGTAAGAGGCTAAGAGCAACAACATCTCAACTTTGATCTCAAAACCGGCTGATCGCGATGGTAAAAGAGTCGATCAATAAGGCAGTCTGAATCACTTACTGACAGTATGGTCCACAGGCCGACTCGTCCTCGCCGCCCGCGAATCCTCGCATCGCCGAGTTGGCTGATCGTGTCCTCCATGAAGTGTTGCCTCAGCTCGGCGACATCAACACTCAGCTCGGCACAATGAACGACCGCCTTGATGCTCTCGAGACCACTGTTCGCGACCATGGCCAGCAGTCAGCCCGTAATGATCAGCGCCTCACCAGCATGTCAGTACCTACTATGAACCTAACCATGCTACCCATAGTTACTGACAAGCACTTAGGAATTCTAGAACAATCAACTCCCGTGCTAGAATCCTCAATATCGGAGCTCTTAAGCCTAGCTCGGCCCTTACCCCTCTGGTCAACCCCGTAACTGGCGAGGCCATCCCCGATTTCCCTCGCACCTACGGCGAGGTCCAGCGACTCAACGGTATGTACATAAATCATTCATAACCCGGTCGCTACTTGATGCTGATTGCTCTATTGCAGCTCGTGAGCTTTGCGGTCTTCTGCGAGCCCTCAACCTGCGCGGTACTACAAATGCTGAGCAGAAGCGAGCTGACTTCTTGCGCGCGATTGGCGCTGCCCCGATTACCCGCCATTAGTACTTTTCCAAGTTGTTGCATTTTCGAATGGAGTTTGGTGTAACTGGTTCAAGAGAACAATACCCATTTGTAGTTGGCTATCAATTTTGATACAACTCGACCCAGGAAACAAGGAATAGACAAAGGAACGTCTTGATGGATATGCTTTGACTTGAGTGAATGATCCATTGAGTGCAAAAACACGAGGTGAGATGCGCGCATCGCCAAAAGTATTATCGGTGTTTTAGTGAATGCTCAGGGCATCTCCCACCACAGCCCCTCCTGTAGCTATCCACTGCCCACTGCCATTAGCGCATACATCAACGCAACTTCTGTGGTCACCCCCTAAGGCCCCCTGTAAGAATGCCCAACCCCAGGCCTAAACTCGACCCGTGCTCCTAAATCCAAACAACATCAGACCATCGCGAACTCATTTCAGTCACCTCGACATCCCATACAAGGGCCATTCTCTCGTCAAGCCACTTGATCACCTTCCTTGGTCATGTTTCTTCTGCTCGGCTCCTTGTTTTGCATAATAATGACAGCTTTGTTCTCCCACCGCCCTTTTTCATGAACTGAGAACCCCGGTGAGACGCTGAACTGTGATGAGCGAATTCGCAACATCTTGGATCTTCCGATAAATCCTTCGTAAAATGCACTGTCAGTAGGAAACGCCACTGTAATAAATATGCGGCCGTTCAGTATGAGGTGGCCATTCGGCCAGCATATCCACGAGATCAAGTCATAGACCGTTATGCGTACGCTTGTCCCCAACGTAAACTGAAGTTCCTGTTAGTCTGACCAAGATCTTATCTTCTCGATCTCGCCATCTCTAGGCAAGTCGAGTTTTTAGCAAATCACGGTCATGTTTCTGGGGTCTAGCGCAGACAATGCATTCTGGATAATTCTGTATTAGTTGAGCTGCACCCAAATCTCTCTCCCTTATTTGGAATCGCTGATGTCAGCCATGTCACCTGGTTCACAATAAGTAATAGCCCAAACGTAAGTCAATCCACGCCAATACCAATATCAATAAACGAACACAAGCGCTACGCCACCAATTTCCAGTCTATTCAAAAGCTTCTTATTCCATGTACTCACTTAGGTGCCTCTCGATATAACAGCGCCGGCCTTGGTCATCCCAACACTACTCACTTGAGTAAACTTGCCACAAATGATCACCATGGACTTAACACTCGTTCCTTTGCTCACTTGAGCAGCTCTATATAGTAAATATGCACAGAGATTGTATTCCCAGGTAGATCTACTCACTTTAGCGCTGCTGTAAACATGACCAACACATTCAAACACATCTCCTGAGTCCCAGCGAGCCCTTACACTTGTACAGGCTTCCCATCCAGACATTCAAAGTAGCAAAGGGAAAGATTCTTCCTACCTACTCACTTGAGCAAGTTCCATTGACCTGTCGAGCATGACCCAGATAGCCTCAGAGGATGGGGTCCTGTGGAATGATATGACCATAACGGTCCCTCCAGGCTTCACTTCCAACAAACCTCCAAGTAATTACAATTCCGTATTCCTTGGGGATTTCCTTGTCAAAGTCAAGGTCGAGGTGAAGAAGCGAAGGGTGAGTCGCGGGAACCTCCTTCTTATATTCTACTCTCATCCCGTAATGCTCTGCCAGCTGGTTGCGCGTCATTGTGATGGCCTCGATTGTTGTTCCACGGGGGTATGAGCTTGGTTCTGATGAAATTTCAACCTCCCGAACCGACCATTCTTCCCCATTACCCAAGGGGCATAAGGCATGTAGAGCCATCCCTTCTGGACTTGGAGACTTGAGGTCCCGGCAGTCTTTATACGTCCGGAGAGTCACAGAAACCACATCGTCGATTACTGGCAATCGGGAGTATTTTTCAAACTTGGCGTCTTCCTTTTCCATCCACCTCTTAAACGGCGCATCAACATCAGAAGACATCTCGTCATCATCAGAAGAAACCATCAAAGAATTCCCATAATGGTTCCTTAGCTCATAGAGACAAATGGCTCTTATGCTCCCTGCCTGCTTGATAAACAAATCCGAAGGGTCATATGAGTGGAAATACCACGTCGCAGGCATTATGCTTGAGGCGAGATGCAGCAAATTCTCCTTACGGTCATGGCTACCAAGACGATCGTCTTCCCCATCATCTACGAAGGAACAAGTCAAGGCCTGAAATTCCTGAATTTGCTCAAGTTGGTGCTGAATAGCAACTTCGTGACTTCGGTTAATGTATACTATCATACCGCAGTAACTGAGGCTGATCATGCTTTTCAGGATAGCCAGACAAGACCTAGCGATGGTATCTGCAGGAACGCGGCCCAAACTGTTGGCAAGATTCTCGATAGAAATGCGGAGGCTGTCCAGCTGGTTCTGCATGAGCTGCATCTTGAGATCCTCCATGGTCTCTTCCAAAGTTTGTAACATCGTGAATGCAGAGATACTGGAGGTGTGTGTGTAGTGAAGGGTTTGAAGAGTGGTGATGAGAAGATTTAGTGTTGGAAGTTGGTGGTTTACACTGCTGTGGATGAGAATTGAGCTTCATATGCGGCCATATCTCGTATTTAACGACTTGAATCAGGAATGGACTTGGAACTTGTTCATATTGAACTTCCTTTATTGGATTCTCTTTTATTACTAGAGTCTGAACACTAGATATTCGAATAAAGGATAAGCTCTTATGAATCTAGATGGACATGAGTGAACATGGGATAAAGTCATCAAGTTTTAGTCAAGAACAACACGTACATAAGCAGCACTTAGAATACAGCATAAAAAAATTTAAAACTGGGCATGTTCGTAAGAGAATTTAGTGATCTCTTGAACTAGAGTAATTTGACTGCCTTGTCATGTCTTGCAGGCTTCCACCGTTCCGAGTTTATAGCCACTCACCCCTAACGAGAAGCAGCACAGAATAATTCAGCTTTAAAAATTTTCATACCACGGCAGGATTAGTATAATCAGAAAACCCCAGGCACTGAAAAGTCCATGCTATGGCGCAATAAACTAATATAGAAGACGAGAGAGGAGTCCGGGTATTCTTAGCCCCATGATAATATTAAAAAGTAAAGGAGAAACCAGGTAGGCTATAACGAAACCAGGTTAACTGTGATGACATTTGATGAGTTGCCGTGTTAGATTGAGCCCCTGTTGCTCGCATGCCCTGCAATCACGACTGAGTCCAGCCCAAGACAAAACAACAACATCAACAAAGCAGATCACGTTCGACGCGCGTGTAATTATGGAGACTACGCGCCTAACATCTCCTTTTCCCAATACATTATGAAAGGAGTCTCTTTGGCCTTGTTTCAGGCCCAGTGAAAGTATCTGCAGCGAGCGCAAACGAGCCTCTACTTCTACCGTTAATAAACCATCCCAAATACTTGACAGTTCCGCCATGCTGACGCTGAATTCTCAAACATGGTGAGCAAAGTTGCGTACGGTCACCATCCAGAGGACCTCACCACGCCCGCCGAGGTACATCTACCACGCCAGGGTCTTAGATCAAGACGGTTCTGGGTATTGCTCTCAGCAATTTTGATAGGTCTATCGCCTCCCTATGGAAGCCTCTAGACTACACCATATCTCACCCAGTTGCAGGACGAAAGCATGAGCACTGGCAATGGTCATCGTCTAAGTACACATCTTCAACTGATGCACAGTAAAACCACCGTTAATATCGTCTCGTTGTCGCACTCGCTGGTACAACTTCATTAATATAATGCTAAAAAAGGGTACCCATCCCCTTAGAGCTTGTTTTTACACAAAGCTCTCCCTCCTTCTTTTGTATCTTTGTCCATGTTTCTCCGTGCACCTTCACCATACCTTGCTCATCTTAATCAGCCCCATATATTCAATGTACATAATTTACATCTCGATTTATTATTTGAGTGTTAGATTTCGGTTACTCTAAGTTAAGCCTTTGAGTGAGAAATGGATTTAGAGAAAAAGAGAGTATGAGGCTGCCATGGGCTGATTCGCACGAGTCACGATCTGTGATCTGTAGAGATCAGGGAATAAGCAGTCTGAGGTGAAACAGGTCATAGATGGAACTTGAAAGAATTGAACAGAAACTAATTCAGCTTTGATATATCCTCTGGAATATTGGCAAACTGTGGAATGATCTACGTATACAAGAGTGACGTTCTGGTCGGGACTAATCTAGGGACTTCAGAGCAAATGATTTAATTCTTTTTCATTTTTCTCAGCAGTTCAATTAAACCACCCACTAACGGTTGAAGCGTGCTGGGAATCTCCAACTTCAGGAGTGCTTAATCGTGCGGTTCCCTACCAATATCGTCCAACCTCATACAGTCCATACATTGTGTGCTCCCCGCACACCTGACAAGAGCCATCCCTCTCTTCTTTAATCTCATGTCGACATTTCTGCCCCCTTCTCTTGGCAGTTTCGCATTCCTCTTTTCCTAGACCCACGTGTATGAGTCTTTCTCGAACGTTAGGCTCTTTCTCGCAGGCGCCGCAAAGGTTACGGCTATACAGATCTTTGCACATGATTGAAGTTGTTATTGGGAGTTCTTGTAGACTTGGTTGGTTGGATGAAATGCTTGGGAGTGAGTTGAGCTGCTTGGAGTGGGGGAATGCTTGCGGGATTATATATAATAGTTTTGGATGGGTTCTTGATATGAACAGGTGCAGATGTTGATGGTGAATCGGCCAAACAAGGTAATGATTCAGACTACACATGCTACGGCAATGACAACTAACACAAACTCAGTGTTCTCATTGAACAGTAGCCTCTTCTGAATTAGCGACGGTTCAATCCTCCACCTCAATGCTCAGCGAAGCAGACCTGCAGTGAGCTCTTATGGACCAACGTTCAGTTGATAGACCTGACAGATGGTGTTTGCATCATACGCTTTACTTGGACCAACGTTCACGGGCAGTGTCGCGTTATTTCCTCACTGCTTCACTTCAATTGAGTGAATTAATCTTACAGCTTACCGCACACTCAAAAGTCACACTAGGTTTGCTTGACAGGTACATGGCGTGCAATGGAGACCTCGTAGAGGCTTGGCATTTACAGGTGAAGAATATATTTATTTGCTACACTTGCGAATGACATGTCAGATACTATGAGCCTCTGTATTGTGTTCCCGAGTCTTCTAAACCTTAGTCTTGCTACGATCCCAGACCTTCATCGTCTTACGGTGCAGAAACCTTACTCGGTGTTTTGTGTTAGTTGTCGGCTTGACAGTGTACTCGGTGCTGGCATAGAAGTATGTTTTCTACTTTTTGCCGAACACCTTCTTGACCTTATCTGTGAAGGAACTAGTCTCTTTCTTGGCGACTTCTTGTCGAATTTTTGGCTGATAGTCGTCTGGTACCCTGTAGCACGAGCCGCGAGCTGTGTTGGCATGGCATGCTGGACACAGCCATGCATCGTTGCCCACAATCTTCTTCTCTCCCGGACAGGCCTTGCCCTCCTTTACGGCTTCGCATTCCTCCTTTTCAGTAAGCGCGATATCCTCGGCTTCGCAGTTGCCGCAGGTTCTGGGGGTAGATTTGATGATACGCATGGTGGATATTGTTGTTATCGTAGCTTTTGGTGTTGTTGATTGGTAACTGGGAGAATCGAGAGTAGAAGTTGCAGCAGGTATAAATACTCTCCTCTTTGTCGTTCTCATGCGTGACGGGCCGTCGCTCCAGCAGCGTTGGTTGTGAACAAGGAACCAAGAAACAAAGGGACATCGTGACACAATGTTACCGTCTAGCAGAGTGAAAGAAGTTGACCTGTGCCAACAAAGAACTTCGGGCATTGGGAAACAAGGCATGATCAGTGAACAGTACCGGACAGTGACTTGGTGAACACATGGTGCCTCGAATCAGCGATAATGCAAAATATACTCGCCCTTGCACCATATATCTATGTGATCCAAAATTTGATCCAAAGTCCTTATCGTTTCATGATTAGACAAGAGGTATGGTCTACGAATAGCACTTCCAAGAGTAGGTTACAGGATGTGGCCATGATGATGGACCGCTATATCCACAAGAGCTTTACAGCTAGTATATCGCGGTGAGTATTGGGCTACATTTAATCTTCCTTGAACAAAAATAGAAATAAGCCACGGAGTAGGATGGCAGATCTCAGAGTGAGACAAGGGTCACATTCACTTTCACATCACGATGCCGAAACTGCGATACCAATCATCGCGTCTCAGACTATCTTCCTCACTCCCGGAGACAAGCCCCAGAAAGCAATGAAAAGAATAAAAACACGCCTGTCAGACGTCCATCAACACCCACCCCAGCCACGCGCCCAAAGGCAAGACCACAGCTGGGGTCGAGATCATCAAGCAAACCATCTCTATACAGAAGCTGCACGAGTACAACTACCGCCATCCTTGCGGACAGAGCGAGAGGACCAAGAGGGTATTCACTCTAGGGTGTCGAGGATATACATTCATCAACCAGGGTGGGATCTGTGGCTCTTTTAGGGAACCAAGAGAAGGTCGAATACTATAGAAATGATTCTCCTGGAGGCGTTGTTAGCGACCGTTCGGCGAGGTGAGTGATGATAGTAGGTAGGGGGACGTACTGAAGTATTGTCGACATGAAGAAGAAAAGAAAAAAATCCCAAAGGTCTGAGGAGGATCGGTTTTTTATAGAGAGGTACAGTGGGGCTCGGGGGACTTGCGCCTGAGGCAGAGTGAAAACTCTGATTTCCGCCCAGCCACTTTTTTTGTTAGCCTCATTTCGCTAATGAACAAATGCGTCCGCGTTCAGTGGGTATCGCGGTGCGTCAATACGGCTTGAGCAAATGGTATCCGTTTGAATGAGAATTCAGTAAACAAATAAAGCTGCCAAGTAATGGGCAATCACGTTGCTACAGAATCCTGCAAAGGGCCGATAAGCAGAGACTTCTATCAGCGATAAAAGGCTGTATGTTAGAAATGGTCTCTGAAAAACACATGAGAAGAGCTGGCGTGCTAGCTCGTGCTAGATAATAATCTAGTAAGTATGTCTTGACTTTATAGGGTAGCTCTTTATTTTCTAGGTAAATTTTATTTTATTTACAGAGAATAATAGGCTAATAAGAAAATAATTAGAATAAGGAGCTACTAATTAAAATAAATCCCTTGAATAAAGCCTTATACTACTATAATTTATATAAACTATTAATACTATAGCATGCTTAACAGACCCTGTCCTCTATTTACTGTATAGACATACTGCTGAAATGCTCGAATAACGTTTTGACACTCGGGATCGGGTGATGGGAAAACGTGGGTCATGAAAAGGCCACAGACACCATTGCTTCGGTCGATGAACTAAATACCAAGTTTAGCTATTAGAAGCGGCAGCATAGATAAACTTACCCAGAACTGGTTGGTATAGCCACCCCATACGAGAGTTCGTGGACCACGAGCATATGGTGCATCATGACTAGAGGCTTCCTCAATAACCATCCCACCAAAGCCACAGGTGTAGGTCTCGCCAGCATAGAAGTCTCCGACCCCCAGCTTTTGCCTCTTGAAGGTGATTTGAAGCATTCGTTTGCTTTCTTCCGATAAATGGTCTTGAAACATAAGGTCCACGGAGTCCTTGTGAAGTATTCGTTCGTCGTTCGCTAGGAGCGAGTGTAAAAGTTCCATGTAGTCTGCTGCACTGCAATATCCCGAATGTCCACCAAAACAATCCTCAAGACCGATGTTGATATTTATCTTGTTGAGTGAAACCTCGAGCTTCCCGTTACCCTTGTTTCGATGCGTCAAAGTGGCGACTTGGTGTGCATTACTTGGCGAATCCGGCCAAAATGTAAAGCTCGAAGAGCCAATTCGCTTCCATACGTGCTCCTTTAGATACGCCTCCAGAGACATACCACTGAACTGCTCAACAAGTCTTCCTGCCCAATCTACTCCACAACCGTACTCCCAACCTTGGCCCGGTTCGAATAGAAGGGGATGATCGAACCACCCAATAATAGTAGACTTATTTCCAACTGTAGTTCCCTGAAATTTGCGAAGCTTCTTCAAATCTCTGTTGTTAAAGTCGTAGCCACAGCCAGAAGAGTGGGTCAAGAGTTGTCGGAGGGTAATTGGGTTACGACGTTTCTGGAGAATGGGTGATCCATCTGCATTCCAGCCCATGAGGATTTGTTGCCGACCTAGATCTGGAAGCAAGTCGCTGACGCCAGCATCAAGAGTAATGAATTGTCTCTCGACAAGTTGTAGTACAGCAACAGTGGTGGGCAGCTTCGTGAGGGAGGCGAGTGTGAAGAGAGTTTCGTCACTAATGGAGACTTGATCAGGCCAGGAAGGCGATGGACCACCGAGATATTCGGAGACAATATCAGATCCTGCTAAGTGTTAGCTTAGCTGAGGTGGTGGACTTGTTTATATAACCATCACGGCGTTTGGCTAGAACGGCAAGTGAAGATACAGTGCCTTTATCAAGGCAAGACTGCAACAAGCTTCGAAAGGTGTCCATCATGGAAAGGGCCGCCGAGAACAAGAGGAGGAAAATCGTAGCCGGTAAGTGAGAAAGAAGATAGGAATCCAAAGTCCTTGGTATGGATAAGTAGTTCAAGACTAACGGAGAGTTGTGCTGGCTTGAAAGAGTTATGGGACAGGATGTGACGGTGGAAAGAAAACAGGGCGGGGAAGAAGAAGGAATTATTAAAATACAAAACCCTAGCCACCACAGTTAGGGCAACAAGCTCACATGACTTTGGCCAGGCTTGCTACTGGTCGAATCCAAAGACTTCTGGCTAAGATCTGTCTGCCCATTGTTCTAGTATATTATGCTTTATTACATTTAAGAGAAATCGCGGTTGGCTGCACCTCACGGTTTGGGTTGTGGCCTGGATATAGCGTTCTTCATTTGACTCAGTGTTGAACTGACTTGGTATAGGGTTTACGAGTGTTGAAAGCTCAAAAACCACCTTTACCCTATCTGCACAACAGTCTGGTTGGTCCAAATCATGGATGATTGCGGAGTTAGGCTCCCGACCACCTGGCGCATCAAACCAACTGAGAATCTTCCAGAGAACGAGCCAGAGAAACAATATTGTCCGTACGGAACTCTCCTTGCCCAGAATAACCCCCTTTGCCCGTTACTTGCTGGGTACTTCCAGATTCATCATCGACAGATACCTTGGTCTTGGATGAATCTCGTCGTTCAATGAATTCCAGTATGGTACCAGTTTCGCTTTCACACAAGAAGAATTGCCTAAATCCAGTAGCCAAATCTACGCTTGGCTTATCGGCAGTAGTAGTCCACCCTCTCTCCCTTATGGCAGCGAAGATAGGGTCGACAGCTTTTACTTCCAAGGCGATATGATGGACATGTGATCTCAATTTACGGCTTAGCAGTTTCGAAAAGATAGAAGCAGGGGAAAGGCCTTCAGTAAGGATGAGAACTCGCTGTTGGTCTTGTGGCAGTCCCATGACGTGCATCAGCCCGTCGTCTTGCCCTTCAGGAGCAGAGCCAGCATTGATAGTGAAGGTACGAATGTGCGTAAATCCCAGCATTTGCTCGTGAAACACCTTTATAGGAGCTGTGTCGGACATGATTGAGGCGTAATGGTCTATCTGGATCGTTGAGTCGGCAACAGAGTCCAGTAAGTAGGAAGAACAAGTAAAAACATCCTTTGAATGTTCCTCAGGTGGTGCTTGACACAGACTCATGGGATATCCAGCTTGTTCAGGTTCGAGAATAAGTTCAGGTGACTCATCATCGAGAATTTGCTCTCGAAAGGCGATTGACTTGGCTCTGAGAACCTCGCTAGCCTTTCGCAAGTTATACACAGAAAACTGTACAGAAAGGCCAATATCAACTGGAGAGGCGTCTTCTGGAACTTGGACAATGCTGATTGTTGGATCATCTGACCCCGGGAGTTGGAACAGAGTGCTATTGGCATTCGACTTCGCATTGTAGAGTCTCGTGATGGCCTTAGTAGCCCGCTCGACATTCGTAGTCCTCATCGTCAGATGTGTCATTCTCTTAACCCCGAGGAGATTCAGGGGGCCAGCCTTTCTGCGGACGGCAGCTAGATCTCCACACGCCTGCCAGACAGCAAGGTTCCCTTGCTGATAACTGGCCTTGGAAAGAGCTGCACGAACAAAGGCTTTGGTGTCGGTGGCAGATGCTTCCAGATTGGATACAGCGTACCCCTTCAAGGCGAGGCCACTGCAGGCTCGCATGAAGAGGTTTGCGGTTCCTGAATTGGTCACCCACTCTGGGAGCATGCAAATTGATGCCGAGTCGAGTCGGCTTGCGACATCCTCTGCACAGTCTTTCTGACTGAAAACATTATTGGCACCGGCGATGATGAATCGAGTTTCGAGAGGAGCTTGGGCGAAAGTTTCATCAGCCAAGGTAGAGATAACCCTCGATGTCAAAACATAGCGCTGAGCGCAAGGAACAAAAACCTCTCCCCTAGTACAGGCGAGAAAGTTGATGAGGTGCTTCTCGTCAGTTGACATGCTCTCCCGCGTTACGTAACAGCCAGACAGCAGTTCTGGTTGACTGAGTCCTGCTTCGAAGCTCCTCGCGTCATAGCCCTGGAGGCAGTCGTTTTTGACAGCTGTGCGACGGGCCCTGTCAATGGCACCACAATCGATGCCGTCATCATTGATCAGGAAGCCGTACTGGCTGGAGATCCCTACAACTCTCCCGATGCCTAGTTCCTTGGCAGCAATAGCAAATGTGGTACCAACACATCCAAAACCCTGAATCATCAACCGGACCTTGCCAATGAGATCAGGTCTTTGATGGGTTAGAAGCTCCTTGAGAGTGATTGCCATGACGTAGCCAACACAATACTCTTTTAGAGACCATCCAGTGGCGTTGACGCTCTCTTTGAGAAGAGATGCGACATCAGCGGGGGATGAACCAATGCAACCGAGCGAGTTGCGGAGTGCATCTAATGCGGTCGTAGTACCTGGAGGACAATAGGCTCTGGCGTGTCCGTCGATGGTGGCATGATCGGTATTGATATCCGCTCCAGTTCCCCAGTACTGCGCGATGATACTGGCATTATCGCGGATGAAGCGCTCCAAGACATAAGGAGCTTGTGGGTGCTGGGGGAGAACCGAATGCCGCCTTTTGCACCCACGACTTGTGGCTGACAACTCACTGGCAGCTTCAAGCTCATGGAGCGAGCTATGTCGCGGACTTCATCGAGCGTTGTACGTTCATGTAGAAACAAGCCGCCGCCAGAGACAGTAGGCACGGGCGAGTCAATGACGATCCAGCCTTCGGCTGCGGATAGTTCGTCTACCCAGTGCCAGACACAGCGCCCATCTATAACAGTGTAGGTGGGGATTCTATTATCTTGAGATTTCTCAATGGTGTTGACGGCCATAAGTGTCTTGTTTGCATTGCCATTCAGAAATCCATTGGTGAAAACGGACGGCTCACAAACTAAAGATGAAATAGAGGCCATAATTAGATGTCAATCTTTCCAAAGACTTGAATAAGTGAATTTGTTTGTGTAAGAGGTCAAAATAGTGCTAATTATGCACTAGCCTCCCGTAGCACCTCGTGTCTCTTTATAGTCCATCACAGTCCTTTGCTTATCTCGCAAGTTTGACCCGAGTTATCGAACATTTTGTCATATCCAACTCACACTTGGACCCCCTTTCACGTGTCATCAAACAGCATCGAACCTCTAGAGCAGTACTAACCAACTGCCGAAACAAAAGTTCGCGTAAGTTATGTGACAAGTCAATTGATTGACGCGTCGAAGGATTGCGCGAACATGAAGGGCTGGTGCCAACATCCACATCCCGCAACCGCTTTGATACATGCAGGGAGGTTAAAAACTCAAATCTATATCACGGCAAAGGGAACTTGATGCCTAACTGTGGAGATCAAGTTTCCTTGGTCTCTCACACATGCTTCAGATACAATGTAGAGGGGTGTCGTTTCTGATCAATGCTGTTATCATGCGGCTTCACTTTCCCCTTGACCCACTTACCGACCTTCCATAATGTATCTTTCTCTGAGATGCAGCTAAGAACTCTGTTTCTGAGTAGAAGTGACCTTAGTCCGACTAAGAGACCTCCCGCATACGACTGAGTCACCATACTGGTTCCTCAAAAATGACTATATAATACCGTCGTTGAAAGCTCAAGCCAGATGTACATCAAAGGACCAACAAGTCTTCAGAATCCACCACTGCATTTCCCCTCTCACACGTCACCAAACATGGGTTCCAATGTCAATTATTGCCAGGATGTCGCTGGTATCTTCAATTCCTACGTCGCTGCTTGCAGTATCGCCGCTGCTTGGGAAATCGGGCTTCTCGATCAAGTCCGCAACAACAATCCTGTGAATATCGACAATTTTGCATCTGGTCATGATCTTGATCATAGATCTATGCGTGGTTTAGTCTCTGCGCTCGTCACTTCTGGCATTGTCCAGTATGATGGCGATGGCATTGCGCCAGGAAGGCTCCTGGACGATGCCTATATGACTAAAGGCCTCTTCCATTGGCTTACTCTTGGGTCTGGCAGTGTCTTCACTCGTATGCAGTATGTGTTGCACAACAAGAATAGAAAGGGAAATTTCTTTTCTCGAGATTCCGCTGCCATTGCATATGCATGTCGCGATGCGAATGAGCAATTCATTGACCCGGTTTTCTTAGAGGCTGTGTCGTCAACCGGGATCAGCTTTACTTCCGCTGTGGACCTTGGAAGTGGCAGCGGTGCGAGGCTGATGCAGGTCCTCGACCGTTTCCCGGACAGCACTGCCATTGGAGTCGATATCGCTGGTCCAGCAATTGAAGTGGCCTCGGCTGTGGCTGAAAAGCGTGGCTATGGCGGGCGAGTCACCTTTCTGGAAGGCGATGCAACGAAGCTAGATTATCGCCCAGAGTTTGCACAAGTCGACTTGATCATGTCGTTCCTCATGGGTCATGACTTCTGGCCGCGCGAAAACTGTATCAAGTCGTTGAGAATGTTACGAGACGCCTTTCCAAAGGTTAAAAGGTTCTTTCTTTGCGACACTATGAGAATCCTGGTGGACAACCCCAAGACACGATATGCCGTGTCGGAGGAAAGTGTGCCAATCTTCACTCTCGGTTTTGAATTCGGGCATGCACTTATGGATGTTACCTTGCCAACAGTGGAGGATTGGGAGAGCGTTTTCGAGCCTGGTGGTTGGCGATGCATACGTCAACACTACATGATGCCCCCTCACTCACGATGCTATTTGAGTTGGAGCCCTTGCATGGATGGTCCCTTAGATAATGGCCTTGGAGTTCCTTAACTTCACTCGAGCTGAAGGATTAGCATATTCTTGGGTTTAGTTGCGAGTGGTTGACTAGATACGCGTATTTCTAAGTAGCTAGGATATAAATATCAAAGCGGTCCTCGCAAAAACTTTCTACACCAATGAGATCAGGCTACTATTTGAAAGAAATAGAGTTTTGATAATGTGAGACATATCAACGGATCATTGATGGAGCACCGATGAACCCCTCAGACGTGATTTAAGTGGCTGACTTACGAGTGCGAGTCTGGAAAGTGACCTTAATGTTAATTTCCGGTGCTCACACACTGAAAGGGTCAAGCGCACTCCGGAAATACAGGCTCACAAAAGCTGACGAGAGTTTCTATGGAGAACTGTAATTACAGGTCGTTGTCATTATCTCGCTACATATACTCAAAAGCTTATGGCGGCTCGGAGGGGGTTACATATGTTGATCATATTTGGCCAAGCTTCCGAATAGCATAACAAGCCCAAATCTAAGTGGATGGTAAGAAAAACTAGAAGTATTTGTTTCCTCACATGATACTACGTGGGGAATTAAAACCACCTTGTGGTTATGTCGTCTAATGAGGTGGTGCATGATGGCAGGCATACACATCTCTCCACGTATGAGCCGGAATTTACCGCCTCGCTCCCCAGGAGTGACTCACAGTGTCACTGGAGTCTTGAAGTATTCACTCGTAAGGATCAGCAGTCCGATTTCGGTTATAGAAAGTGCTAGACCGATTGATACCGGCTCGTGTGACTCTCTTTCAGGATGTCGGCTCCAGATAACATCACATGTGATCATCATGCACAGGTCGAAAGGTATGAGGCCCTCCTGCCGCCGTATGTGTTAGGCTCTGAACACTTAGAAATGTCTGTGTACTTGTCTTTTTACGTGTGCCTCACTCTTACTCCTGTCACCTAACTTCCTCAAGTTCTTAACATCATCTCATCTGGTTCCTCTCTTGAACGGATCAACTCCGCCGCCTTCATCAGTATCTCTACGTTTCAAATTGGTTCTCCATCAAGAACATTTCAGGAGACATCATGATGTTTTCTTCTCGCTACGAAATCGAAATACCCAAGGTTGACGTTCTGACCTATTTGTTTAGTATGTACCTGTCAGATATGCTCGTGGCTTTGACCTGTGCACCTATTGACCTGGCTTATAGGGTCGTCAGCGATTCGAAACAATGGCTTTATCTTTCTCGATGCAGAAAATCCAACCGATGGACTTTCTAAGGAACAGCTGGAGGAACGCGTAAAAAGGCTTGCTGGTGGTCTTCGCAGGACCATTGGATTGCAGGAAAATGACGTGGTTCTTGCATTTGCCGAGAATTCAGTGCGTAAATGTCAAGTTCTTCTTGCCAGGACCTTTTCTAATTGCTGCAGATATGGTACCCCGTCATTATACTAGCAGCGATCTGTGCTGGGGGGTTTTCACCGGAGCGAATCCTCTCTATACTTCAATGGGTAAGGAAGTCAAGTGTAGACATCGCCCTGATGAGTGATTCCATACGTTAACATATAAGCAGAGTTGACCCGCCACCTTCGAACTTCTGGAGCAAAATGCATCTTCACCGACCGACAGAGGCTCGATACAGCCGTGCAGGCAGCCAATACGGTGGGGTTGTCAAAAACATCAATAGTTATGGTTGATCAGATCAACGAAATCAAGCCTTGTGGCTATCATGGGATACACGACCTGTTGGACGTTGCTTTCTCTTGGGAGGTTATCCATGACGCAGAGGTGTTGGCTGATAAGTAAGTTATTGCATCTGAGAAGGAATGCTTCATCTTACCAGTTTCCAGGACCGCGGTTCTCAACTTTAGCAGCGGTACTACCGGAAATCCCAAAGCATGCATGATAACCCACCGCAACCTAGTTGCAAACTCAGAACAACAATTATATCTACATGACGTCGCCTGCTTGAGATCACCAGATTCAAAACGCACTATTCCACGCATACACTGCGGCTTACTGCCACTCTATCACGCGAGCAAGTTCTCCACCCCGACCTTTGTCCTCTACTAATGGAAGATCAGGCGGTTTGATCACTTATTGCATCATGAACGTTCGGTCGTCCTGTATAACCGCTATTATCCGCAAGTTTAGCCTTGAACTTTTTCTTGATACAATCCAACGTCTCCGCGTCACAGATCTGCTGCTGGTTCCTCCAGTTGCTTTGATGCTGACCAAAAGTGATATGATATCCCAGTACGATCTCTCTAGCGTGGAACTGATGTTTTGCGGGGGAGCCCCTCTCCAACCAGACCTGTCAAAAAAGCTGGAAGCCGTTTTTAATAGCAGAAGAGTCCACAGTCGTCAAGGATGGGGAATGACAGAGGCCACAATGGCTGTCACTCTGTTCGCACCCGATGAATTTGATGCCTTACATACGGGTGTCGGATATCTCGTTCCGAACATGGAAATGAAGATAGTCAACGATGATGGTCAATTGGCTGGATACGATGAAGAGGGAGAGGCACTGATCAGAGGACCTAACATTTTCAAGGGCTACTACAGAAACCCAGAGGCATCGCGGGATATTTTAGAGGGCGGATGGCTCAAGACTGGAGATATTGTCATGATGGATAAGACTGGGCTTCTGAAAATAGTAGATCGCAAGAAGGTCAGTACAACTTTGTCATCGAGTGTATGTGACGTGGCTTTTCTGATAGCCGATTACAGGAGCTCATCAAAGTCAAGGGCTTTCAGGTGTCCCCCTCCGAGATTGAGGGGTACTTCTCGAAAATGAGCACGTCATAGACTGTGCAGTGATTCGAGTGATCCGGTCAGTATTTGCTATCAGATTTACTTCATTTTCTTCAAAGACTCATAGACGCTGACTCGATGCCACGATAGAGACGGACAAGAACATCCACAAGCATTTGTTGTACCCGCGGATGACAAGATCACTGTTACAGCTATCAAGGAATTCCTAGAAGCGCGGCTCGCGGCGCACAAGCAGTCTACTGGAGGAATTATATTTGTGGATGCCATACCTAAATCGCCGTCCGGCAAGATTCTGCGCCGAATGCTACAACAGTCGGCATCTAAAGGAATAGCTCATCTCTAGGCTCGGAAGCTTGTGCCTAACGACATCATGAGAAGTAAGCTTAGCATTCATAAATTTCCATGGATTCATGTTAGATATTACGTTGTATTCACCAAATGGACAAGTCACATAATACGTAGCGCTGGAACTTAGAATGTCTATGTATATTCCGGGACTTTCCGGTGATTCAGACCCGATCCTGGCTCGGTTGCTACTGGGTAGATATGATCTGCTGAATGAATGCACTTTTAATACGTTCTCTCCCAGCTGCCATGTTGTATCTGTGTCGGGGCAGCCTGTCCTTCACCCCAAATCTGCCTCAAATCTGCAAAGTGTAGTGGAGTGGTGATAAGTAATAGAATCTGTTTGGTCACGCTTACGGCCGGTCTATGCCTGCACGGCATATCGGTGGCCGCTAGAGGGACGCAGCCATCAAGTGCCGAGAGGCTATGCAAGAAAAGAAACAAATATGTTCTTAATATGAATGGATCCGCTAGGCATGGGCCTCGGCCACAGGGGATGGCGCTCAGTCTATGGACTAGATCTACGACGGGCCGCCTGCCTCGCCCCGCCCCGCCAACCTTGAACTTATTCGGGCCGATCTAATCTAATATTAATTCGGGGTCTTGGCTGTGAGATAGACTGTAAGCCGGCACTGATCCCGCGATCCTGTAAAACGGAATAAAAAGTTAATAAAACAGTAGTGCATGCGTGCCGTAAGCTGAACAGGAAATTTACAATAAAGGGCTACACTGAAAGAGTACATTAGTGCTCTACCAGAGTAATAGATAATCAGAAAGAATTCAGTGTAGTGTGCCAGGTATAATAAGATAAGAGTAGGGGGAGCAATAAACTGATTTGGTGACGACTTTTATAGCACTCTATCTCCATCTTTTGCTTCGTAACGAAGCACGCGGCGAAATGTCCAAGTATCGGCGCCCACTCTACAAAAACAGCACAGGCACATTAACATCTTTCCGCAAAGGGAGAGTTCCCGGTAGATGAAAGGGACAACAACCCCCACTGAAACCAGGGGGTTGTACTGGCATTTTAGCTCTGGCCCGCATACGAGAGAGATAAGCTGTGCAAGACGTTGAGCCCTAATTTATTGGGAGACTTGTCTTTGTTGAGGCTATGCGTATATTGCCTTCCAAAAGCTAAAGTTAAATGGGATTTTTCAGTGTGTTGGCTTGATACGTCTCGTGGAGTCGTCAAAAGGTTTAGGCATCAATCAACGTTGAGCCCTAATTCGAGAAACCCCAGATTACGGTTAGACACTCTTAAAAGAGAGAAGAGAGAACGCTTCCGAAGCCCTTTTTGTGTCACTCCTAGCTCCGCGTATAACCCATATCTCCTTATTAGAATGATTATTAGCTTCTCTTTTATAGGCTATATAAACCATTACTTATCATAACTTAGTCACTACCCTTGTTGATGATGAAAAGGCTTGGTTAGAATATGGTTAGTGTTTTATTAGAAATCGGCCTGTTTGCAAGGCCTCCCGGGCTGAAAGCGTTGAAAGACATCATGTCCGTTACAATGTAGAAAGCAAAGGAAACTACGAAGTAGGGCGATAGACTCTTGTCAAAGTTTCGTATGCAGAACGATATAAAGTCCCTACCTTTACGTTATTTCCAAGGTCTTTATATGGCTCCATGCTACATCATCCACTTTTAAGTTCGACCCCGGTGGATGCTCGGTCAATTACAAGTGTGCACGACAACGCGTGATATGTCAGTACCTAATGGGGCGATGACTCTTCCTGCGTCTGCCTAGTCGTTGTGTTTGCCGGAAGGAAGCTGATTGACTCTGGCCACGGTGTATGGCCGAATCTCTGCAAAATCCGGAGCAGCTAAACAATTACTTCTCGCCAACTCATCTCGAGACATTTCTATTAGAGGGTAGACTAAAATACACGAAATTTTATTAGATAGGGGAACTACTTTAGGATTGTATTCCGGCTCATCACACTTACACATCGAACTAATTTACAAACAGAACTAGCTAGAAAGGCATCCAATCTCACTCTTAGAGCAGAGCCAGGCTTCCGTAACTCCAAAGTGTCCTGGTCCTAATTTATTTATAACACACCTGTTATAATAGCTATATAACCCATATTTAGAGAAATTAGGGTTAGCCTGGGTTATATAGGCCCTGTCTGCATGACCTTACAGCGTGTTATAGTAAATATGCCTCTTAGGGATTTTATATTAATAGAACCTAGATTTACATAGTCTAGTATTATTACTAGCTATAGTACTTTAATTCTTAGCTAGAAGTCATTATACTATAATATTACTAGGTTCTTTTAACTATATAACTTAAATTCTTTTAAAATAATACTATTTTAATATAAATTAAAAACTGGAGTAACTTAATTACCTTTAAGCTGCTAAAACGCCTTAAACTAAAACCCATCAGAACCGACTTACTAAATTGCACTTAAGAGCCTAAGAGCTCCCTGTGACTATAGGGCGTAAACCCACTGCAATCAAGCACATACGACCAAAGGTAGTGGAAAATACGGGATCCCGTCCGCTCTCCTATAGTCAAGCCACTAACCGGCGGATTAGTAGTTGGGTCGGTGATGACCAGCGAATCCCCGCTGTTGTATGTATCTTTTGCTATTTTTGCCTTCTGAAATTGCTTGTCCTGTTGCGTTGTATCTTGGTTTTGCTCGTCATGACGTGGGTTGTTGGTTGCTTACTGTGACCCTTGTCGATGTGCGCTCACCCTGGACCAGTTATGTCGCGGGCTCAGCTTTGACGAAACACCATTGAATGTCTTGTCCAATTTACGACGGTGCCTTTCCTCGGTGCGCGCAAGATATCTCTGCGCCGGTCGATTTATTCTGCTGTAGTGGAATTCTGGCTCGTATCCTTTCGCGAGAGCGAGCTCCGTTTTGTACATGTTCCTGGGAGCGATGCCAGCGCTCTTTTCCATGGCTGGCAAGAGCCTGCAGCGCAAATACATTCGTTACACGCACTAGCCGCTCTACAGGCGCACAAACCGGATCTCATTGAATAAATACCCAAGTAATATAGCTATTTTTCTATACTGACCACCAGATGTCAACCAACCACAATCCTTACTAAGCTCACGAGATCAAACATCCGAACAGAACACCATCGAACATTACCCCAAACCGACCAATAAAACTAGCTAAGCTACACCAATGATCCAAGTAGTCCTGTCATCCCTATCTCTCGGAATGCCCCCAGGATACATAAGCGTCATTTCAACCCTATGTTTCGTAACCGGCTTCTTCTGCGCAGTCCTCATCTTCTCAAAGTAAACGTACGCTCTATAAAACACCGAACTCTTTGCACCCGCATCACTGCCCTTTGCCTTTCGAAAGTCTGAAAGTTGCTTTGGCTGTATACCCTTGCACGTGGGTGCCTTGAACTGTGCGTATATGTCTCGGCAGAACTGCGCTTGCGTCACGCTGGGAATCCTCATATGTGCGTTTATCTTGCGGCGAATCTCATCGCAGTCATCGTAGATGGGAACCTCGTCTGTCTCTTCGCCTTCGAGGTGAATGTCACTGATGTCAGGGAGGGCTTTTGTGGTTGAAGCCTTAGAAGGAGTTCTATAGGCAGTGTCCTTCTTACTCTCCTCGCGCTGGCGTTTTTGGTATCTGGCATTTTGAGACCCATGACTTCGCGCTGTTGGAACCATACGTATGCACTACGCCAAACGGCACTTTTGGCTCCGCCAAAGGGACCTTTCTGCCTGAGGAATTTGTTAAGGGAGTTTGAGTTTGTACCGGTGGTTCTACAAAATTCAGCCTTGTTCACAACACCCGAGTCAAAGAGCTTGTTCAACTTGGTGCGGATGACATTGCAGCTGGGAAGGCCATCGTTCTCAAAAGTGGCGTAGTCGATGGTGTCGTTAAAGTCGGGAATAAGGTTGTGGGTAGTTTAAAGAGGCTTCAGCCTCCAGCGCACAAAGGTAAAGAACACCAATAAACACATACGGGGTGTCGTTAAGGTCTGCTTTGTATGCAGCGATTTGTTCATCGAGGGACAGTTCAGCTTGACGTTTTTTCCCAGAAGCTGGAGTGGCATTTTTCAAAGGCGAAGACTTTTGTATGGCATTTTATTTGAGTGCAGCTGCTTCGGCTTGCTTGTCTTTGATGATACCCTCTGTGAGCTGGGGATGCTCAGCGAGGAACTGAGTCAGGGCGTCAATGCGAATCCAACCGCTGTCACAACGTTCAGGACTTCCGGTTGGAGGGGCGCGACAGGTTCTGGCATTACGTAAGGTTTAGTTGGAAATTACCCTCAATTGAAGGTGGTTTCATTCGTGTCGCATAATATGTATTGAATTGGCTGCTTGTACAGCAATGGAGAGGAACGCGGTTCAGTGGACCTACGCCACTTCGTGTTCATCTCGCGCGTCCAAGACTCGTGCTTATCGATAACAGCTCGGTTGTGGAGATGACAGCAGATAGCATCTACATAAGCATATGCCTAGATTACGGTCGAGCGTAAGTATACACTATCAACTATCAACTCAAGAGGGGAGAAATTCTAAAGACATGTTTCAACCCCGCACCCACAATTCTTCGAACCATTCCCATTCTACCTTCCGCTAGCATCAAACGAGCACAAGTCCGTCGATCCGTCTCAGACTAAGCCTAGATACTATCAACAGGCACAGTCCTAGACCTGAACGAAGCAATGTCTATGATCTGGGTCGACCACAGCGAGTATGATGACGAAGTGATGCAGAGCGTAGGTTACTATCACCACACAGATGCGCCACTTGTAGATCCTCCTTGCATGATTTGCGGCGTCAGCTTCAACATTCGTCGTCACCGAGCAGCTGGGGAACCTTCTTCTGCAGCATTCTTCAGCCATGCAAGAGTTGGCCCTGGAGAATATCCCGGAAGCCAGAAATGCGTCCAGCCAGACTGCCATTCCATCCCCTCCCCGAGAAATCTGGGCTCTGAACACATTTCCGGACCCAACTGCAGATCAACAAATGCATACCACGGAAGCCGCATCTCAGTCGAGGCAATGAGAGAGTGCAGCACATACCAATGCCTCTTGATCCGCAAGAAGTCGTGGAACCCACCGGAGAGCGAACTTGAAGATTTTGAGAAGCAGGGCCGTTATGCACTCAGCGGCTTGGGCGATGCCATGGAATCTGATCGCAGACGGTACGATGCACAAGTCTTTCCAGCACGCAACAACGTCCACTATAGTCGCAGCGACACTCGGTTTCTGGACATGGCATTTCATCCGGCATGCTTTGAGGTGTATAAGCGAGCGTCGATATATCGATATGGCTTTGTGAATATCAATGCTCTCGTGAGTTGGGGACAACTAAGAAAGGGGCCCAAGTTCAAGCTGCCAGAACATGCCGCTGTGAAGAGGGCAAGTCGGACGCACTGGGTACATCACGCCGGCGACGAGTTTCTTGCCGCGAATCCGTGCTTCATTCCAGGGCTACAGGATATTCTCGATTCAGTACAGGACGTCTGCACTCCTGAAGATATTTGCTCGGATGCCACTTACCCAGCGCCCAACTCTACAGACATATTCTCCAAGTTTCCGCAAGAGATCAAGCTCGAGATTCTACTACAGCTAGATTCATGGGACATCGCCAACCTGCGCCTATCGTCCCGAACATTCCGCCATCTTCCCCAATCGCTCTTCTACCACCTAACCCTCCGCGAGCTCCCTGGCTGTACGAAGCGTGGAGCTCCCTCCCGCTCTCATTCTTCGTCACGACAACAGCAGCTGAGCAGCGAAGACTCGGCAAGCCGCTGTTCGACATCCAGGAGCAATTGTGGGAGCGTCGTGAAGACGACAATGGATCTGAAGAGGATGCAGCAGAGATTAGTAGATTGGTCGGCTTGGCAGCCCAGCTTGAGGAGAGACAGAGGCAGGGATACGTTACTACGCCTGTGAGGATGCTGGACCGCAGGAGTACGAATTGGACGCATTTGCGGGGGAGTTGACCCGTCGGTGGGCAGAACTGCCGGGACTGAGAAACAGGAGGAAGATTTGGAATAATTGCCAGGAGATCATGGACCGTGCAGAAACAATTCCCTACTGACGATGCAGATGGAGATGACGGTGGCCTCGACAAACAAGCGAAGGATCGATTGATTGCCGATTCGACTCACCAGGGCCGCTTATCGCAGTAATTACCAATGCGTCGCTCAATAAACAAGTTTGCTCCCCCAAACCCAGCCTCACAGCACGGTCCAAGCCAGTGCATGCTACATTCCTTTATTTCCTTTATCAGAACAAGCAAACAATTTGTATTGAAATGAGTCATCTGAAATGCATGTGCTCACAGCCTGCCTCACGAGGCTGTTGGGGAGTCGTTCACACCACTTCGTCGTTCCTTTCAATTAAAGAAGCGTGCGATAAGCACCCAGTTTCAAAAGAAAGCCTCATTTTAACGGGCGGCAGATTCCAACGGCTAACGCTGGCCCAAGTGGGGACTGCAAACCTGGGGTAGAACATCCACTACTTCTACCGACCCCAGCTCTTATGACGTGTACCAAAAAACAAAACCCAATTCCTTGCAAATTCCAATTCTTTTCTTATCAAAAACCATGAAAAAGAACAAAAAGAAGGCTTGTAGAACAAATCTCACCGACATACGACTAACCTCCATCAAGAAGGTGCAAAAAGCCTATCTCTACGTACTGTAACCCTTGAGCAGGAGAGATAACGACCGCGTTTTCAGCTTGGGCCAATTGAACCCTTCCTTATCTTGGGGCCACTTGATCGGCGTCGTGAGCCTGGGCCCTTTGATTCGCCCAACAGGGCAATCTGAAGTGTGAGTGGGCATGACTGCGCGACTTTTCCCCCATTGAGCGAATGCCTGGGACATGCAGACAAGGGTTGAAAATAAGGCAGCCGTTTTATGGAAGGGCCAAGCTGACGGGGCGTAATCTGTCTGTCTGTGTGTGTTTTAATTTACCAGTGGCTGCTGCTCTCTTTTTTTCAGCTTTTGGTGCTGGGGGAGGGTTGCACAGAAAGGCGGCTTGGCCTGTCAACGTCGTGGCAATGCCAATTGCTTGGCCCCTACCAGCACCGACACCCTATCACTCACAGTAATCCAAGGCAAATCCTACCGCTCGTATCTTGGGCATAAAGCCTCCCTCGTCGCCCCTTTTTTTCCCCCCATCCTCTTGTCTTCCCCCCAGCTCTCTCTCTCATCCTTCTAGTTTCTCGCTTTTACGCAATTCAATGACTCCTAGCAGCGTGTCTTCGCTGCCGCTTCAATCATGACGGGCCGGGTTCCCAATGTCTGGGCCGCCATCATCATCCCCGTGCCTGCGAGTGCGCTCGCGCTGATTCTTAGGATCAAGGCGCGGCGCATGACTAAGATGGGTGTTGGTTATGACGATGCCTTGTCAATCGCAGCTTGGGTACGCCCTTCACCCTAAAGTTAAGACGTGATTAATAAATGCTCATGCTCATGCTCGTGTAGTTTGTGGCTCTTGGTTATGCAATTCTTCTCATCGTGTGTGAGTGACGTCCCTCTCATTTCATCCCATCGAATTTAATTGACAAAATCAAGGGACTACATGTTTCTACATGGGTCGCAAAATCGGCCACTTTCCCGAAGATAAGATCGATCACATCATCGAGAAATCTCACGAGATTCTCTTCGCAAGCGAGATTCTCTACTCGTGGTCCATCTTTCTCAGCAAGATGTCCGTGCTCACCTTTTACCGTCGCATCTTTCAGTTCTCGTCTATACGCGTACCGATCATCACCTTGATGGTATGCTGTGGATGCTGGATCACCATCCGGACCTTCATGACCATCTTCCACTGCATGCCTGTACAGGCTTACTGGGATAAGTCGATTGATGGGAAGTGCATGAATAATATTGGGCAGTATTATCTTGGGACTGATTTGACGCATTGTTTGATGGATTTTATCATCCTGGCTTTGCCGTTGTTTGAGGTTGTGAGGATGAAGTTGATACTGGGGCAAAAGATCGCTGTCATTGGTATTTTCAGTCTGGGTTCATTGTAAGTTGACTCACTCAATCATGAGCCTATCCATCGCTTACACTCCCAGGGTCGGCATTGCTTCCATCTTTCAGATCGTCGAGGCCCAGAAATACACCTCCAACTCACGAGAATTCCCCTACGACTTCTCCCTCGCCATGGTCTGGGCCAACGTCGAAGTCCATCTCGCCGTCTTCACCAGTAAGCCCCCTCCCAATTCTCTCTTTGAACATCCCACTAACCCTCCTAGGCTGCCTCGCTCTTCTGCGCCCCATATTCCGCAAATTCATCCCAGGCCTCTCCTCCGGCAACACCACCTATCCCGCCAACGGCCTCAGCCACGCCTCCAACACCTACACCAACTCCGTCGCCCTCCGCCGCTCCCGCAGCCCACGGGACGTCGAGGAGGTCATTGAGGGACAGCGTGCGTACGCCTATCTGGACTACGACGCAATCAGCTTACCAGGCGCCAAAGACGTCAACTCCATCTCGCGGCTGCAGGAGCGTGAACACCATACACCTAGCATGACTGAGTCTGGCGGTAGAGGTTCCCTGTCGTCGCAGAATAGTGTCCGATGATGAAACTTTCCTTGTGATCTGTGATATCGATTCCTTGAGCCTTTTCGTTGTATCTATACCTCTGTGTGTGCTTTGACTCATCTTGAGGTGAGTTTTGTAATCATTGAGAAGAGATGAATTGCGTGTCTAACTATTATACAGCCTTGTTGATTGATACCCCCATTTCATTTCTCAGCGTTTAGTACTGGATATTCTGGAAGTTGCCAGTTTGCGATCTTGGAATCAAGGCCCATTCCTTGATCTAGCTTGAACCACGATGCCAGTTTCCCCAGCGTGTGAAGCATTAGCACCCCAAGTTGCGTCTTTGGCGCAAACATCGCTTTAGCAAATGCGCTTTGGTCGCCCTGCAGAGACGTCGCTATCGGTCGAAAGACCTCCTCATATCGCTTGACGCCCTGCACAACTCCCTTGCTGGGATCTTGCTTGTACAGAGTCGCTACTTCGCCAGCGAGGATGTACGATCCGACGATACCCCATGTTGTTCCGAAGCCATTTGCAGTCTGAGCATGCGCTGCGTCGCCGAGGGCTACGACACGGCCTTTGGACCATGATCCAGGCGGGAGTCGAACTTCTTGGCAGGGCGTGGAGTAGAGATCATCTGCCTCTGGTGAATTCTTCAAGGCCTTCATGAACCGAGCACTCTCCCACTTTCCATCTGCGAAGACATCCGCCCAAGCAGCCTTGAGATCATCTAGCTTTCCCGACTTGTGCGCCGCTGCGAGACCTTCGTTCTGACTCTGTATGTTCATGTACACACGTGTCATGTCTGGACTGTCCTTTCTTGTACCGAGCCAGCGTGAGCCAGGCATATGGCAGAACGTGAAGCGATTTGTGTCGTGTGGTTTGGACAAGACGCTGAAGAAGCCGATGTAGCCACCGAGGAAATGTCGTGGATCTGGAGCATCAGGTCCAAGCATGAGCTGTCGCGTCCTGGAACCGGTGCCATCAGCAGCGACGACGAGATCAAAGTCGTCTTTTTGACCATCATCAAACCCGACATGAACCTTTCCATTCGGATCACTCTCATCATCCTGCGTCAGGCTCGCAACACTTGTTCCAAAGCGATGCTTCACATTCTTCTTATTCCGCGTAAGGCCCAACAGGATATTGACGAGATCACCACGCATAATCTCATACTCGGTCGTGACACTCTGATGCCCAGTCCCGCTCTCAATCGTCGGGAAGAACACCTTTGTCCGACCATTCGTGTCAATCATCTGCGTTCCGACTTCATGAACATGCTTAGCGCGAATCGCAGGCTCAATACCCATCTTCTTCATGACCGCTACACCTTGGTGACGAAGGTCAAGCTGTTGACCATTTGTTCTGGGTTTGGGGGAGCGCTCGATGAGGGTGATTTCTGCGCCGGTGCGGGAGAGCCAGTGGGCTACAGAGGGGCCGGCGATGCCTCCGCCTACAACGAGAACTTTGAGTGTGGACATTTTTAGGGAAATAGTCGGGTATGAATGAATGATGAAGAATTGATCTGATAACTTTATTTACGAGATGGGTCTAAATACAAAGTGATATCGGTGATTTGCACCGGCTTATTTGTGGTGAATGGCCCGTCTTACGCCAAAACACCGAGATGATGGTGCAGCCAACACGCAATGTTTCGTCGCAAAAAAGCCACTCAATCCAGCCACGAATTATAAGATCGGGGCTTTTGACCCGTTAATTTCGTTGTCGGAGCCAAGGCTTGATTTCCGCGTGTAGATCAGACGATTCTCGTTGCGCAGGCATCGCGGGCCGTCATGTAATTTTCGCATTCCCAATTGAGGATGTTGAGGCGAGAGGCACGTAGACTCATCTGCAGCCAACACTCCAAACTTCAGGCCTGGTACGTAATTGTCATTGCCAAATCCCAATGACCTGATTTCTTATCGCTGACGTGTTGTGTTGTGTTGGTCCTCGGCCCCCAATCCACGACGGTCCAGAACAGACAGACGTGATAGGCATGCAGCGCGACATCACAGCCCCGAATCATAACATGCAAGGCATAGCCCAAGGCCTTCTAGAAGGAAGAAAAGAATCCTTCCATTTTCGCATTCAATCAGATGCTCCATCTTGGCGTTGATCGTTACGCCCAGCCCTGCAGCGATTGCATAAAAATCGCCGCCCGAGTCGATCTCCCCAAGGCTTAGCTCTCAGAATTCTGTTGCCTGCTGCATGCAGTGTAAGTTAGGTGTATGTAGCCGGGCGGTGGCGCTGTAACGTTGGTTATTAGCCTAACAGCAATTACTCCAATAAAGTGCATGACCCCGCAGATTTGTTAGTGCACCAGCAAATGGGCTTCAGTGTCAATCGGATCATCGGCATGATTTTACTTTACCCTTGTGATCAATTCCGCTGGCTTTGCTTATCCAACCAGTCACACACGCGCCTGCACTGCCTCGCTTGTCCACAAATGATGTAAACGCGGAGAAGATGGCAAGATCGAGGGGTCCTGCACCGCGGCACAGTTCCGTGATATAAACTGCCAAGTTTCCATCTCAGCCGACAATAACAAGACAATCACCAACCTCATTCACGAACAAGAATACTATTATTGCCCGCATATTATTTACACATTTCTTTTAACCATGGCTGCCCCTCCGGCTTATCAGGCCGTGGACGAAACACCCGCCCCCGTCCCAGATGACCTCCCAGCACCTTTCACAGATCTCCAAATCAACTCCCTCCCCACGAGCCAGACTCCAGCACCTGCCTCGCCCATCTCCGTCTCCTCTTTGCCTTTGAAGCGCTGAAAGAGGATATTGGCTACACAGACGGTCTCTGGGGATTATGGGATACTCGCGCCGATGGAAACATAGTAGTCCATGAGAACGGCGACGTTGATGAGCATCCCGCCGCGGGAGAGTTTAACCGTGAACTGGAAGATAAGAAGAAATCGCTGAGCAAGATCCGTGAGAAGAGATGGGCGCTGTTTGTCGCGAGGGCTGTTGATCGGTATGAGGCGTGGTGGGATTCACTCCCGAGGGAACTGAGCCGGTTGACGGAGGGTGCCATGACTGATAAGGACTCTCCGTCTTTTGCGCAGTTTCCAGTTGGAGATGCGCCTCATTGGTGGGAGAAGAAGGCCCTTCCGCCTCTTGGTGAGTCACTCTAACTACTAAACAAGGCAAGCACTAACAAACTACAGACGTGTTGATGGTATATCACTCTCATATGCTGAATCCCTACAACTTTCTCGAAGATTGCATCCGCCAAGGCCATCGTCAACTTTGGCAGTCCGGCATGCCATGGAGTCTCGTCAACGCCGCCATCGACGGCTCCTTTAGCTACAACGTCTCTGACGACGATAAGGCTCGCTGGGTCGCACAAACAGGCCGCCAATGGGACAATGTCGACGATCCCCTCGCCAAAACCATATCTTGCCCTAACAAGAACTGTGCTCAAGCATTTGACGTCCCCTGGACTACCTGTGGTCTCGAGGAAACACCAAAGTCCCCAGACCGACCTGGCTTGATGGGCGCAGGCTACGGCGACATCAGGTTCGAGGCGCGCTGTCCAAAGTGCAATACCCGCGTGACAAAAGAGACCCTCAGCGTTGTCAAGTTCTGCAAAGATGCTGAGAACGTTGTTTTAAAGAGCTATCCTATGCCTGGCACGATTCTCTGGCCTAACAGCGGAACACCCGTTCCCATCACCGTTCGTCACGGAAATTCATTTGTCAACGCACCATTGGATCAGCGCATGTTTCCCAATCGCATGATCCAGCATGTTTTGCGCATTCAGATCCAGAATCTTCTTGATTCACCGGATCCCGAGGACCCGCCTACCATGGAGACTGTGCGCAAGCTGATCGAGTCTGAAGCGCTTCTCAAACCGAGTGCTCTCGCTACTATCAACGGCAAGGTCGCAAGTGGACGAGCGGGCCTCGTGCCAGCTTTCTCAAAGGTCTGTATTCGGAAGATGATGTCTCGATACTGGGAGAACTTCAGCCCTTTTGCTCTTGATCTCTGCGGCGCCGTGATGCGACAGGGTATCTTTGCTGAGAAGATGTGCAAGCTTGACTGGCTGCACTCCCCCACCGCACGAGAGACTATGGATAGATGTTGTTTGAAGTACAATCGCTTCATGAGGATCATTGCCAAGAATCCCAAGAAGACTGCTGTTCCTACGCTTGATGTTGATCTTGGCTGGCATACC
This sequence comes from Fusarium pilosicola, assembly GCA_020615335.1. NCBI lineage: Eukaryota > Fungi > Ascomycota > Sordariomycetes > Hypocreales > Nectriaceae > Fusarium > Fusarium pilosicola. Next base: position 145,939 of record JAGQDI010000020.1, on the reverse strand, counting down.
CACCAACTCATGCCTTTGTCGTACTATATGTACACCACGAAACGAGTCTTCAAGTACGTGCGACACGATGACAAGATCGAGGATGGGAAGTTGAACGATGGGTTTGAGTGGACGAGTAAGATTTACCAAGAGATGTTTGACGAGGTCTACTCGGAGTGTACATGCTGGTACTGCGAGAGCGTACGAGCCGCACACGTCACATCAATCGGACGCGTTCTAAAGCTCTCTCACAGCGAAAAGAGTACGCAAACCCCCTCTTTGTATAAGAAGCGTGACTAACAAATCTAGTTGCCGACAAGTTTTACGAGTCTGGAGCAGCAGATATGTGCCCCCCGACAACTCAGCCCATATCTCCTCTCACAACGCCGTCCGCACATCAAACGAAGGCCTCGTCGCGGCAAGCCACGTTGAAAAAGTACAAAACAGACTTCGAGAGGTTCAGAACAAGCGTCTGGAAGAGAACTACCAAAAAGCGTGTAAGCGCGCTGAGAAGAAGGGCCGCAAGCTTCCTCCCAAGGATCAGTACTACGATCACTGGGGTTATTCCTACTGGAGTAAGTTAAGCTCTTACTGAACCAAAGACTTAATGCTGACTGATATGTGTAGTGTACGGACCCTTTATGGCGCCGGTTGTGTTTGTTCCTGTGGCGTATGGGTATGGAGCTGCGCCTGGTTGTGCGGCGGGAAGTTGTGGAGGTAATGCAGCGGGCGGAGGATGTGCGGGTGGTGGAGATGGTGGTGGTGGATGTGCTGGGGCTGCTTGTTCTGGAGCTGGAGGTTGTGGATGCGGAGGAGGAGGAGGTGGTGGTGGTTGTGGTGGAGGAGGAGGAGGTTGTTGAGCAGCCAGTTCGTCAGTATATCAGTGGATGGAACTTGATGCAGTGAAGAATGTCTTGAGCGATGCCCCTATAGATAGCTAATTTAACCTGTTGCTCACAATAGACTGACCAATCCTTGGATATGTACGTTTCCTACGGCGTCTATTTGGATATATCCCTTAAGCAAATGGCCCCTCAAACAACCACTTCCCAATCACCTTCTGAGCCTCTATCAACTTCAACTCAGCATCCCTCGACAACTCTTTATCCCCATGAAGCTTCACCAGATTCTCATACTTATCATATGCATGAATCTGATCCGGAATCAACAACCATCCATAACTTCCTTCTTTTGTCTTCGTCTCAAATGAATACTTCTCATCATCCAGTATCAACTCCCCCTTGGGCCCAATTGCTTCTCTCCCCACAGTCTCATCTCCAATCTCCCGTCCCGTCAGTTCACAAATCATTCTCCACGACTCTCCTGCCAGCATGTCCAGCTCACACGCAAGGAAGAAGATATTAGGCGGTAGCTGATCCTTATCTGCGTAAAAAGGATTCAACAATGGATCATGGTGATCTTGGCCAGGTAGAGTGTACGCAGCTTCGAAAACAGGCGAAAGCGGAAACAGCATATCCGTCTTCTTTGCTCGAAACCCTCCAAATGAAGGCTTCCACTGTCGAGTCTGTATCTTGTACTCTCGCCTCACAGACATGTCGACGACTGGATACATCGGCACAACGGTCTTAATACGGCGTACGCCATCGCCACTGCCGCTCATGCTCGGAAGGAGGGAGACAGAGAGCGCTAGATTTCCACCCGCTGATGAACCCATGATTGCAACGCGGTCTTGATCAATTGGGAGAGATGAGTCGGAGAAAGCGGCTAAGATGAGCGCTTCGAGGTCGTATATTGGGGTTGGGAAGTGTACATGTGGTGATTTGGAGTAATCCAGCGCGACGACGAGAACAGAGTGCATGTTGGCGAAAGTGTAGTTAAAGTGGTCGTCATCACGAGGATCGCCCATTACGAAACCGCCGCCATGGATGGTAAACACCGTAGGGAGTTTTTCTTCAGTGGTCTCATCAAAGGATTTTGGGAAGAAGATTCTATGACAGTTAGAACTTGTCAGAGCTGTGAGTTGAAGACGTACCGTAGGGATAACTTCGGTCGACACGCGTATGTCTTGGTAAGACTTGGCGCGGTAGCAGGTGTGACAATCTTTTCTTTCAGCGAAAGACCATAATTCGCAACAACGATAAATGCTCGCAGCGCATAGGCTATGACTGAGCATTTGATGGCGGTTAGTTTGGGAAGAGGCTCTTTGAAGCGCCGATGGGCTTCTTCAAGAGTGATTTTGTTGTCTGGCATGGTGATTAATTGAGTGGAACGCCTGAGAACAGAGTCTTTGAGCAAAAAGATGTGTGGTTTGGGATAATAAGTAGTCTCGCGTGCCCCGCTAGGTCGTTCGTATCCGAGCGTGCCTCGGGACACGAGAAAGTCTATCTTGGTTCGTTGGAGAACTAGCGCGGTCGAGGCTGAGAGGGAATACGCAATTGATTGACGTGCATGCGATTCGTTGGGAAGATCCGTGCTGTATGTCTGGCATGATGCTCGCGACAGCCATTCAGATTTGCCAATAGTATACGTATACACGAAAGACTCTGTTTACTCAATCAACCCTCACTCATGTTCACCCGTTGCGCAGTATATTCGATCATCTGACAGAACAAACGAACTAACCCTCGCCCCAGGGGAAAAGAAAACTTCTAACATTAAATCGAGGTACTAAAAATATTCATTCTAAGACCCTCTAAGTCTATACCGGATTAATTAAATTTACCCAAATTTACCTAAGGCTTTTTCTGTCACCTAGGATAAGTTTCACTTTATGGCCTCACCTCGGACTTCTCAAACACCGACGCTAAACCCCTCCCAGCCCCGACATCCCCGAGTCCTCCGCGCCCCCGAAGTCACCGAAACCATCGACGCTCTCCCTTCTATCTTAGACTCCCATCATCATCATCATCATCATCATCATGGCCGAACTACGGAAATACGCATGTTCAATGTGCGCCCGACGAAAAGTAAAGTGCGATCGCCAACATCCCTGCTCAAACTGTCAGAAAGGTAGAGCAGAAATAGAATGTACCTACGAAGCGCCTCCTCCACCGAAACCTCGAAAAAGAGCTGCTGATGAAGATTTGCTCGCGAGGTTGGCGCAGTATGAGCAGTTGATGCAGAAGAGTGGTGTGTATTATAGTCAGCATGCTAATGTTTGGGTGAAATCGGGTTTGGAGGCGAAGAAGGAGGATACGTCGATGGGGTCGGATGCTGCGACGGAGCTGTAAGTCGTCCTGTTTATCAATAGCCTGCACTGATATTGACTTATGTAGGTGTCTTTGGTCAAGATTGAGTCATGAGGTGAGTAGCTTTGATAATGATACGGCGCTGCGACTGACATCGTTACAGCTGAAGTATCCTCCCACGCTCACACTGCGAAACAAAGACGACCCTTTCCTCCATTCCTCACCATCATTCCACTCCATGATTCTCGACCCCGAGTCAAAAACCTACGAAAATCATCCAGAACCAAAGCAGATCTTCTTCTTCTGGCAGACCTTTGTCGAATGTGTCAATCCTCTTATCAAGATTGTTCACGTCCCAAGTCTCCAGAAGCGCATCCTAGAAGCAAGCTGGGATCCAACAAACACACCAAAGCCCCTATCAGCACTAATGTTCTCCATCTACCTTCTTTCGGTTACCTCACTGTCCTCAGAAGCGTGTCAATCGTCCTTGGCGGAGGACAGAGGGGCATTGCTCACGCGCTATCGCACCGCCACGATACGGGCACTTACAGCAGCTGATTTCATGACGACAAAGGATCTTGAGACTCTTCAGGCCATGGTCCTGTTTACGTTTTCGAATCCAGAAACAGACCTGGCTAGTACCATGACAGCTGTTGCCATAAGAGCTGGACAGATAATGGGTCTACACAAATCAGATACCGACGCCAAGCTATCCTTCTTCGAGAAAGAAATGCGCATTAGACTGTGGTGGCAGATAAAGGGCCTCGACTCTCGTGTACGCGCTAGTTCTACCCCAGGAATCAAACTCGCGAGATCAGAATTCGGCGATGTTCGACTCCCCTTCAACATCAACGATGCAGACCTCCATCCAGACATGCTTGAACCTCCAACCCAACACACCGGCCCTACAGAAATGGTCTGCGTTCTGATGAAGTTCGAAGTAACACAATGGCTCCGCTCATCTCCCAAAGCAGCAAAAGTCTTTGACTGCATAGCGCCCGGCTTTGGAAGGCCTGGAGGATCGACCAAGGCTGAAGACGAAGCCATCAACGAGCTTGAAGCTATCTACACAGAGAAATATCTCGTCAAGCTTGATAGAGCTGTTCCGTTTCATGATTTGACGTATGCAATGGCTAAACTGGCTATTGCGAGAATGCGCTTTAGGTTACATCACCCAAGAGCTAGAGCAGCACCCGGTGATACGGATGTTTACATGACGAAGGAGGATAGCGATATTCTCTTCAACGCAGCGCTGTCATTCTTGGAACTGGTCAACGTCGGTTTTGAGAGTAAATTCTCATCTCAGATGTTTACCCATCTAACATCACTTTACCAAATCGATGCTTGGATATATGTCATCAGTGAACTCCGCCGACGACCTTCAGGACCAAGAATCAATCTTGCTTGGAAACTGGTAGATAGTTTGTATACTGACCACCCTGAACTTGTGGATAGTGTTGATAATTCGTTATACACTGCTTTTGGGAACTTGACGTTGGAAGCTTGGGAGGCGAGACGGAAGGCGTTACCTGAGGGTGAGACTGCACCGGCTTGTATTGACTTGCTTTGGAGTAAGAGACGTGTTGGGCAGGGTGATGGTGAGATGGCGGGGAGTGCACTCGATGCATGGGATTTTAATGTCGGCGACGACCTGTTGGATTGGAATTACTGGAGCGAGATTGTTCGCTTTTAGCCTTTAATTATATCTTTAGTACTTATGAAGTGACTTAGTAAAGGGTATGAATTGTGCACCGTCACATTGTCGTACGTACAAACGTCTCCAACGTTTCATGGCGTACATGCAGCTGGTGCGATGTCAAGCGCCTCCAATCGCATCACGACAGCGTGAGTGGCTACCAAGTGAACACATTACAATAGCCCTCCCAGCCGTAAAAGGTTAAAGATCTTTCACAACCAATAACCAAGTATGCCACAGTTGAAAAGCTTGTTGTGAAGACAGAACAAGGGTCTTGTCAAGCCGTGGCCGCATTAGCGTAGTTGGCCCCGCAAGCTAGAGAAGAGACAAGAGATAACAGCTTCTTGATCAACCTGTTCTTAATCATCTTTCGAGATGTAGAAACGTCTCGAGATGTTCCGGAATAGGGTTATGGGTGTTACAGATGTAGGCAGTACTCGCCAATCTACGATTACTTGCATAATACCACTCCCAACAGACAAAACGGAGACAAACACCGCCGTCGACCCCCATCTGCAGTGCAACTAGCCCCGCCTGTCACTTTCCCAACATTGGATAGCGTCCTCCGTTCATGCATTTCAGCGCCTGCGGCACAGAAGCAATTCGACATGTCATGTCATGTAACCCTCCAAGCCTAAAAACACATAAAGATACCACCGACCCCGCACGCGTGAGTTTATTTCATCTCTTTGTACAAGACATTAGCGAAAAGATGGCTGCCCAAATTGAAGCTGTATGTTATCTACGTGCTGTGATTTGATCGACGAGTGCTAATCTTGGTAGGAACCTGAGTTGGATGTGGGGAACGACACGGAGAGCAACTTTAGTGCTGATAGGTATATTCATGGAGATGTTTATTGGGATTGCAATAGCTGACGGGGTAGTGAAACCGAGTCAACTGCCTCGATTACGTCGAGTATCTTCGAGAATAAGTACTTCCAAGGGAGGACTTATGCTAATCCCAAATATGGAAAGCATTGGTAAGACATTTCGTGTCAAAAGCAAGCGTCGCTAATGAACAGGGCCCCCAATGACGAAGAGCAACTTGAAGCGCTCGATCTCATGTAAGTTCATTACCAAACGACTTTGAGTATACATGTCTGTTAACTACTCTAGCCATCATTGGTTGAAATTGATGCTCGACGACAAACTCTTCCTTGCTCCCATCGGCGACCACCCTCAGGTACGTCTCTTCATCACCATAGACTCCCATCCTCACATGGCGTAGAAAATCTTGGACATCGGTACAGGGACTGGCATCTGGGCTATAAACGTAGCAGACGAATACCCATCAGCCAGTGTTATTGCTACAGACATCACTCCGACCCAACCGAGCTTCGTGCCTCCAAATGTTGAGTTTCAGATCGACGATGCTCAACTCGAATGGACCTTTGAGCCCGAATCCTTTGATTTTATCCACATTCGATATCTTCAGGGCACTATTGCAGATTGGGATAGGTTGTATGATCAGATGTACAAGGCTCTCAAGCCAGGTGGTTGGTTCCAGCACATCGAACCTGATCTGCAAATGCTGTCTCAAAACCCAGAGATCACAGTCGACGACGAGCAGTATGCATCTATCCCAACCTCTTTACCACCATTCTAACAAACTTAGTATCTTCACACGCTGGGCAAAGATCTTCACCCAAGTCGGCGAAACAATCGGCTGCACATTCGACTTCTCTAACGGCAAGCTCTCAACCCTCGCCAAAGACGCCGGCTTCGTATCCGTAACTCCTCAAACGCACAAAATCCCCGTTGGGCGCTGGCCAAGGGACAAGAAGAAGAAAGAGCTCGGAACTTTCGTGGGACTTTCGTTCAGCCAGGCCCTCGATGGTTTCGTCAAGTTGCCGCTCTGTGAGATTCTCAAGTGGTCGCCGGAGGAGATGCAGCTGTTTGCGGCGGAGATGAGAAAGGTTCTTATGAATCCTAAGACGCAGGCTTTTGGTCATGTGTAAGTTTGATATTGTGTGATGAGTGGGTTGGGATGCTAATGATGTGTAGGTTTAGTGTTTATGGGCAAAAGCCTCAGAGACCGAAGGAGAGTAGTCCGGCGGCGGAATAGTGTCTCGCTGAAACTTGGACTTCGCGAGTGAGGGATCCGTGAATAGCTTATGAAGTTTATGTCATTTACTGAAAGGTTGATATTGAAACGGCGTAATCCTGGGTACCTTATTGTGACAAGTAACGCATCGACCGCTTTCCCCTGAAAAGTCTTAAGAATAAAGCTTTTTCGCCCTGCTCTCAAGCGATGACAGCCACGTTTTGGACCTTGGTAGCCATGGAGATTGGAGAGATTGGAAAGATTGAGAGCATATGGGAATTGTATCACCAATGGAACCTTCATTTATCAGACTTTCAATCATCGGCTTGGTTCGACTCATACTTGGCCCAGGATTGAGAAGCATCAAATATTGAGGCAAGATATCTCTCCCGGTTAACCCTGATTTAAAAGCTGTTGGAGCATCGAGCTATAGTCTACAGGGGAAGGGCAATAAATGAAGGGACGATTGGTCTTCTCAAACAGCATTATATCTTGACTATAATATGTTATTTTCTTCAATCCAATGCTATCAGCATGAATGCAAATATCATACAAGATTTAAACCTCTTCACCAACCCATCATCTATCCAAACACCGTCTAAGCAGTGTTGTAGTACATCTCAATCTTCTTAATCTTGAATACAGCATTCTGCTTAGGAGGTCCAGCACTCCAGCCCTTATCGCCATTAGACCAGTTATTCCAGATCCAAGGCCCAGGTACATTAGGAACATCCTTCTTGGTAGACCACTGCTTCACACCATCAACATAAAACTCAACAAGACCCTTGTTCCAGTCAATCCGGTACTCGTGCTCAGTGGTTGTAGGGTTCGCAGGCGGAAGGACAGGTTTATTAGTAGGCTTTCCGTCGCCGTTATTGTCTTGGTTCGTGAACCATAATCTACGAATACCGTCGTAGTTAGACTCGGATTTGGGGTCGGAAAGCCACTCGATGTCGGTCTCTTGGCTGTCAGATTGGTAGAAGAACATTCCTGAAAACATCAGTATATCAATAATTGAAGTGGCGGGATAAACTTACCGTTGCAAACACCTGCAGGTTCGCTGAGAATAGCTGTCGTTCGGACAGAGGCGTACTTGATGTTCTCGATCTCAGTCGCAACCTCAGCAGCCTTGTAGGGCTTCGACTTTTGCCCACCAGGGACGGTCAACTCAAGGTATCCATTGCGGACTTTCACGCCCGACGGTGTGAAAACATGAGTATTCCCAACTTCGTAATCGCTCGAGTAAAGACCCTCAGGAAGACTCTTTCCATTGAAAGTCCAGACCTTCTTGTTAGCGAACTTCGTCGCGCGGTCGACGATGTAATGACCGTTCTCCAACTTTGGCTCAGGGGATCGCTTGGTAGCGCATCCCTTTGGCGAGGCAGCCGCGAGGCCAAGCACGGTAAATGCGACGGAGACGTAGGAAGTGATATGCATGGTGAAGTCTAGGGGAGTATCTTGGCCTGAGTCCATCGCGACTTGGCACGCTTGTTATATACCAAACCCATGACCTCGAAGGATCGTAGGATTTCCGTCTAGACCGTACTGAGAGGAATGTCTTATGTCGGTCCTGGTCTAGCGGTGGATATCAAGGCTGAGCATTCCAGGGGTCCCCTGTAGACTTGGCTTCTCAACATACCAAACAGCATTGCAAATATCTGAGCTTAGGTCCTGTTCATTTCTAGCGGGCCGAACCTCTGTGGCTGAGTTATTTGTATTTACTGTCTTAGGATTTTGGTCTGTTTGAGACTTTTGTGAAGGAACAATGATTGTTATGCTTCATTTCTGGTATCCATTGTACATAAGCACTAAAGGTCTCGAAACAGGGCGGTGGCGGAGGCAAATAGCGGGCCCTTAATTCTCAGGTCAGCACTGGATTTGGAAGGTTCTTACTGGTGATCTTCAGAGATGTAGTGGATTCCCGGAGTTCCGTACTAGGGGATTGTTGGACCTGGAATGTGGTTCTTCGGCCGCCGGTTTGGCCGCAAATGGCTTAATGTAAGATCGTAGATCTGTTCCAGGCATTAAACATACTCTTCAAGAACTGAGCTGGGGCTAAAGTGCAGCTTGTCCAATGAGTTGATGGGTTAAGAGGAGCAGACGCATAGGAGCTGTTGCTCTTCGAGGGTCTTCCTTTGTCTTGTTCTAACTGGCGTTCCCAGCATGATGCCCTCCAGACGAGATGATCACCACATCGAACATGGACAAACAGTCAAAATCAACATTCTGAGTGCCATGCATTGATGCCGTGCCATGATGTTTTCCAACCATGTACGATTTTCAAGTCCATTTACTAATTCGATGTTAATTCTATCACTTCCTTGTAACTAGTATAGCGAAAGACATCGTAATGGTATCGTGGCATTACGGACTTGTTCTCTTGTCGGCCCTTTCCTTCGTTGAATAATCTTCCTTGCCCCCAAAAGCTCCCCACTAGCATCAGGTTTCTGCCAGTCTCTATCAATATGTCTCAGGCCCGGTCAGTTTATCTCTCTATTAGGTAGCGTTTCACAGGAAATTCTCTAGCCGTTGGACATTTTATTTGGGCTATACCAGTCGAGTCAGTGCTCTCTAACTCCGGGGGATCGTGATTAAGCTTGGCCATATCACGGGTGCTGGGACTCCGTCCTTCGAAGTAAGTCTCATCCAGGTCGAGCATAGCTCTTTTGGAGACCGGTAACCTGACCAGAATGGGCTGTTGAAGAATCGGAACTCCTTTTCTTCCTCGGTCGTTCTAACAGTGAAGTTCTTATCGCGGTCCAGGGATGACACACCATCGTCGGCCATGATGTCGAAATCAGCGAGTGGTTTCACGAGGTAATTTCCTGGGGGTCGGCACTGCCACTGGTCCTGAAGGTAAGGCCTTGTACCGGTGTAGATGACTTTTATCTGTCGACTGCCAGCTGCTACCCTCTTTTCCAAAGATAGATGGAGCTTTTTCAACTGCCCTATGGCGAGCTTTGGTACAGCAATGCCATAGATATCGTTTTTAAGGGAGGCAAGGATCTCCAGTGAGGGCGCATCGAACATTGTCAAAAGAACAATGCTGAAATGTCGCTTAACGGAAGCTCCATCTCCATCTTCCGCGGTCTGATAAGCGATAATCCGAGAAAGGACCTTTCGACTCTCAGAGCAAACCCGAGAGAGATTCATTCCCTCAGAGATTGAGAAAGACCCAATCGTGGTTGGCTTTCCCCAGCGGCCTTCTATCCTCAGGTATCGCGTGACAGAATCGATTAAGCGTCGTACATTAGCCTTACCTGAGGGACTCCAGATTCTGGTAAGCAGATATTAGCCTAAAGGCATATTCTGTTGATATCTTCGTAGCAACCTCTCACCATAAATTCAATAAGACATTACAAACGCAACAGGTTATACGAGAGTCACCATGCTTTACTGTTATTCTATTGCAATGTGCTGTTCCACATTGACTCCTCGCTCCATCATGGAAGCCTCCAGTCATGATGGCTGCCGACGCCAGGCAGGCAATGCAAAGACCGCGCGTCGTGAGCAAATTCAGAGTAGTCTATTCTTCACCGCATAAGATAAACGGCTTATTGAAGTCCGAGTATTACGATTCCAATCCTACAACTGTGTCCCTTTGCCTGATTCTCTGCCCAGAAGAGAGAGAGTCCACGTAACCCCGCGATCCTCACGAGTTCAGCCAGCCAATGGGAAACGTGTCAGCCTGCTTGCATCTCTTGACGCCCCTGAAGCAAGATTCTTATGTCCTATTCAATCGCCTCTAAGGTAACGCTAACATGGTCCGACCTCGTGTTTCGAACCCGTGAGGGGTACCGCCAAGACTCCAACTAGTATTGGCGAACGTGGCGCAGTGTAAGAAGGATTGCAAAGGATTTGAGTCCTACTTGCAAGCTGGCAATACGAAAACCTTATATGTATATAAAATAGTAAGATCTGATGTGTTTGATACCTCCTGTCTTGGAGTACTCACTGTGTTGTCCATCTCTCATCACTCGATATGCATCTTCAATCTTTTCTTGCTCTCGGCCTCCTAGCCAGCTCTGTGTCAGCCACTGGCTTTGACTGCGGCACCTCAGGATCCAGTAGTGGCTTAAAAGCTATTTCAAAGGATCTTGCAAATGAGCATCTCGAAATCCGGGGTCAGCATAAGAGTGTAGAGGTCAAGACCTACGTGCATATCCTCGCAGCAAGCAAGAAGGAAGAAGACAACTACCTTAGCGTAAGTCCCAAAGGAATATTCACAGGGATTGTGCTCACTCGTCCCAGCAAGCTACAGTCAATGACCAGATCAACCTTCTCAACGAGAAGTTCAAGCCCTGGAATTTCTCGTTCAAACTGATGAACACCACCAGAACCGTCAACTCCGACTGGGCTTATCCCATCAGTCCAGTTGGTGAATTCGAAGAGGAACTCCGAGCAGCATTGAGACAAGGAACCTACCAAGACCTCAACCTGTTCTTCATTGCAAGTATGCCCCCTGGTGGAAAGTGCGAGCTCCCTGTTCCCAACCCCACCAAGGACGATATCCTCTTCGATGGCTGCATCATGAGGCCCGACAACCCTGGCGAGGTCCCTCCCAAGTTCAATTACGTAACTGTCCATGAGGTTGGGCACTGGCTTGGTCTGGAGCATACCTTTGAGAATGGTTGCGAAGAGCCAGGTGACTATGTCGACGATACACCTTATGAGGCATCGCCTCCGGAGTATGGAGTGTGCCCCCACCTGATCTCAACAGCTGCCCTGATAAGCCTGGCTTCGATCCAACGGATAACTTCATGGACTATGTTGAGCCGTAAGTTGTTCATATCTTGAGGCTGTGAACATGACTAAAGTGAAGCAGCGAATGCGGTCCCAAGAGGTTTACGCCTGGACAAGCCGAGCGCATGCATAAGCTTTGGAAGAAACTGCGTGCCAAATACTAAAGCCTCGAACTTCTATGAAACGTCACGAATGTTCATAATAGGATTGAGGCCGAGGAGTCGGGGATAAGTGGAGAGATAGGAGCCAAGGGCGATACTGTTGTTTACCGAATTCGGTACCGCGAGTGCGTATTGCAGCATCATTTTATTTCACTATTGTTCTACGTTCTTCTGGGACAAGGCAGTCGGAGCCTTGTTGTTACATACAGACTATGTCTGGTAATGGCAATGTAAAGGAAGGCAGGTAAGTGAATTGGGAGAGGGACGCTGACCCAAAGAAATAAAAGAGTAGAATGAAAGCTTAACTTCTCAAGTAAAAAGAAAATAGTAAAAGAGAGAAGTTTCAAAAAGATCAAATTGCGGTTTATGTGGATCGAACACATGACCTTCAGATATCAATTGATTGAAGTTTGACTTCAGTCTGACGCTCTCCCAACTGAGCTAAACCCGCTAATCGATACCAGTTGCAGTCCGGTAAGACACTCATCAGCCGAGGTCAAGCCGGTGCCCATTCAGGCTACCCTGGGTCAACATAGAAGACAGAGGCTTGGGATATTTAACAATAGACAGAGGGCCTAAATCCAAGACGAGGGGATACGAGGATGAGACACTATTGCTCCGCGCTGTGAATTAAGAAAAAGTTGGGATCATTTGAACACTCATTGCATGGGGCGCCATCATCAACTTGATATGTAATATCAGCATATTACGTTCTAACCTCCTCCATATACAAGTCATACAACCCGTCACCAACGTGTCGATTCCTGTAGATCCATAAACGCTTTGCCTTCCCTCCCAAATTGCCTCCCATCTCCCCATCAATTACATCTTCCTCAACCATGCCTCTCAAGACTCTAGCCTCAGAAAGGGAATCGCCTTCTGGCACAACAACGCGTTCCGACACCTTAGTCGCCACAACAGCCACTAACAACTGAAGAAACGCCGTGATCCATAAGATTAAAGTGATGATCCCCCAGTGCGAAACGTTGAGTTTCTGTCCGATTGTAGGCATTTGGCCGGCGAGTACAATATCTGTGTTTGATTCGATGACAGCTGCCAGCATACCCGTTGCGAAGCGTGATAAAAGGTATTCCACTTGTTCCGTTGAGCCATTGCGTGGTATTCCGAACACAGACGCAGTGGGGTAGCTGTTTGATCGGGTGTCGTTTGGGCCGTCGGGGCCTCCTAGGGCTATCGCCGATGTTGCTAAGCGCATCAGTCTCTCGCCAACTTCGTGCTCTGGCCTCTTGGCGTTTTCAACAGGGCTCATTATGACGGTGCAGTTGTAAAGCCACGGATCTGTCGACGATGGCTCAAACACCGACACAATGCTGCAATCTCTGCCGCAGTTGCGAGACGCAGAAGTCATGTAAACTTTCTCACCAAGAACCTCGGTTCTAGGTACTGTGATGTTTGTTTCTCTGCTCCCATTGTCGACAGTAATCAGCTCACCAGTTCCATTGCCCCCTTGACGGACCTTCAACGCGTTGCAATGCGTCGTGATATTCACCTTCCTGTCGGTGACCGCTGACACAGGAGCCCTTTGCGGATTATCCAAACTAAGCGTATTCGTCTCGCGAAAGACATAGACACAAGACCCGCCGTCACAAAACAGAAACTTGTTATCTGCAAAGAATAAAGTCCCAGGGGAAAGAATATCATCGGGAATCCCTTCGTTCAAAGCCAGGGACATGATCCCGTAGCTGTTTGCCGCGTACTCTTCGCTCTTGGGTGAACTGGATGCGTTGACAATACTCGAGGTTGAGATGGTGCTTAGATTCGCGATGGAGACGCTCCCGGGAACCAAGAGGGCCTGATCTTCGGTTTTTTCGACCGAGTAACATAGACCTAGAGAGGCATAGCCGATTTGAGTTGCCTGATTGTGGTTAGTCAAGGTTTGAGAGAGACCAGGCGTGAACCCACGAGAAATAGTGCTACCCAGGTTGCGACCCCAACATGAATTGTCCATCGACTCGATTTAAATGCCAAGACTAATACTTGACTCATGCTATGAACATGCAAAATCGCCTTGACCTATTTTTACATCATTAGCAAACTGCCCGCTTCCAAACCTCGTTCTAAACCTACTTTTTGACGGGACCTTGGCCGTTTACTCAAAATCCACCATCTTAAATCTTGCACCGCATGCGTCAACTGACTCATAGTTGACAGTCCCAGAGCAATAAGGAACCCCGTGATGAGTGCATTAAAATATTTCTTCTGTTTCTCTGATATGACATCGTAGAGAGCATACGCGATCAAGATCCCGTAGACTACTATGATGAAGATGACTGTGATGAACCATTTTCCGATGAGGCCGAGCCAGAGTTTTACTTTTGATCGACGACGAGCTGGAAGACCTTGGAAGGGTCTGGGTGGTTGCGATGGTGGGCTCGGTGTAGTTGGTGGGTTCTGGAATTCGAGCTGGATGTCGTGCTGGCCGTTTGACGGTACAGCGTAGTACTGCCCTGCCATTATGATCAAAGGTGAGATAACTACACAGCAAATGCGAATATCCAACCGCATGGGACCTCGACTCTATAAAGATCATGCCGGATCCGCTGCCATGGCGCAAGCATCCACAGTAAATCCACCGCTCAGCCTCGTCTAGCTATTAGGTTTTCGCCTAGCTACTGGGTAAAGGGCACAAGTAGGGGCCATGATTTTTCAAAAGTGGGTCTGATCGTCAGTATCAATACTGTACAGCCTCACTGTAAGCCAGGGGCCTTACAGGGCATTTATAGCTTATTAAGCGGATCAGAGTGCTAAAGAAGCCAATAAGAACGCAGGAGATACAGTGTGAATTACAGTGTGATGACCTGTATGTACTGTAGGGCTACAGAAAGGTGGGTCAGCCATTTCGCCAAAATGGCCTCTACTTTTGCCCTTTACCCAGTATACCGTCATGGTCTAGCTTGCTTGGCGATCCCCTCAGCCTGGCAGAAACTTGTTCTGATTGGTTTCTCCGTATAAAGAACAGCAGCGAGCGTCATAGCGTAACGGAAAACTGGGAGCCGTTCCAAGCCGTTGCATGTGAAACCATTCCAGGGTAGTTCGGACGTTTTTAGACAGTCTGGACTTCTTGGCAGGCCATGCGTATTACAGTTTGCAGAATAGCACTCGAAGGGGAGAATCTTTAGTCCCCTTCTCCATCAGATCAAACAAGGGACGATAGATAAAGGGATTTACAAAAGTACTCCAATCTACACCTTTCCAGGTTAGCCACTGACTAACGCTTTACCTCAGCTTGAAATGTATATCTGATTCGCAAGATATAACGCTCTGTCCTCATTTGCATATGTACCAAATTTCGACCCCGATCAAGCACATACGACCATACCTATAGGAAAATACGGGATCCCGTCCGCTCTCCCATCGTCAAGCCTGTAAGGGGCGGATTAGTAGTTGGGTCGGTGACGACCAGCGAATCCCCGCTGTTGTATGTTTTTGCCCTTGGTAGACGATGTGAAGACCGTGATGTCTTTTTTGCCAGTTGCATCGAGTACTGTTCTCTGAGCCCCCGAGAAGTGCGGCACCATTACCTTTCTGGCGTGATTGTTCACAATCTCGAACAATACTTTGCCTCTAGTAATAATTGTTCTCGAGGCTATGTAAAACCCCATGAGGTTGTGTATCTGTCAATACCTTTAAGAAACATTTCTCTCGGTTTGTTCAAGAACATCGAGATGTATTCCTGTACCGACTCGGACTTGCACTGGGACCACGAGCGGCTTGTCGTCTTATCAGATAAGGAAACCAGTCATTAAATTCCCCACAATTGAAAACAGTCCTGCTCTTAGTCCGATTCTGTCGGCGAGTACAACATCTTGCAGTGGTCCGCGGTTGATTTGTCGACACAACCAACAAAGATACTGACCTTTCGCAACAGTGACTTGGGGCTCTTTACCAAATCTGACGAACCAACCAAGTGACCGAAGAAAATAGTACTCTTTCTATAAAGAACGTGATCGCCAACTTCACTCTTGGCTCTGACCTGATCAGCAGGTGGGAAAGATGCCCCGGGTCCATTGCGTGTGAAGAACGTAGAGTCTTTCAATACAACTATGGAGCTTTTGGGGAGAGAATGAAACAGGCAGCGAGCTTCGCATCTTGGAAGTTATATATCTGATGATGAGGTGAGAGCATGTTGATTAGGCAGTATTGCTAGGATTTAGTTGTTGGTCTAACCTTTCAAGGATGAAAGCCGGGCAACTGGAAATCCCTCGCAACGTCAAATCCAGGTTTCCTACAACGAATGCGCTATAATAAGCCATTATATGCGGGTAAATAGTGGACGGTCGTTATCGTAGTACATAATCCATCCTAGCTCAAATGCAGGGGAATGTCGTCTTCTGCGTGCTGTAATTACAGCCAATTCAGGACTTCATGGCTTACGCCTTGCCACATCCTGCAAGCAGGACAGACTGAAATATAGAAATGATTTATGCAACAAAGAATCCCAGTCGGGCAATATATATTTCACGTCAGGGAGCTCTCTTAAGATGTTAGGTTAGCTAGCGATGTTAGTCGAGGGCTGGCAGGCTTGTGCTCCATACACAAAGCTCAGGTAGCCTGGAGTTCCCGCCAATTTGACAGCTCCTTACTACATGGTCCTCCAAGTCCCATCAAGGGATCGTCTGGCGAGGTTACTGAGATGCAATGCATCAACATGGTGGCTTGAATTCTCATTGGGGGCGGCAACTGACTCTGATTACGTAAGACCAAGAAACGAGATAAACCCAGCCTCAACGAATCTTGAAGGAACTAAGCCTAGAGAAAAAAAGAGACGGTTGGCCAATGAGCTCGGCTTGATATCTCCGTGGAGCTATCTCCGAGAGTTCCGATACAAGATGCCCGTGGGCGGATTTTAAGCTAGACTTTGCCTTAAGTCCGCCGGTAGCGACATGAGTATACGGCACAACGCTTTTGCTACATATGCCACTACATTTCGCAAATTTTCCCCTTCATACTAAAGAATTTGCCACCGCATCTCGTGAACCGTATGCAGTATGTCTAAATACAAGCAGCTGGTCCTTATTACCGGTGAGTTGCCGCACACAAAGACACACAGGCTCTCCATTGAGATACCCAACTAGGCGCCAATCAAGGCGTCGGCTTCGAAACCGCCAAGAACCTGGTACTTTCTTCGGTTAAATACCATGTCATCATTGGAAGTCGAGATGAAGCCAAGGGGGAGATAGCAGCACGGTCACTCCAGTCCTTCGACGACATCAAAGGAACAGTCTCCAGCATTCAGATTGACGTTACAGATGATAACTCCGTCGATGCTGCTGCTCAGACTCTAGCCTCTGAATGGGGCAGATTGGATATTCTGGTCAACAACGCTGGTGTCATCTCAATGGCTAGCCCCCAACGCGCGAAGCTTTCCGCGGGGTTCTCGAGACGAACCTCGTTGGTGCACTAAGCGTCACCGAGGCGTTTCTCCCTCTTCTTCGCAAGTCGGAGCATAAGCCTCCTCGTCTCATATTCGTCACTTCAAGCACTGGATCCATCACCCTTACGTCCAACCCTGAATCGCCGCTTCATAGCGCTGGTGCGGTAGAATACCGGACTAGTAAGGCTGGGCTGAACATGCTGATGACGATGTATAACATTCGGCTTAAATCAGAGGGTTTCTTGGTGTTTGGTGTGGATCCGGGGTTGTGTGCGACGAACTTTACAAGTGATGTCGAGTCCCTCAAGCAGCGAGGAGCAGCTGAGCCGGCGGAAGGAGGGGAACGGATCGCGTGTGTTGTTAAGGGTGAGAAGGATGAGGATGTCGGGAAGGTTATTGGAGTTCAAGGTGTGAATCCATGGTAAAGCAATCGATTTGGTTTACGGGAAATACGTAGTTAAGGGGAGGTATAAGATTGACGATCATTTATCTCTTGGCTCTCGTATGTCACTATCACTTGAACATTCTGGAACCGGTCCCTGGATCATTGGGTAGTTCATCGTTGCTAAATTGCAATCAGGAATCACATCATCTGTAAGCTAGATGCTCCTTTCGAGAAAACATAGCCAAGATTAAATAACGTTAGCTGTCAGACTGGTCCCACTGATGCTGACTCAATCCACCACGGAAACCCCCAATCTGATTCTCACCGCAAGTATAAAAAGTGAGTCTTACGCCTCTCACAGCCAGATTTCTCTACGATCTTTGGAAAGCCAAAGATACATAATTCTTCTATCATGGGGTTGACTTGGTTCATCACCGGCTGCTCCAGCGGGTTCGGCGAAGCCCTCGTTCGTCAACTTCGATCTGCAGGTGATAACGTCATAGCCACTGGCCGCAACGCCGAAACAAAGCTCTCACATCTCAAAGAAACTGGTGCAGCTATCCTAGATCTTGATGTTTCGTCCTCTCCCGAGGTCATCAAGTCTAAGATAGACGAGGCTTGGAGTATCTACGATGGAATCGATGTTGTCGTCAACAACGCGGGGTATATCCTCAGCGGGGCAGTGGAAGAGCTGACGTGAGTATTATGGGTTCTGAATTAAGTTGATTGTAGCTGATGATAGAAGTCAGGAGGATATGGAAAAGTCTTTCCAGGTCAACTTTCACGGACCTATGAACATCACCCGTGCCGTCTTGCCGTACTTGAGGGAGAAGGGATCTGGAACTTTGCTCTTCGTCGGATCCCAAGCTGGCTGGCACGCTGACCCCAGTGCATCAGGATACTGCGCCAGCAAATTTGCCTTAGAAGGTAAGCCGCGTCCACTCTTCCATCTCTCAATCACTGACAACTTCAGGCGCTGTCGAGTGTCTATCCAAAGAACTCGCCATCTTCGCTCCAGGCCTAAAAGTCCTCATCGTCGAGCCAGGATACTGCCGCACTCCAGTCTTTAACAAGATACAGCACGTCGAGGCTCGTGTTCCAGAGTATGCTCAGTTCAACGAAGCGGTTCGACAGGCCGAGGCAACTTTGACAGAAAGTTCACCGGGAGATCCTGAGAAGGCTGTTGCGAGGATGATTGAGCTAGTCAAGGGCACTGGCATGGCAGAGGGAAGGAAAGTGCCTTTAAGGGTACCCTTGGGGTCAGATAGTTGGTCGAGAATCAAGACCAAGTGTGAAGAAACGCTGGAAATTTGCCGTGAATGGGAGGAATTGGCAAAGAGCGTTGATATATAGCACAACCTAGCATAAGCCGAGATGACAAAAGTAGAATCATCAGAAGAAATCAATTTGATGATGTGAAGTGTTTGCTTCGCAAATTATCCCAAACCATAAACCAGCTTCCTCATCCAATCCCTATCGTAGTTCCCACTACACAAGATAACCGTACTCGTCTGATGTTTAACCTTGTCCGCAACTTTATTAAACCCAGCGAGAGCCAATGCCGAAAACCCATCAACATACTGCTTCTCCTGCAAATGAAGCTGTCTCAACGCCATCAAGATCTCCGCCTCTGTACACATTACAACATGATTAACAGTCGCCCTCGCCGACCGAAAGTCAATCCCATGCCGTAAAACATCCTTATCTGATTCGCACGCAGCAAGCGTAGGCAATGTTTCCGTCTCGATGGGAAATCCAGCAGATAGTGAAGCTGCAAGTGTCATCGAGTTTAACGCTGTAACGCCCCAAACTTTGACTTTGGGTCTTAGATCACCAGCTTGCCTTTTTGCATCTGTTGCGAAGCAGCCTATGGCGCTTATGAGTGCAATGTCACTCATGGGCGCGAAGATATGGTGGATATCCCTCTCGTAGGCTTCGAATTGTTGGAGGACTTCGACACAGACGGTACCTAGACCTGCGAGAACCATCATCTCATCGCAGGGTGAGAAGTAAATATGGCCCGATCTTTTAGCAAGGTCTTTCGCAAAGGCCCTCGCTTCGTTAAGATCATGTCCATATCGCACAATCTCAGGACCGTACTGCATCACCTTCTCAAGTAGATGTTTCTCAACAGCCATTGGCATGACAATAGTGACTTTGGTTCCTAATGCATGCGCCGCAAGACCAGCACCCATGGCATGATTCCCCGTTGACGCTGTCACGAATGGCTTTTTGGTAGGATTGTCTTTCATTCTTGCTATGGCACCCCGGAAGTGGTAAGAACCAGTGAACTGAGTGTGATCAAGTTTGAACCAAAGTTTTGAACCGTATTTTCTACTGACGACTTTGGCTGGGATGAGAGGCGTGCGGTGGACGTAGAGTTTGTTAGCACTCCATTGTTCAAGGGCTTCTTGGCCGATAGCGAAGATCTCTGGGTTGATTGGCATTATGACGCGTTTAACATGGTGCTGGACTTGTGCTTATGGAGTGACGGGGCATAATGGAGTTTGCCTTATTGTGTGTCGTCAATTGACGATATCGGGCATGCTCATGACGGGTTTAGTCGCGTGTTTGATGCCGGCGCCAAATATTGATCGCGTCCCGGCAAGGAGCCTAAGATGGACTGTAATTGGCTGTTGGGCTTCTGCCGATTTTTTCAACCCTGTCTGCCTGTCGATATGCGGGGTCCTCATTTTGTCTCACATCAATTCTCATCCTCAAAATGAGAATCTGTCAAGAATCTCACTCTATCGCCCCGAACATAGCTCTGACTCACATCTCAAGCACGATTCTCATTACTTTTGTCTCTCGTCGCACATACTAAGTGTATGACGCAATGGAGCCGTCCCAAAGACGCCGTGCAGGATGCACTGAGTGCAAGAGGAAGAAGGCAAAGGTATGCCCGCCATCATCTCTCGTAGTATCTATATATTGACGTTTAACAAGTGCGACGAGAAGAGGCCGTCGTGTTCACGATGCTACAAGTACCCTCACTTGTGCTTATATGAGTTGAGCGTCAAGAGCTTTAGAGTGGCGAAACGGAAATCGGCTACTAATGCTCAGGTATGGTTCATACCCCCAATTGAAATGATCCAATTGAATACAGACTCACTCAATTACACTGTCACAGATCACGACACAGCCATCTGCAACCGACGAGACGGCTAGTAGACAAAAAGTGTCTCTGGCACCAAGCTCAGTTATCACTTCCAACCAACTCATTTCTTATACCGATGCATCCGACACATTCGAGAGCAACTTTCTTTCATCACCAACTCTAGATAATCCTTCTGAATTCCTGTTTTCATTTCTTGCAGCGAGTCCACCATCGCTCAGCATCTCCCTCTCTGTACCGTCCAGCCCTCCACTCCGGTCTGATCCTCGGCGGATCTACTTCCAGCACTTTGTAGCCCATACAGCAATATTATACTGGCCTCTACAGCCGGAAATGGCTCTAAGCTTGCTTCTACCAGCCGCTGATCTCAGCCCTTGCATAATGGGGGCAATGATCGCCGCCAGCAGCAGCCAACTCTTCAGGGTGGCGCGAAACACAGAATCGAAAAATGCAGCAATATCGGCGACTGTTGAGTGTTTGGGAAACCTCCGAGAAGCAATTACTACACCAGCATTCGGCGATTTGGGAGTGACTATACTGCCGACGACGTTAATGCTGGCTACGACATGTGTCTGCGCAGGGGATACTACGACCTTTCGGAAGCATCTAAACGGGGCTCTACATATCGTTCAACGTGACAAAGCGAAGTATAGTCTGGATCCTTTATGGTGGATGAGTCTCAAGTGGCTTGTTCACTGTCTTCTGATGAATAGACTTTCTGGCCTACCCCTACCTTCACGGCAGTCAAAAGGGTTCATCGACTGGGACTACCTTTTGACATGTATGCCAGATTTAGGGCGCATTGATCTCACTTCCGGCTTTTCTCGAGAGCTGGTGATTGTTCTCAATATGGTATGTGAGCTATCTGAGCCACGTTGCATGATTGTCGATGCAAGTGGCGAATTGCATGGAAATGATCTAGCACGCAGTGCATATTCTCACGAACTTGAACTTCAATTGATCGAGCTTCGGAAAAAGACCGCTTCAACAGTAACAGACATAGTGCTCAAGACAGAACTAGAGACCACCCATAGACTGTTCACTGATGCAACACTGCTATGTCTATACAGACGGGTTGACGAATTACCCAAGGGCCATCCCAAAGTTCAAACAGCAGTGAAATCGATCATCAACTCATTACAGAACATTCACAAGCAGTCCCCTGTTCACGCTCAACTTTTGTGGCCACTTCTTGCAGCAGGCTGCGACTCAACGACTCATGCCGAGCGCACTCTTGTCGTGGAGACGATGGAGAGCATGACTGCACGTGGAATGGGCAGCTACGAAAATGTCCTCGAGTTCATGAGGGATTATTGGAAGAATGGCGGCGACATGAGATGGGACTTGTTCGCCAAGCAAACAGGAAAAGACCTCGTACTATTCTGATGTCGTCAATGGCCAGCAATGATTTGAATAGCACCGAACTCATAACTGCGCCTTCACATCTTCATCGGGCCAGCGGATAGTCACGGATGGCCTCAAAGCCGATTATAGACTGAATTTTGATGACAGTCGGTCAGAATACACCGCTCTTCATGCTTTTCGGAAGAAGTGAGCAAGCTCGCTTGCAGCAAGATTGAGCTGCATTGCTACGTCGCACGGCCACGGTGTTGGGATTGGGAGGTAACCTCGGCAATCGAACACGGCGATCGACAGCATAAACACCATATATGGACCCAGCACCTCTAGAATTAAACTCTTCACAATACTCATGCAATGACTAAAATCAACATCTGATGTCAGTTCATCCAAGGCTCGGCTCTTCACCGGCGGTGATGAAGCAATCACCACCTGAATAGTCCAATGATCTATCATCCGCAGTGCCCATCATACTCATAGGGTAAGATACGAAAGAAGCAGTCGAGATTAATTCCACCACGGAGAAACGTTCTTGGCTTAGTGAGATCAAGAGAGTAGGACCGAAAACTGCCGGTAGGGCATTATTAGTCAACGAAATCATAGGCTCAAAGAGGGATACTACACATGCAGAAATCCGGGGTTGAGAGCCGAGGATGTATGCTAGACATCTGCAAGTCCACTCACACTTGCGGGGGCGGCCCGAATAAACGGGAAACAATGCTAAAACGGTAAAAGTGCTGAAGGCTTTCAAGATGTTTTCCCAAACGAATAACAGGAACTGTTACCTAGTTGGTGCTAGTTGTAAAAGCTCCGTGATGGAATAGGGAGGTGAACCACTTTGATACCCATGCAGAGGAGTTAGACAGACAACGTGGTGCATGATACGCGCAGGGAACACGCGGAAACTCCGCCTGTCAACGTGACACCAAGGAGATCGAGTTTCGGGCCGATACCAAGTTAAAGAGGTCATCTGGTGTACCCCTGTCACGATGATCACCATTGGAGCTACCGTCTCAACCTCAAACGCTCGTGCACTATAACGTTTAATGACATGACCCCGCAGACGCACCCAATCAGACGCGAGAAGTCAGCTCCGGAGGTTTTTGGGCTTTAGGTCGGCTGTTAACCCACTGTTAACGAATCCTTCGGTCCATGGTGCTGTAGCTGAACAATGCTCTAACACTGTAATTAAATCCTTCTCATCCGAAACATACTATTCGTCTTGTCTAAATCATTCACAATATTACGATAAAAGGGCTTTGTCCCGCCATGTGTCGAGATTCATCAGCACGCTCAACCTTCTCCCTCTCATCCACCGCTCAGCATGAAGTTCTCTCTCCTTGCAACCATCGTCGCTAGCATCAGCCCGCTTGCACGCGCAGCGGATGCAAACGCTTGGAAGTCGCGAAACATCTACTTCGCACTTACTGATCGTGTTGCACGCAGTGCTGATGATACTGGCGGAAGTGCATGCGGAAACCTCGGAAATTACTGTGGTGGAACTTTTAAGGGTTTGGAGTCGAAGCTTGATTATATCAAGGGCATGGGTTTTGATGCTATTTGGATTACTCCTGTGGTTGACAGTAAGTGTTGTAAAAATATGTGAGAGAATGTGACTGACGAGTGCGATAGATACTGATGGAGGATACCATGGATACTGGGCTAAGGATCTGTATGCGGTCAACTCCAAGTATGGTACTGCAGATGACTTGAAGAGTCTTGTCCAGTCTGCTCATGATAAGGTAAGCCAAATTCCTCCTCCCATGCTGTTGCGCTGTGACCGTCTGGGTCTGTCTTGGTGATCCCGTGCTGACTGCTCCAGAACATGTACGTCATGTGCGACGTCGTTGCAAACCACATGGGCAAAGGCATCTCAGACCACAAACCCTCACCTCTCAACGAACAAAGCTCATACCACACCCCCTGCGATATCGACTACAACAATCAGACCAGCATTGAAGTATGCGAGATCGCTGGTCTTCCCGACCTCAACACCGGCAGCGACACCGTCAAGCAGCTCCTCTACGACTGGATCAAGTGGCTCGTTTCTGAGTACAGCTTCGACGGTATCCGGATCGACACCGTCAAGCATGTCGAAAAGCCGTTTTGGCCTGGTTTTCAAGACGCTGCTGGTGTTTACGCCATCGGTGAGGTCTGGGACGGAGGCCCTGACTACCTTGCTGGTTATGCCCAGGTCATGCCTGGTCTCTTGAACTATGCCATGTATTACCCCATGAACCGGTTCTACCAACAAAAGGGCGACCCTTCGGATGTTGTTGCCATGCACGACGAGATTAGCAACAAATTCCCCGACCCCACTATCCTCGGCACCTTCATCGACAACCACGATAACCCTCGTTGGCTAAGCCAGAAGAACGACAAAGCTCTCCTCAAGAACGCCCTCGCATACGTCATCCTCGCCCGAGGCATTCCCATCGTCTATTACGGAACAGAGCAAGGCTACGCTGGCGGCAATGATCCCGCCAATCGTGAGGATCTCTGGCGAAGCAGCTTCAGCACTAACGCGGATCTCTACCAACACATCTCACGTCTTTCCAAGGCTCGCTCAGCTGTCGGTGGCCTTGGTGGAAATGATCACAAGCATCTTTACTCTCAGGATAGTGCATATGCTTGGAGTCGTGCGGACGGTGATCTCATTGTTCTTACTTTGAATCGCGGGCAGGGATACTCAGGACAGTACTGCTTCAACACTGGGAAGAACAACAAGACATGGGACAAGGTATTTGGAAGTGGCACTGTTACCTCTGATGGTAATGGACAGGTTTGCGTTAGTTACACAAACGGGGAGCCTGAGGTCTTGGTTGCCTCGAGCTAGATGGCATAAAAATGGGGAGGACTTAGTACTGGATACGGTCTTTTCAATCTACTCTCTTATATTTTATCTTCACAATCCATGCCATGCCTTGTTGTATCAAATACGTGTAAATGGAGTATCATTAGCTGCCTTTATTTACACTTATTTGAGACCTGGTGAAGTTCCTGGATCAATTTTAATTATTTATGTGCTACATGTGTGCTACCTGCTATGTAGTCAATCAATGAAGATCTCAATGCGCAATTGCGCACAAAGCATGAACTGTACATAACACTGTGGCGCTGTGCATGCACAGCCCTGTTAGGCTGACAGCTCCCCGCTCATGTAGTGATAGCACCTTTCATATTTCGACATTCTCCACGTCCCTCTGTTCCTTTGATCTATCTTCATTCAAGCGCCTCGTCTCGACGAAGAATTTAACGACTGAGCAGGAAGCAACAGCCTAGCCAACAGTTCGACGCAGTTTACCATTTACATCCAGCGAGCACAGCGACAAACGGCACCATGGCTCCCTTTGTGTACCAGCCTTTACGTCCCCAAGAACTTCGTATTCTTGAGTTGAGCCCAGGGTCCCCAGGAGACCCTCTTTCTGGCACTCTGTTGCATCGAAGGTTTTCACCCAAAGACTCCGAAGTCCCAGAGTTCGAAGCACTATCTTACTGTTGGGGTGACCAATCTCAGCTGGAACCCATTACACTTGTGACGAGACACACTGCTGAGGAAGCGCAACCAAATGGAAGCTTGGAGTCCGGAGACGTCGGCATTGGACTGAATATGGCTGCAGCACTGCGTTCTCTTCGATACCCTTCTGAGAAGCGAATACTCTGGTGCGACTCTATCTGCATCAACCAAAAAGACCACGATGAACGCTCATCCCAGGTTCAACGCATGCACTTGGTATACACCTTTGCCCTGAGAGTCGTTGTATGGCTCGGGCCAGCGACATCCTGGAGCGACCTCTTTATGGACACACTTCAGCAGGTGGGAACGCATGTCAAGTCTGGTCACTGGGACCAAGCACAACTCACTTACGTCTTCACTTTCAACACTGTGACAACTGCGTGGTCTCCCGTAACATCTGATCTTGACCCTGAAGTGCTGAGAAGAGAACAATGCCACGCTTTAGAGAGCTTCCTAGCTCTGGACTGGCATCGGCGCCTCTGGACTTACCAGGAGATTATCTTAGCCAATCAAGAAACGTCAATAGTCAGATTAGGCGACAGAGAGATATTATGGACCCGGCTGAAGTACTTGGTAGCTTACATGTGCTATCTGAAGTGTTTCGGTGAATGGTTCGTTGATGTCAACAGGTTTCAGGATGACTGTAAGCTCTTTCTTCTCAAGGTGATGGCATGCCAAATGTCGTGGACCAAGAATGGCTATAGTTACATACCTCTTCTCAATTTCACGAAGCAGTATCAATGCTCTGACTTTCGCGATAAAGTCTTTGCCCTTCGGGGGTTACTCAAACCCGCCGTGGCTGAAAGGATGATGGTAGATTACACCAAGTCAGCCAAGGAGGTTTTCACTTTGATCTGTTTGGAACAAATTCACCACGAGTTTCAATTGGACTTTTTGAACTATTGCAACATGGAAAAACGGCCAAGCTGGGTAGCAGACTTGGACAGACCTCTTCACTATCTTACTTTCAGTTGCGACTCGGTTGCGAGGTCTTGCACCACTTCAGCCCAGTTGGTGGAGCCTGATGTACTAGAGGTTGCAGGATTATTTTGCGACCAAGTATCCTGCGATTCATACCTCCTGTCAAAGGAAAACTCTTCAACGTCAAAGAAGGAGCATCTTGACGTATTTCTTGACATGATTCGATATCTCGTGGGAAACGATCTTGTTCTTGAAGGCAAATGTCTCGACAGGTTCATCATGATGATTATGTCGGGAAACCTGTGGGATTTTCACCAGCAGAGATTTGGCCCTTCCAGTAAAAGACAGCTGAGATCTTTGCAAGACTGGCGAACCAGAATAAAAGACTGGATGAGCGGCATTTTCAACGACGATGATCCAGAAGTCCCCTGGCGAGAAAGCGACTCCGCGTATCTACGCTCCACCGCCCCAGTCGAGCCATCAATCGGATGTTGCAGAACCAGCAGCGGTAGCTTCGCTCGCATACCAGCAGCGAGTCGCACCGGTGATGTAATAGTAGTGCTCCTTGGTTTGCGCAACCCCCTCGTGATACGACCGCAAGAGACCCCCGGGTATTTTCACGTCGTGGGGCCTTGCTATCACCCCGACTTCGCCAACAGTGAAGCGCTGCTGGGCGATGACTTCCACGGCTGGAACTATGTATGGGACTTTGGTTTATCGATGCTTCGCTTCTTCAAAGACGGGTATTCGGATCGATGGACAGACCCGAGGCTAGATAACGTTCCTGTGAGCGAGGGTTTCACGGAAGGGACTAGGGTGGAGAACGGTCGTGAACGCCCGGTCTGGATATACAAGGATCCAGATCCAGAGTCTGGGCGCACGTATGAGACGATCCATGATCCTCGGATGATGGAGGAGTCGTTGAGGAGCAGGGGAATCCCAATAGAGAGGCTTCGACTGATCTAGATATGGAAATTGACATAATGTATTTAGGCACTGAGTAGTACAATAACCCTGGCTGTTATCTAACTATTGGTGACAGAGGTGAGATGCTAAATAGTTTCTTGAAGATCATAGTACTACTGGACGTATTTAGTATGTCATCAGCTCCGTCGGTAATATTGCCCAGCGATAGTCGACACGTGCCGAATTGGTTGTTTAGCATTGACTGACCGTCGCCAAGAAACCAACAAGGAGTAAAATGTGATTCATTCACCGATATCAAGTAAAATTCGCAAGGGCAATTATTATCACGGTGAGAGAACAGGTATCTGGCACACCCGCACGATAATTGGTCAATCGCAGCCAAGAGTTGAAAGAGGTTTAGATCCAATGGCGTGACAGCCAGGAGTTAAAATGAAGCTTAAATCGCCATTGCATGAGTCACTTATCTCCTTGCATCCTCCAAACATATCAATTGAGTATCCTAAAGGGTTGAAAATGGTCGTCGGCGGCTGGGAAAACGCGGTGCGTAGAGCAGCAGATCGCGGGCTGCAGACGCTCAAGGTCAATTGGCATCTCGGCTTCACCGCATTCGGTGGACCGCCTGTCCACTTCAAGATTGTTAGAAAACACTCACCGTCGCGATTTACGTTCATTTACTAACGAGCAAAGTTTCATGACAAATTCGTAACCAAATTGCAATGGATCGATGAGCAAATCGTAAGAATTATCGCACCGCAAATTGATCAAAATACTGACAAACCCGCTTAGTTCCAGGAGCTGTTCAGTGTCTCTCAGGCCCTTTCCGGTCCAGCAAGCACCAAGATGCTGTACTGCATCAACTTGATCCACGGAGGAGTACTCGAAGCTATCCTTGCATTTCTTATCTGGAGGTAAAATCTTGACCAAAGTCACAGGACCTGAAACTAAACTAATCGCTCATTAACAGCTTACCCGGTTGCTTTGGCATGTTTGGCCTCTCGATCGGCGTCTCTAATATCGGCGACACTCTACCTCGCGCTGTATACGCCCTCCTATCAGGCCTGAACGCCGCAACAGTCGGAATCATTGCTCTAGCAGCGGTTGAGCTTTCAGACAAAGCAATCACGGATCAGCCTACGAGACTGGTCTTGTCCATCACTGCCGCTGCTGGAATGTTGTACAACGCTCTCTGGTACTTCCCTGTCCTCATTGTTGCGGGCGGATGTTGCATCGTCATCTTCGACTACCGCTGGTTGCATCGTCCAGTACGAGCTGTGAAGAGCACTCTTCTCCGGATGAGGAGAGGGGGATCAACTGGCGATGAGAACATCCGGGGCGCTGAGAACGGAACGGACAACGCCAATAGTTCGACAATCGCCCTTCGCGAACAGGAACCTGCCGAGTCGAGGGATGGCGAACCAAGGGTCGTACCCCAGGGATACCGCCTCAACTTCTCGTGGCGATCCGGCACAGCAATAATCGCAGTGTTCCTGACGAGCTTCATCGTCGTCATCGCCCTGCGAGCCACATTGAAGGATGCACCACTCCTCTACAAACTCTTCGCAAACTTGTATCTCGCCGGCACCATCATCTTTGGAGGCGGGCCTGTGGTTATTCCCCTGCTTCGTGAGTACGTCGTTGCTGAGGGTTGGGTTACACCGCGCGACTTTCTCATCGGTCTAGCGATAGCCCAATCCTTCCCAGGACCAAACTTTAACTTTGCCGTGTTTCTGGGTGGTCTTACTGCTGCGAATAACGGATATCCTGCCATTGCAGGAGCGCTGATTGCTTACCTCGGTATCTTTGTCCCAGGCATGGTTCTGGTTCACGGAACGATGGGCGTCTGGGGAGTTCTGAGAAGTCGCCGTTGGGTCAAGTCTGCGGTGCGGGGCATCAATGCCGGTGCAGTCGGATTGATCTACACGGCTGTCTATAGAATTTGGCAGGTTGGATACATAGATCAGGGCTTCCAGTCTGGCAAGAGTTTGGCCGATGATCCTTGGTGGGTTGTTGTCACTGCAACCGCTTTTGTGGGAGGACGATATTTTGGTGTTGCACCGCCGTTGGCAATCCTGCTTGGTGCTTCTTTGGGTCTGCTGAGATATGGTATTGTTACAGCATGAGTCAGGCTCGGTACTCGCTACCAGAGAGCAAGCAGATGTGTCGGGGAGGTCCGAGATGAAGAGCTCAGTCTGGAGATTTATCGAATGATGAATTTGAGGTTCTCACTCATTGTGTAAATGAAAGATATAAAGTTTGCAAGTCGAAGATACATATGGTACGATTATGAAGGTATCATGTTCTGGTGGGGCCGAGCGGCGACTGCTCGGGATGGCTTCCGTGATGCGAAGCCCGGGTTCAAAGATTGAGTCTTGGCCGGCTCTCGGCAGCGAAACCGCAGATGACAGACCTCAGGCTGCAAAGAGTTTCCGAATGCGTAAGCTCGGTCTATTTTGAGCTTGCATTGCATTGCATGCGGTGAGATGAACCTTCAACATGTAGCAATTGGCGAAAGATCACGCCTTGAGCCTCCAGACCAGACCGAGCATTTAGGCCGTTCCTCACCCGTTACAGCATATATTTGAGGCCACCAATAAGCCCAAATCTTACGATATTCCCTCTACCGGTGTAGCATCTCAATGTCGTGTTCCAATACCAACCACATGATGCCCATAATCCGGGGTAGACACCGATGAAGCGGGGAAGAAAGTGGAGGTTGAGTTATCTTTTGGTGGCGGACGGTGTATCTTTGCGGCGGCTACGCTAACGAATTCTGTGGTCCTCGTGAGGAGTCCGTCTCCAAAATTCGTTATCTTATCCAACCAGATGATGCCGTGATGTTTCTTTGGCGATATCGGATGACGACCCGATGCGGGTATGCCAGCCTTTTGTTCCAGAGCAATTCATCGCTTGGATGTTTTTTAAATGCAGTCTTACCCAACATCCATCTTCTCCTTCTCTCTTACTCTATTCCATAGTTATAATCTCTTGTATTCAAGTTTGGGCTCTGCAGTCGCTGACCTCTCACCGGAATAGCAACCCGCCTCATCCCCGCCAGCAAACCTTGATAATCTTGCATAATGTCGACAGAAAACACAAATCAATCGATCCTCATTCTCGGAGGCGGTTGTTTCGGTCTGGCCACGGCATTTGAACTCGCTCAAAAGGGCTACAAGAACATCACAATTCTCGAGAAAGATGTTGACGTACCGAGTCGCTTCTCGGCCGCTTATGATCTGAACAAGGTCATCCGCGCCGAGTACGCCGATGACTTCTACACACAATTAGCCCTCGTATGTCACATCCACTCACTTCTCGAGTTACTTACTGAGTCTTGATTGTAGGACGCAATCCGAAAATGGCAATCTGATCCCCTCTATTCTCCTCATTATCACCAAACCGGCTTTCTCAACGTCACGTCTGGCAAGGCCGCACAGAACACAAAGGGCGCCGTAGAGAGCTACTTCCAATCACTCCAGAAGAACCCAGCTTTCAATAGCCAAACCACTCGTGTGAACAGCAGCAAGGAGATCAAGAAGCTCGTTCCCAAGTTCAGCGGCCCTCTTACCGGCTTCACCGGATATCACAACAAGCTCGCTGGTTACGGCCACTCCGCCAATGCTTTGAGAGCTGTGTACGAGCAGTGCGTCAAGCTCGGTGTGAAGTTCCATCTTGGAGCGAAAGATGGCGAGGTTGAGTCATTGCTTTATGCGTCAAGTCGAGAGGGCACGAAGTGTATAGGTGCCAGGACACGGGGAGGCACCATCCACTCAGCAGACAAGACCATCGTCGCTCTAGGCGCCGACGCCGCCAATATTCTTCCACGTATTGGAAAGCAGATGACTGGTCGAGCATGGGGTGTCGCGCATATCCAACTCACAGACGAAGAGGCCGCCGAACTCAAAGGCATCCCAGTCACCAACGTCCGTGACCTCGCCTTCTTCTTCGAACCCGATCTGAAGACCAAGAAACTCAAGTTCTGCCACATGGGCGGTGCATTCACAAACTACGCCTTCTCCAAAGACGGTCTCTCCATCCCCTTCCCCGAACTAGCAGATTCACAATTCATGCCTCTCGAGGACGAAACGCACATCCGTCTTCTTCTCAAGGAAGTCTTTCCTCAGCTTGCAGAGAGACCTCTGATTGATCAGCATCTGTGCTGGTTCGCTGACACGGATGATTCGGACTTCATCATCGACTATGTTCCGGGTACTAATGCGACTTTGGCGGTGTTGAGTGGCGATAGTGGACATGGGTTTAAGATGTTGCCCATTTTTGGACAGTTTGTGCATAAGTTGCTTGTGGAGGAGAAGCAGAGTCAGGCGAAGTGGCAGTGGAAGGATAGTAAGCCTCAGGCTGCGGCTGTGTGGAGGAGTAGTGAGAGTCAAGAGCTTGCTGCTGTTCCTCGGGCGAAGCTGTAGTAGCTCGAAGTATAGAGTATATGTCTAATATGGAATGTCTATTTCACTTCTAAACAGTACCTCCCGATATCTGCCTGTATGTGACGCTACACGCTCGGTCAATTGACGGACGGGCGACTATAGTCGAAGAGACTAGTCCGACCAGCAGAAACAACAAGGAGCAAGTACCAGTCCAACACGTCTCTTTTCGGCTATTACGAGCGGACAAATGGCGATTCTCATCTTTATTCGTCAGCAGAATAACGAAGTGAGGGGTCGATATCTCGTCCGAGTCTTACAAATCCTCCATTACACGACACCACCAACTGGCAAACAAGGTGCTGTTATTTCCGCTTTGAGCCAGCATCTTTCGATTGCGTGATCTTTCACGAAATAGATTGGATAGTTATTTATGTTGCAATCAGTTTGCATATCGCATGTCGAATGCTGGCCAATGGGGTCTGTCGCAGTAAGTCTTGGTCATTGTGTGCCATCATGGCGTGACTGGCCGAGTTGGGGTCATTGCAACAATAGTGAGGGGACGATGGTTGTATATCAAGATGCTACACGCTGCTATAATTCCAGAGAATCAATATCGCCAGTTTCAAGGTTAAATCATCACATAAGAATCCTAAGCCCAATCAATACAAAATGGTCCCGGCCCCAATTGACCCCAGCATCAAGGATGTCGCCGAACCCATCAAGGACACCCTCAAGATTCCCGACGCAGCCAAACAGCGTCTCGAGAAATCGGGTGTAGACCTCTCCAAAGGCTATCCCTATCGCCCTTCTCGCCCTCTGTATCTCGATGATGTCTACAAGATTAGAGACAAGCCTCGCGATCACATTGACGCTGGTGCTCGAGCTGACAAGTCAAAGAAGAGCCTTCTGTCCGCTGCGACAAAGGTCACTGATCTGACTGCTTACATCGGCACGGAAATTGAAGGTCTCCAGTTAAAAGACCTTACGAACCAGCAGCGAGATGAACTTGCTTTGCTCATTGCAGAGCGAAGTGTTGTGTTTTTCAGAGATCAGGATCTATCGCCGCAGCAGCAGAAGGAGCTTGGTGAATGGTATGGTGAAGTTGAAGTTCATGTAAGTGATACCTTTCAAATCCTCTTCACAGCCTATGCTGACGCCGCGACAGCCTCAAGTTCCTCATGTCCCTGGCGTACCCGGTGTGAGCGTCCTCTGGCCTGATCTCATGGCCACAGAGCGCCCAGCTAGTTTCCGTCAACCTGGCGGTGCATCACGCTGGCACACAGATCTCGTCCATGAAAAGCAGCCAGCCGGTATCACCCATCTCCACAACGATACTATCCCATCAGTCGGCGGAGATACCCTCTGGGCGTCTGGATACGCTGCATATGAAAAGCTGTCCCCAGAGTTCCGCAAGATCATCGATGGCCGGGAGGCTGTTTACCGCTCTGCTCATCCTTATCTTGACCGTGAGCATCCTGAACAAGGACCAAAGTACATTGAGCGCATTCATCCTATTGTTCGTGTTCATCCTGCCACGGGCTGGAAAGCGCTCTGGGTGAACCGTGCGATGACTGATAGGATCGTTGGTCTTGATCGAGCTGAGAGCGATGTCATTCTCAATTACTTGTATGATGTTTATGAGCAGAATATTGACATTCAAGTCCGATTCAAGTGGACGCCAAGAACATCTGCCCTTTGGGACAACCGGTAAGCTTCAGCGAATTCACCGACATGTCAAGTGCTAACAGGTCTTAGTATCACTATTCATAATGCAAGCTGGGACTATAGTGGAAGGGAGCCGCGGCATGGCACTCGAGTGACTTCTTTGGCTGAAAAGCCGTACTTTGACGCATCGGCACCTACGCGTCGGGAGGCATTGGGTCTTTTGGGAGATAGTGAGAAGAAGGAACTTGAGGAGTCAAAGGAAAGACCATAGGTTGTATTCAGTGCCCATGAGATCATGCTTGGGATTTCTAGGTAAAATGAATGATCAATTGATAAATATTGAAACTAGATTTACCCCTCGTGTTTGTCAACTAAACGCTCTGTGATTTCCGCTTCAAACTCGTCATAATCTGACATTCCACTAAGCAAAGCCAGTGGCAACAACAAAGCTAACATCATTGACAAAGCTGTTCGCAGAATCAAAGTCATGAACACCACCATTTGAAGCAGCATACCCAACGTTGTTGTAGTGTCGAATGTACCTGGTGGGATAGCTCCATGATCGGAACGAACTTCCTGATCCACTAATACCCTTCTGGGGGCAGAAGGTTGCATCCTCACCGAAGATCTTGCTTCCGTCATTACTGTTGACATACAGCTGGAAGCCAGAGTGACGAATATAACTACCGGGAGTATCGTTAGACTCGAAAGATACACAGCCGCTGTTGGCGAGACCGGTGCGGACGGTCCAGCTTGCTGACTTCTTGAGGGCGCTGGAGCTGGAGCTGGAGATCACTTGGGTGTTGACGTTGGAGGAGCTGTGTGCGAGGACGCGGTCTGTGTAGCCAGAGGTAGTGACTTTGAGGGTGACGGATGATCCGACGGTGAGGGCAGTTCCACTTGTCAGAGATGTAGTGGCGTATTTGGCCGCGACGATATTGGCCTGCACTGAGTTCTCGGTCGCATCAGAAGGATATCCGCTAGTCATTACTCCCTCGTAGAAAGTTCCCTGGGCTCCATTGCTGTTGTCACCGCCAATGCCGAGAATGATAGCTCCTTCTTTGCTCATGGGGTTGTATCCACCATCAGGGCGCGCACCGCTGTAGAAAGTCGATAGTGAGCCAGAGGCGGCATTTCCACCACGAATAGCCCATGTGCCAGGCTTGCCCTTGACGACAGCACTGGTGAAGCGATTGGAGATACTTGGGTTGGCAGTGTTCTGCTTGGCGCCCTGTCCAGAGAAGAGGCCGTTTTCAAGATCAGCCATGATCCAAGGGCCGCTGCCGGAACCAGAGCCCCAGACGGTGTTGTCACCGAAGTAGATAGCTTCCATGTGTCCATTGCCAGTGTCCTTGCTGTTGGTCTCGGCATTGCCGTAGTCGAAGCAGCAAGCACCGTTGTAATGCGTTCCGTCGAGAACAGCATACATACCCTCGGGTTCATCGCCAGTGGCGGAACCGTCAACTTGGTTGTTACGATAGCCGGTACCAGGGGAGATAAACACTCCGTAGGCCTTCTTGCCGTTCAGCGTAACAGGTGCACCATCAGCAGCGGCAAGGTTATCATAGCCGTTCACATCAGGGCCATTGAAGCCACCAGGAGGAGCCTGGGTCAAATGGTTGCTTCGGCCAGACTGATCATAGATGATGGTGATGAGACAGGTTGTGCCGCTGCAGAAGGTGTCTTGGGCAGAGGAGGCTGCGACACCGCCTGCGGAGACAGGCTTGATGTCCTTGAGGGCACCGTCTGAGGCGCGCTTGATCTGGTAGAGACCGCCGGTATAGCTGTCAAAGAGAGCGCGGGTGGTGCTATGAGCGGCGATACAGGGTGTTCCGCCGGACTTGTAGATGTCGCATGGTGCTGCTGAGACAAGGCGGGCGGTGGTGGCGAGACCAAGAGCGAAGACGCTTTGGAGAAGCATTGTGATGTTGCGTCCGGGGACTAGGATAAGATGGGTAGAACCAGAGCCAAGTGTCTTTGATAGGAGATTAAAGAAGAGCTGCTGAGTTAGAGGGAATAGAAATTATGGCACAGAATAAAAGCTCTTTATATAGATATATCCATACTGAGGGTCATTTGTCCGGCAACCCTCCGATGCCCTCCCCAGACCCCATCGCGACAACATCAGACGAAGTGGCTAACCACCTTCCTATTCCGCACACACTCTCCAAAGGAGTAACTATTCACAAATTTCTCCGTGCACAAATCCGTCAAAGAATGGTACGCCAAGCGCCATTCGCCCGCTTCTCCAAATCTGCGGGGTATGCAGATCGGCGCCATCGTCATCTGGGGTAAATACCCCAGGGGGAATCCGTGGCCCGGGCCTTGATGTAACCATAAACCGGCACTTGCGTGCCGAATTTGATGCGGACAAATTAGATGTTGGAAAAGGTTGATCGATGCTAAGAGAGCCAATGGAGGAAGATTGTGGGGGATGCATTTAGGGCCGAATCGTGATGTGGGCGGTATTGAGATCGTCGTGATCTAGCCTGATAGACTCTGACTAATGGGACTAGGGATGGTGAATCCTCGTGTCTGGTGTCTATGACCTCAATACCGCGGAGAGCATATGACCTGATCGCAAGGGATGATAATAACTAGTCCCATAGAATACTAAACTTGCCCTAAATTGACCTAAGCTTCACTGGGTACTTGTCGCAACCTGTTCCCATCTCAAGCGCCGCATCGTGACTGGAATCGCTTCACTTCTCCCAAAACGCCCCAATGAAATCCTCTACATCTTTCCAAAGGGCATCCGGCTCCTCAAGCGCAGCAAAGTGTCCACCCTTGTCATGCATTCTATACCACTTCACCTGCTCCGTCTGCTGAATCCATCTCTCCGGCGCCGTGACAAGTTCCTTCTTGAACGCCGAGTGCCCGAGCGGTACTTTAAGGCTCTTCCAAGCATTCATCATGAGCTCGTGATCCTCAAGGACTGTGAGTTGAAGGTAAATAGAAGTAGGGTAACAGCCTGTGAACCAGTAGAGCGCTATGTTTGTTAGGATGAGGTCTTTGGAGGGTGTTTCGTCGGACCAGCGGTGCATCTTGTCGCCGATCCAGGCGAGGAGGGCAATGGGGTTGCTGCCGAAGATATAGCCTACTGTAGCTGGTTTGGTGCCATCGAGTTGGATGAAGGCTGTTTCTTTCGATTGAAATTCTGCCATTCTGCCGAATGCTTCCATCTCGTCGGCAGTATACTTGCCGGTCTTGATGCCCTCTTGAACGTTCTCTCCGGGAGGTGGCGAGATGTTGAGCATGCTCATATGAACGAGCTTACATGCAGGATCAATGTTTGCAATGACAGGTGCGGTCCAGCCGCCCAAATCACCTCCTTGGGTCATGTACCCTGTCTTGCCAAAGCCCAGGGAATGCATCATCTTAGACATAAGGCGGGCATTATCGATATGGGTGAATGGCTTGTCTAGGGGTGGTGAATCAGAGAAACCGAAGCCGACATGGTGAGGGACGATGATGTGATAGGGTAGAGACTCAGGATCGTACTCAGATTTGATTTTCTGGAGGATGGGGAGGTATTCAACAACAGAGCCAGGCCAGCTATGAAGAAACAAGATGGGGACAGCAGAGGGGTTTTTAGAGAACAAAGCCAAGAAGTTGATCTTGTAGTCTTTCGAATCGTCATCAGTGACAGTGATGTCAAACTGCGGGATTGAATTGAGAGTAGCCTCCCACTTTTTCCAATCGTAGTCATTCGCCCAATACTCAACCAACTCTGTCAAAGTACCCCTGGGAAGACCAAAAGCACCATCATCACGCGAATTCCAAATGTTAGCTTCTGAAATCGGCGACAGCTTGAGGAGTGTCTTGAGGCGCTCAATCTCACCGTCGGGAACGGAAATAGTGGATGATGTAAGATTTGCTGACGCGGGGACGGGCCAGGGCGGAGCGCTGAAGGGAAGGGAAGACATTGTCAAATATGGAGTGATGGTGCTTATAATGATTGAAAGTGGGAGTGTAATTGAAATATAAGTGTTAATGGTCTTGTTGGTTGTTCTTATGCGTTTTTACTCGATCTAAAGGTAGACTTCTGCCTTGGGATGTTGATCCTTGGAGGCTGAGAAGCGTGAGGTTGATTGGCAGGATGTCAGATTTCTAGAAACTTCGCGAAATTACTTCTCACTAGCTCCATAAATAAATTAAAGAATCACCTAGAGACTGCTGGAAGTTTCTGATATTAAGTGACTGATGTTATTGTGTTGTCGTCACATCAATGAGCCGTATTTGCTTCAGTGTCCACGGCGCTCCTGGAAGGGAAAGCAAAACTCGGTTTAATAGTTCTGCCGCAAGAAAGCATTAGACTATAACTAAAATCGAATTTATACTGATCACCCGGTATCTGCAATCGCGAGCATATGTTTAAGGCAGCTAAAGGAGGTGGTGGTATTTACCTCTCGTAATTAGCATCTAACACAAGGACATTCCTCTCTGTAGCCATCCTCCTCCGGTCGTCCCCTTACGTTAAAATCCAATCATCTTCTCTGTTAGCCAACTCCCAGCATGGCTAAAACAGCCATGTATGTTTTCCCTGATAAGGATCTGATCTTATCCCAAGTGGTCATTTAGTGCAAATATATCTCTTTCTCGTTGATTTCTCACTTGGTTTAGCTAATTCTGCGATACGTTTACTAATTTATTTACCTATATTCAACCTTCATCGAGAGATATAGCCGGAGGATTTCACATGAGATCGCGTATACTTGGTAAGGGGAGCTTCAACATCCGGATGTTTTCTTCTTATGTATGGTTTTTGCCATAGAATAAACGCCATACCCCAGAACCTTGAAGGGCCGTCGAGAAGCAATCCCAGAGCATCAACACTCAGCCCAGATGACAGACACTAACCCGAGTACACTAGTAATAGCAAATACTTGTGATTCCACAAAATCCCATCCCTTTGTCTATCAAGAGTTGATACTTGTTCAATCTGGTGTTATCCCAGTGACTAAACAACTGCGTAAGCGCTTGCGAGCCATAGAGTTGAACTGTAGACTGCCGGAACAGGGATTATCCGTCAAAAGTGAGAGGCGCTCGCATGTGTCTAACTGAAGTGCCAGAATTAATATTACCGAAGGAAGAGGGACCTTATTGCTACGGCGATGTCAGATGTCTCAAGGCAGGACCTGTGTTTCATTTGGGCTTATCTGGCACTGGCGCTAGTCATTTTCTGCCGCTGTGTCTGTGAGCAGGCCATGTGCCATGTTAGGCGGGGTGAGCACGACAATCTCTCCGCTCACGAGGACGTCGATCAGCGAAAAGTCCTATACTGAGCGTCGCACAGGATAAATGCTTACATATTTCTCCGCGGAGCCCAATTTTTGGCTTTTGACCGTTTGAGTTTTCTCTCCAACCGATTATTGAACATCTGTCAAAGACGGGATCTTGAACCATCCCTGGGCTGCTTATCTATGTTGCATGTGAGAATTGGAGATAGTGGCGGTTTTGGTGTGACTGCTTATCTCTGCTCAATGTTCTAGACTCCTGCCATACAGCTTCGACAGACATGCATCGAATCAGCAATGGCACCTCCATCAAAAGTTGGATCCGTGCAGTTATTACAGTTAATTTGAGCTCTCGCCTATGCCGCCTGAGAAGACATCTGGCAGTCGATCTAGACATCTTCCCGCTCTGGAGTTCACCAATGAAACACTGCTTTTTATGTCCAGCACAGAAGCGATAGGCCAGTTAGTGCTGCAACCTTATCACAAGACCCTGGAGAGCTGTGTTCAGCCCGGAGATGCAATGCATTGACGTCACAGGTTCGAGATCTGTACTTTACTTTTCCGGTACATGTACAGAATCTGATATCGAGTTCTCGTTTGTATTTCCACGGATAGGTAGTGCATCACTCTTATAGAATGGCGTTCCCAGTCTTTCTATCGCCTAATTAGCATTATTCTAACCATCCCTCTCGAAATGGCTTCTGACTCGATGCCTGTCAAAGCGACGGAGACTACTCCCTTGATACTGTCTCATAAGCGCCTCACTAAGGCCACTGTATCGACAAATACTACCTCACAACAGGATAGTCTACCATATAATGACTACCATACTATCGACTGGCTTCAAGACCTCGTGCAAGACAGTCATCGACGTGACACCTCAAGTCTCTATTCTCGACGAGGAATACGCTATCGCATCGCCAAGCTATGGGACGCTTCTCAGGG
Source organism: Fusarium pilosicola (assembly GCA_020615335.1). Classification (NCBI taxonomy): domain Eukaryota; kingdom Fungi; phylum Ascomycota; class Sordariomycetes; order Hypocreales; family Nectriaceae; genus Fusarium; species Fusarium pilosicola. The sequence goes on along the minus strand of JAGQDI010000020.1, from coordinate 106,322 downwards.
CTGGGTTGCAGCTTTCCTCATCGGTCTTTTCACTGCCTCCATCGCGGCATTCGTAGACGTCAGCGTTGAGGTTTTAGCAGATCTCAAAGATGGTTACTGCACCGACAACATATTTCTGAGTCACCGAGCTTGTTGTGCCTCTGAGGCAAACTGCCAGAACTGGAAGTCGTGGACAGAAAGCTACGTATATGCATACGCCATCTATGTCGGCCTTGCTCTGGCCTTTGGTATCATCGCTGGGAGCGTCACCGCGACTACGAAGACGAACCTCACTGCCGTCGCTCCGGAGAAAGAGCGGCCGTCTGCAAGCGCAGGTGGAAAGGTTATGTACATGGCCGCAGGAAGCGGCATCCCCGAGATAAAGACTGTACTGTCCGGCTTCTGCATCCCTCATCTCTTCGACCTGAAAGTCATTATCGTCAAGGCCATCGGATCAATTTTCGCAGTCGCAACGGGCATGTGCCTGGGAAAAGAAGGTCCGTTTGTACACATCTCAGCTTGTGTTGGATATCTTGTCACCATCTGCATCCCCAAGTACGCGAGTAACCAACGGAAACTGAGAGAGATGCTCAGCATCGCATGTTCAGCAGGGTTATCTGTCGCTTTCGGAGCTCCTATTGGAGGTGTTCTGTTCAGCTACGAGGAGATCAGCACTTACTTTCCTCGTCGAGTACTTTGGCGAAGCTGTCTTTGTTCAGTGGTGGCGGCGGCTGTTCTCAAGGCGCTCAACCCTACAGGTACCGGTAAACTTGTTCTATTTGAGACGAACTACGGCGTCAACTACAATGCTCTTCACTATTTTGTCTTCGTCATTCTCGGCGTCTGCGGTGGCATCTTCGGTGGAGTATTCTGCAGAGCCAATTTCCTCTGGTCCAAGTCATTCCGGAAGATTTCGCTTATCAAGAACAATCCTGTCTTTGAGTTGGCCCTTGTGACGTTGATCACTGCAGTTCTTCAGTTTCCGAATATGTTGATTAGGGAAACTGGGGATATTGTTATGCAGCGATTACTTGTTGACTGCAATCAAGTTAACGAGGACTGGATCTGCCAGCAGGAGGCCCAAGTTACTGGTAAGGGTACGTACTACGCATGGTTGGTCTCCGGGACATTCGTCAAGCTCTTTTTGACGACCATTACATTCGGCTGCAAGGTCCCATCTGGAATTATCATCCCCGCAATGGATGCAGGTGCGCTCTTTGGTCGAATGATCGGGCAACTCATTCCCAACATCTCACCTGGGATCTTCGCCATGGTCGGGTCAGCAGCCTTCCTAGCTGGGGTCAGCAGAATGACTGTCAGTCTAGCTGTCATCATGTTTGAGCTGACTGGAGAGGTCAACTTTATTCCACCTTTTATGATCGCTATCCTGACTGCAAAGTGGGTGGCTGATGCAATCAGTGCCGATGGTGTTTACGATCTTGCTCAGCATCTTCAAGGACATCCCTTCTTGGAGGCTGAGGGTGCAATTACCAAGGTCAGAGAGTTCAGAGACAATGAGGGCAGTGCGATGGTAGACGCTCTTCTCCCTTCAAGAGATGCCACGGACAACGCTATTGTGTCTGTCGGTCCGGATTATCGTGTCTTCACATCAGTACTCCAACACAAGCTCTCTTATCTTCAGAACAGCGGCCTGAGCGACTCTGGACTTGTGTTGGTTAACGACAAGGGACTATGTCACGGCTATATCTCGCAATATAAACTGGAGCAAGCCTTGCAAATGATTGAGAAAACTGATGGTGTTGAAGAGTCTAATGAGATAAACGTTCTTGAAGGGGCTCTCGCGGAGGCGATCGATAGAAGTCCTCTCACCCTCTCCTCAAGAGCACCCCTTGAGTATGCTGTGGAGCTATTTGGAAAGCTGGGTATTAGTTATCTGGTCGTCACTGAGGAGGATACAGCGAAGGTGCTGGGAGTTGTGTCGACGAAGCAATTAATCGCTTTCTTGAATAGGTTGAAGTAGACTTTGAGTATTACGTGCCATAGAGACATACGTTATGAGAAATGCCAGGGTTCAGTCTGCGATGAATGCGCCAGTGCTTGGGCTTGCGCAGTCTAGCCTCTTAATAGAGATCATCGTGCTACGTAAATCTCCAAGACGGCGTCAAATATCCAAGACTTGTCCGATCCCGGGTAGGTTCAGGGGCTGGAAGGAAATAAGACGGGATTCAGCACTCAAACGACCCGCGGAATCGCGATGGGAATCAAGAATGCCGATTGAGTCTTGGCCCGGCACCTTCGCTTATTAACGTTTAATTAGCCCACTCTCAATTTAATAAGGTTTCTCTCAACGTCTCAGGCCGTGAAAGTTCTACTTGAAGCTACTGGTGCATAAAGCGCTGTCACGAATTTCCGGTTATGCAGTGGCTGAAACTATTTAGGTGACAGCTAAGCCTTAGTTCCAGGGCTCTAACTCTGTAAATCTTAAGACATTCTAGACTAGACATTCCGCGATGTCTTAATACATTTAAATCATTGTAGCATCTAACAGTGAGGAAACGTTGCATTCACGGACCGGCAGTCGCTCACAAGTCCGCAGCGTCGCATCCCCAAATCATCCCAACTTTCGGCATCGTCATTATCTCCCAGCCAAGGTCAATCCCTGCCACGGCCTTCTTTCCGCTCCCGCTAATTCCATTAGTCAGATAAAACAGGGGCCAAAAGCCAGGAATGCAGCTCAATAAACTTTACGTGGCTTGCGGACACGACTCATGCGCCCAACGCGTTATCATTACGGGTTCTTGGTTCTCCCCCATCACAAAACCGCTCAATTCCCCTGAACCTGCGGCCCGTCAAACGGAGACACCGTCTACATCGTGCGTAGCGGAACGTCAGCGATTCGCTAGACCCGCGATATCCCCTCCCCTGTCCTGTCTTGGAGTGCCGATCTAGTCCGGCACGGGAATAGCACGCCCTGTAGCGACAAGGCACGTGCATGCCGCTCAAACCCCCTGGGGAAATCTTCATGATCAGCGAGTTTGAGCTTGCTTGTATCTTCTCAGCTTGCAGCTTCATCTCGAACATGGCATACCAACGCGAGTTCGAGATGCAAGCCCTCCCGCCATCACCAAAATCCCGAAGCCCCGAACCACAAGTCGACGACTCCTCAGCATGGAGCCGTCTCATGACAAGCTTCTCCCGCGCCCCAGCGCGACATGGTGAAAATGATAGTCTCAGCAGTTACAACAGCTACGCCTTCAACGGGCGGCTGTTCAACATGAAGAAAGCGAACTACAACTCTGCCAACACAGCGCTAGCCCGAGAATTGAAGAATCGACACTTGCAGATGATTGCGTTTGGTGGATCTATCGGAACGGGTCTTTTTGTCGCGTCGGGTGTTGCGCTGTATCGCGGGGGACCGGTGTCGCTGCTGTTGGCGTTTATCACCATGGGCGCTATGCAGTTCTTTACGATGCAGGCGCTGGGGGAGTTGAGTGTTGCTTTTCCGGTCGGAGGATCGTTTGCGAATTATTCGACGAGGTTTTTGGATCCGAGTTGGGGATTTGCGATGGGTTGGAAGTGAGTGAAGGCGAACAAGTGAGATGAGATGAGATGAGACTGACTTGGGATAGTTATACGCTGCAGTATCTTATTGTGTTGCCGCTTGAGATCATTGCAGGAGCGTTTACGACGAATTACTGGAACCCCAACGCCAGCAAGAGTATTTTCATCGTCCTCTTCTTCATTCTCATCCTTGGTATCAATTTACTCGGGGTGAAAGCCTACGGTGAAGCCGAGTTCATCTTCTCAGCCGTCAAAATCACAGCCATCGTGGGCTTCATGTAACAACCCCCAATTCACCCCCTCCTGCAATACCATCTAACAACGTTAGTCTTCTCGGTATAATCATCAACATCGCAGGTTCCCCAGAAGGAGACTACATTGGCTTCACCCGGTGGCACAACCCCGGCGCCTTTCATAACAGCTTCAAAGGCCTCGCGAGCGTTTTAGTAACAGCAACTTTCTCCTTCGGCGGCACAGAAATGGTCGGGCTCGCAGCGGCCGAAACAAGCAATCCGAAAAAGTCCATCCCCGCAGCGGTGAAGCAAGTCTTTTGGAGAATTTCTCTGTTTTACATCCTCTCGATTTTACTCATTGGTTTGCTAGTGCCGTATAATGAGCCGAGATTGCTGGGGGCCAAGTATGGTTCTGATGCGGCGGCTAGTCCGTTCGTGATAGCGATTGAGATGAGCGGCTCGGATGTTTTGCCGGATATCATGAATGCTGTTATTCTTATATCGCTGATTAGTGTTGGGAATACAGCTGTGTATGCGGCGTCACGGACGTTGGCGGCGTTGGCGGAACAGTCACTTGCGCCGAAGATGTTTGCGTACATTGATCGAACTGGACGACCTCTCGTGGCGATTATTTGCTGCGGTCTGCTAGGTTTACTAGCATTCACCGCCAACTCGAAGATCCATAACGAGATCTTCAACTGGCTCCTTGCGATCAGCGGGCTCAGCACCCTCTTCACATGGAGTTCCATTTGTGTCTGCCATATTCGCTTTCGAAGAGCATGGCAGCTATCAGGATACAATGTTTCCCAACTCGCCTTTCGGTCACAGGTCGGAGTTTGGGGATCATGGGTCGCGCTCGCAGCTTACGGAACTGTTCTGGTTCTTCAGATATGGGTTGCCATATCGCCGATTCAAGCGGAAGGCGCAGATCCCCTCACAACGGCGGAACGGTACAAGAACTTCTTTCTGCAGATTTTGACGATTCCTGTTATCTTTTTGTTCTATTTTACGCATAAAATCTGGGTGGGGACGAAGGTGGTGAGAGATAAGGATATAGATATTAATACAGGGAGAAGATATCTCCATGTTTGGAATGAGGAGGAGGAGCAGGCAAGGCGGAAATGGCCTTTATGGAAGCGAGTATATAACCATTTATGTTAATACTATAGAGACTAGAACATGATAATTATTTCGTTTGAAGAAACGGTGCATACAGTTTGCAGTTGTGAACTGGTCGTATTGGCGTATTGGTACTGAGAATCGCTCGCCAGATGACTCACTGCCGGTCAGCACTTGTGGAGTTGTCGAGCAGCCAATCGCTAATCCCAATTCCGTTGCACCATGGGTTGATCGGCAATCCGGCCGTATCTGCGTATCATAAAAGGGCGATCTCAGCCAACGTCATAAGAGAAACGCAGAGCCTCATGATCCCTCCATGTCGTATCGCTTCACCACATTTCCAGAAGCTTCAACGACAACAATGTCAGATCACACACTTTGGCAGTACATCCGACTCAAAGCAATCGTCACTTTCATCCGTCTTATAAACTACATCTTCACGCGTCCTCACTTCACGCCCTCACCAACATGCACTCGCAAGCCCATCCGTATTCCCTCCCGTGACCTCAACCGCTTCATCAACGCTTGGATCTACTACCCAAACAATTACAACGACACTAAAAATACGGTCTCGTAATCAATTGGCACGGCGGCGCTTATACCCTCCCGAATCTTGGCATGGACCATCAATTCTGCGAGAAAATAGCCACAGAGAACAATGTCTTAGTCCTCGATGCTGATTACCGAAAAGCACCCGAGCATCCCCTTCCTGGAGCTGTAGAGGACTCTGAGGATACTTTCAGATGGATTGACAGTCAGGCACAAATGTTTGATCTTGACAGAGTTGCCTTGTCGGGGTTTAGTTCTGGAGGAAACCTAGCGCTTGTTGCATCATCTGAACTGAGACGTGAGTTCAAAATGAACATCAGAGCGGTATACGCTTTCTACCCAGGCGTTGACTTCTCCATCCCGCCAGAAGAGAAGACGGTTTCGAAGCCCATTCGACCTCTTCCTGTGTCTTTTCAGCATCTTCTCACTGAGGCGTACGTACCGCGCGTTGAAGACCGCAAGTCACCCAAAGCATCGCCCATGTATGCCGAGGGGACCTCTTTCCCAGAGCATGTTATGCTTGTTGCTTGTTCTGGCGATATCTTCACGCCTGAGATTGAAGTTTTCGGAAAGAAGTTGGAGCGGGCTGGTCGTGATGTTGAGATTGTCAGGATCGAGGGGGCTCATGGGTGCGATAAGACTACGAACCCAAAGACTTTCAGGGCTGAGGCGAGAGACTTTGCGTATGCTGAGGTAGTAAAGAGCTTACAGGGTATTATGCAATAAGAATGAGTACGGCGAAAGCCAGATCAAGATGGGGGCAATGCTATGAAATTACATTGAGTAGGAACAGATGAACATCCAATGCTATTTTTGCGACATAGGTGCCTCAATATTTGGTATAGTGGTTTTCGTTGACGTGGATCATTGATGAGCTCGTTCGTAACAGTTCTAGTGAACATACAAGATACTCACAGGAACAAGATAACAAAGAGGCCTGTATAAGAGGGCTCGGGAGAGAGATGAGGAGTGTCCGACGTGAGAGTATGCATACCAGCGAGAAGAAGAATCGAGAGGCACTATCAATGCTACAGTGGATGCCGCAGTGGTATGAAACGCAGTATAGGGAGAGGGAGGCTAGTCTAGAGGGAAACTCATGAAAGGGGTGAGTCTAGTCCGAGGAACTAAACTTATCATAGTAGCAGAGAGCGAGATAGCCAGTTCCATTGATGTTCAGCATGTTCACATTCGTTTCCAGTGTCAAGTTCAAGGTAAGTCAGTTATGATGGGTTGCCAGTGTCCGCATTCGCATAGCAACCTCCAGTGGCCATCACTGCCATGGTACCTCAGCTTTTCTCACCAGGTACTGTCCACTGCCACATGGAAGACTGATCCCTAATGTTTTGTCCCGTCAAACTCTTCCTGGGAAACTCTTTACCTTTCTTCAACCACATCGCACCCAGCACCCAGCACCACTCAGCCTCATATCAAGGTTATCAAATCCTCACCCATGATGGCGTCCAACCCTAAAGACCAGCATTACGAAATGCTCGGCTCTTCTCTTTGGAAGTGAGTTACTTCATGAATGTATGATTCAAACAAATTACTAATCTCTATGTCAGGCTCTACGAAACCGGGTTGTACTCCGACCTCACTATTACCTGTGGTGACGACGTTCACAAGGTCCATAAGGCTATCATATGCCCGCGATCATCTTATTTCACGGTCGCTTGTAATGGACATTTCAAGGTTGGTCAAAGTTCTCTCCGTGGCTTGTACGTAAGACTGATGATGAGTACAGGAGGCTTTGGAGAATAGAATCGACCTCCCAGAAGATGATCCTCACGCAGTCCGTGACATGATCTATTATCTCTACAACCTCGACCTTGTTGGATACGAGTTCGTCCCAGAGGACGGAAACTTTCTCGAAGAAGAGCTCTCAACAACTCAGCACGACGATGAGTTGAAGCAATTCCTAGAAGCCCAGGGACATCGATTCGTCGGTAATCGACGGGTCAAGGGCATGGTTCCGAAGCTCGGAGTGCAGATTGGCCCTTCTTCGAACCTCTGCCTGTTCGCCAAGGTCTATGCTCTGGGAGAGAAGTACGGAATTCCGGGGTTGAAGCTCATCGCGCTCGCCAAGTTTGAGAAACTCGCCAAAGCATATGCCCACACCGAGGACTTTCGACTCGCAGTGGAGGAAGTCTACACCTCCACGATTGATGAGGATCGTGGTATGCGAGATGTCGTTGCCAGTACCGTGGAAGAGAACATGGACCTGTTGGAGGACGAAGCCTTCGAACCTCTCCTCAAAAACACTGAATTAGGATACGATCTTCTTATGAAGACCGCAGCGATCCATCGCACAGGGGGTTAGAGTTTACTTCTAGTCTTTCCTCGCAGACTTTACAACGTCACCTCCGAGTTGCATCTCGACTGTCCTTAGCAGCCTCTTGTCCTTGAAACGTCGGATGATGAGGAGCTCAATATTCAGCCGTTCCCATGGAAATACGACAGAACTGCCAGGCTTGACGGTGGCCTCTATGGTGTTACGTTGATCTGGAACGACAGAGTTGCCAGACTCACCGAACCTGGTACAAGTTTTCCTCACGGTCACCCTTTCCCCAGAGACCTCGACCAAAGAGATGAAGAGTTTAGACCATTGATGAAGATTTTAGGTAAGCTTAGTACAGCTTAGGCCTGTAGATTAGTTCTTTCAATGAATAAACTCATCACCAATTAACTCGGCCCATCTTCAAGTGAACGAAACCTTCAACGGATTAGACTTCAGTCTCAAGCGTGTAACATCACAAAACAGTTTCGTGCCTAAAGTCTATCATTTAGACTCAGTAAGCACAGATCTTAAAAAAATCATGTATCTAAGGGCTTATCGCACCAGCGAATCTGCTGTGCATGCCATCAACCTTCCACCATGGGGAGTCCTATGGACTACAGACAAGAGGGCAGCCCACCATCACTTTTCAACACAAGCGAAAACTGCCACGATATTTGAAAGATCTTCCCGAGTAGGACTTCATCATTCTTCAAGACTGAATTCTCTTACTGATTTTGTAACAGAATGCTTAAGACGGGGAAATATTCCGACTTGACCATCGTCTGCGGGAACAACCGGTATCAAGTCCACAGAAACATCCTTTGCGCTCGGTCCAAATTCTTCGACGTCTCTTGTGATAGGGATTTCAAGGTAAAGTGAACGGCGCGCTGTTCATGAATCGCAAAAATGATGACTCACAGTAACAGGAATCAAATGGAGAGATCGAGCTCCCAGACGATGATCCCGCCGCGGTACAAAAGATGATTGGATACATATACAACATCGAATACGCCCCTACCACCACAGAAATGCCGGACCACGATGACGACGTCGAGGCAGAACTTTCAGATACAGACTACGACGCTGCGGAACGTTATCGTATGAAACTTTTCGGAGCAGAATTCGTTCAACGAAAAAGAATTAAGCAGCTCAAAGAGCGTAAATGGGCAAGCTGGAAGGTCGAAGAACCTACCCTATCATCACAGCTCAGCTTACATGCAAAGGTCTACGCGCTAGGGGAGAAGTACAGAATAGAGGGCCTGAAGAAGGAAGCCCAGAGACAATTTGAGAGTGAAATTCAGAGTGGCAATGTTGGGGTTGACGATTTCGCGGAGGCAGTGGAGGAGTTATATACTTCGACTGTGAGCGACGATAGGGGGTTGAGGGATGTGGTTGTCAAGATGATTGAGCAGGATATCTTGCTATTGGATCATTTGGTAGTGCGCGAGGTCATGCGGGCCACTGACTTTGCGTTGGATGTTCTGCTGTATATGTCACAGGGACTGAGGAGTCAGGCAAGGTTCAAGGATTCGCCACAGACTGTAAATCTGAGAGTTTGGGGTCTTGACATCACTAGGAATCTATATAACTTGGGATCAGTCGTCCTCCCCTCTCCTCAGAATATCCTGCACGCAGCTCATTACCATATCATAGGCCAAGCCCTCTTCCTTCAGAAACTCCTTCACGTCCTCCCTCTCAAATATGATCGGCTTTGACTTCAGTATTCTGACAACAGCGTCGCGAAGAGGACGGTCACCTTCGGCGGTGCAGGCATATGCCTCCCTCATCTCATGTATCAGGTCCCCAAGGTCAAAAATTCTGCTTCTACCGAACTCCTTTTCACACTCGGTTTCGAAATTATGAGCAGCTAGGGCTTTGAGGCCAGGAATGCCGTACTTTTCGCCTAGTGCATAGACTTTGTAGTGAACTCTTAGGTTCACGTAAAGGACGATGAAGAAGCATACAGCTGATTCTTCTAGATGATGGATGAAGGCACCAGTAGCCTGCAGTGTGATTGGATGCAGAAAAGACTGCGAGATAGAGGAGTTGCCACTAAGAGAAGGACGAGCTCTGTTCAACAGTGCTGTTGATGGCTTGTAAGGAACTGCAGGCGACTTCTGGTATTCCGGGCCAAAGTCCGCGTCGTAGGGGATAGTGTATGTTTGATGATAGAGATACTCGATCATCATGCTCACGGCGAACCGTTCATCCTCGGGCAGTTCCACCTCGCCAGTCTGAGCTTCCTGTATCAAGTAAGTAAGAATTCACTAGTAAATTAGTGGAAAGTTACCTTGAATCCACTCGTGCATGCTGCTTTGAAGAAGTCAGATCGAGGGCAGATGATTGCCTTGTGGACTTTGTGACGCGCCTTGCCACAGATGATAACAAAGTCGGAATAGTCACCGGTTTTGAGGAGGCTAGGCTCTGCGTTAGAACCGAAGCTTTGGACCAGATGTGATAGGAGATACTCACTTTCCGAGCGCTCTCCTCTGATCCCCGACGTGGTCAAAGACCGCAATGTTTCGAAAAGACATTATGGGTCAAGGGTCTTGTTCTTCGTTTTGTGTGAGCGAGTTCTCCCGATCTTGACGCGGGGTGCTGTCGCAGAGGTCTTGACGACAGATGGAAGCACTCGCGAAAGCATCTACTGACGATGGTGGAAGATGAAGAGTGAGAAGGAGGAGGCATTCCTTTTATAGCACACATGTTTGGTTATATTCAGGCAGCGATGGTGACAATACACAGTTGTTGTTACCGCCTGGCCAAATCTCGATGCTTTGTTGTTGTTGCCATGTTTGCACAAGGCATGATAGGCAACATCCTGATTTCGACAAAACTGTGAGTTAGTTTGTACTATGAATGATGGACTGTTTAGGCTTCACAATTTTGGCTAGTTCTATGACAATACATATTAAAGAGTTGCACGGGGGTTTGCCAGTCCAGTGGGAGTCTCTGATGAAGTGAAGATTTCAATGTCTTTTGGTTCAAGATGCATTTTTGCTAGATGCAAAGGATAAGAAAGACATGGCTCAGAGAGAACGCGTCGCTAGTTTGCTTGGAAATGAATAAACACTGCATTCGATGTGGACCATATATACTACCTTACCTAAGTTATGACAGTACTTAGGTAAATTTAGCTTATCTTAGGCCATCTTTAGACCAGTACATTTGGCGTTCGCCTTCATTCCGACGCCATTTCCATCAGCAGATCAAAGCCCAAACCCAGACCAGTTTCCTTGAGAACTTCCTTCACCGAGTTCTTTTTCAGCAGATGCTTATTGCTTCTCAAGATCGCAACAACGGCATCACGCAGGGGACGGTCCGTTTCAATGGTTGAGGAATATGCTTCTCTCATCGCATGCAAGAAGTCGTCGCTGTGGAGATGAAATTGGGCCTCAGACTTGAATTTGCAAAGAGCTAGTGCTTTGAGGGGTTGAATGCCGTACTTTTCGCCAAGGGCGTAGACTTTAGCGTGGAGATGCAGGTTTTCGGCAGGAATAGATCGCTGAGGAGCAGACGGCTGCGGAGGGAGAGGCAGAGTTGGCGCTGGCGCAGGTGATCCAAGAGAAAATGAGCTGGGTGTGGACGATGATTGATTAGGCGAACCTTGAAACCCATTCTGTGCTGGGGCGTAGCCGGGACCTGCGAAGGAACCACGTCCTCGCTGGCTCTGGCCACGTCCTCTCCCTGATTCTTGGGAAGCGGCAGCTGGCGGGGGAGGAGGAGCCGCGGCTGTACCGAATGGAAAGGGCAAATAGTGAGAGATGGGATCAATTGAAACCTCGGGCAGTGCAGTGAGCCTCTTTACCCTCTTGTTGCCAACGAATATTGCCCCGTAGAGCTCCATCTTGCTCTTTTCGTGCTCGTCATTGTATTCGGTCTCAGAAAGATATGCGTCGATGAGGCCATCACTATGGATATACATCCTAGCCGACGGAGCATACGCATCGTGATAAAGATACTCGATCATCATTCGCACGGCAACCGGATCGTCGTCAGGCAGGTTGATCGTGCCTGTTTGTGCTTCCTGCGAAAGTCAGCCTTTGTCTCGCCACGAGCCTATCGCAAAGGCACAAACCTTGAATATGCCATCACACGCGGCCTTGAAGAATTTGGATCGTGGGCAAATGATCGCTTTGTGGACGCGGTATTGATCTTTGCCACACGTAATCGTGAGATCGGAGTAATCGCCCGTTTTCAGAAGGCTGGATAGCGGTTAGAGGCGCGATCATCGTTGAATAAAGTGATACTTACTCGATAAGCGCTTTGTTCTGAGCGCTCTGAAAGGCCATGGCGGCGGAGCTGCGGTTCGATGTGGAATGTAGAGGTGTTGTGAGATGAGAGATCAGAAGTTGTGATTGAGGAGGGGGGAAGCCCAAGACTCAGGATGTCTCTTCTGAGGGACCATAAGACTTAGGTAAATTTAGCATAACTTAGTGTAAATTTAGTGGGCCTTAAATTACCTTATGCCTTAGAGACTTTAACGCTTAGGTTACCGTTAGAAGTCTTGCTCCCTGGAGTGACGGCAGCTGTTGGCAGCTGGTTGGGTTACACAATAACAACAAGCCCCACAGCCTTTTCAAACGAATAAACGATGGCACTTCCTGCTTGCCATACCGAGTGGCAGCAAATGGCAGACACTGTAACTCACAAGTTGAGGCCCTGTAATTCGGGGTGTGGTGCCTGCTTGTTCAAACAACATCCCCCATGTATCTCTTCCGGAAGTTACTATTGCTCTTTGATTTGATCTTTGGATTGAACAAAGGAAATGAGCAAGGAGCTGTCTGCTAGGACTCCTCTCCTCTGTCATTCTCTGCCTCTCTCAGCGCGTCCAAGTCGGCGGCAAAATATCGTCCCAAGCACGATATCTTCTCGCTTGCTACCGTGGTAGCAATCTTTGACCAGGAACTCGATAGGTATGCCGTTTATCCAACCTGGTCTACTCCACTCTACACCTGTAACCTTACCGATCACCGGCCCTGGCATTACCATTTCGTGCCCGTCGTCAGGCGTGGGATATGGCTCTTTGGGGTCCAGGTTCTGGATTTCAAGGCCAAATTGATTCGCTGTTTTGACTGAGATATAATTAAGAAAGACACGATGATTGCTTTTGGCGATTGAAACGCGGCTAGCTTTCCCGTGGGCTCGTGGGTTGATTATGCACGGAATTGCCTGGCCGGTTCCCCTGCGCGACTCACTCTCACGAGTCGAGGTGTTTATTCTCAGTGGCTTGGGCGCATCAGGGGTTCGCGGAGTCAGAGGTGTGTCTGGAGTCTGTGGCGGTGATGATGGAGCGGCTGAGTGAGGTCGAGAAGACTCAGTGCTACTGGAGGCATGCCGTGTTACCTCCGATGGGACTTCGCGAGGCACTAGAACACTATGAGGCCTTGGACGCCTTGATCCCGGGGAAGGCTGTGGTGTTTTAGAGGGGGCCGGGCTCATAAATGTTTCTCCTGGGACAGGTGACCTTCGACCAGCAGGTGCTCTGTCAGGTTGAGGTGTCGAAGGAGCGCGTCGTATACTCTGTGACAAGTAGAAGAGTGATTTCGTCGCAGCTTCAAAGTCTGACTCTCCGTCCATACTTGACCACAGCTCCTTCATGACATTTTCATACTGTTTCTCGACTAGCTTTAACTGGCCTTTCAGGGACTTTCTTATAGGCGTCAGACGCTTTGTCGCTCAAAAGAGGTGAGTCTTGTACTTACATCTCCTGCTTCAGATACTCCGCGACCTCGCCGGAGGATTTATTGATTAGGTATCGATTCATCTCCAGTCCGATGATTGGACAAACGAGGTTGAGACAAGACGCGACGACTTGCATTTCGGGAAATAACGATTCCACTTCCATTTTATCTAGCAAAAGCCAATTGATCTTTCTCAAGATTTTGGATCGATTTTTCGTATCGTTGAGGTCCCGTGATGTGTCCCTCATTTGCCTTCTGATGGATTCTGTGCCAGAGACAATAACGTCTATGGATTTATTGTCGATAATGTACTGTAGGACTTCTGACGGTGCTCGCTGCATTTTGGCAAGCGTTGATGCATAGCCTTTAAGCGCCCTTAAAGACACGTCTATACTGATAGCCGATGCCTGGATTCCGCTTGCCATTCTTTTAATCTCCTTAGAGACGTAGCCGTCGTCGGAGGTGATTCCTTGGAGGGATCTGACGAGCTTGGCTGTCGATGTCATTAACCCTACGATAGTGACAACACTGGCGAAAGCACCGAGAGGTTCCATACTGGGCAGGGAAATGATTCAAAAGACTAAAGATGAGTCTGTCCAATTTTGAAGAGCATGAGATGGTTGAGTTTATTTATTTTCAGTGCATCTAATACCTCTATGCCTTGTTGTACCAATGGGCTTGTTATTTGAGACCTCATCACAGCCTGCTTTTAAATGACACTATCGACGCACTGCGACAGATGGGTGTGCTCGGATTTCTACTTTCGGCAGACAGTAAGCCTACGGGTCTGTCAACAATTGACACGTCAAGCTGCACAATTGTCACAATCTGGAACCAACAGCATAGCCTGGTTTCCATCACCCCGCCTCAAGCAGTCGCCTTACTTACAGCATACCCGAACAAGTTAAGGTCTGAGGCGACCAGTGTGGCTACACACAAGATGGCTCTTGACCCGAATCTCAAACCACCACTGGCTGATTTATGTGTCCGAAAATGGTATGCATGGCGGGAGGCGTTCAGAGACTTAGAGATGGCTATCGACAATTATGCCCCAGCTACGATGGAATTACGATAACACAGAGCACAAGCAAGAACAAACACCAAATCGAAATAAATCTTTACCCAAACGACAAATCTCACATCAGAGAAAGATGCAGTGAAACAAACAACAATCTCGCCATCGCTGATAAATCCGCTGACTAATCCCGTCTCCCTCGGAACATCAAAACCCCGATCCCTTGACATCATCCTCAACTCACTCCCCCAAGCTCACACCCATCACAAAATCACACCCAGCCATGGCAAAGGCAGAGCTCGGATTGAAGATCGGCTTCTACGCCTATCCCATCGCCCTCTTCGTCACGCTCCTCGGCGTCCAATCCGCTCAGTTCTACATAACCCGCCATGGCAGCACGACGCGTAAAGTCGCGTTGGACAGTGATCTAAAACAGCACATCGAGAAGATTCGAAAGTTTTACTCGCGGTGTATTTGGGTTCTGCAGGTTGTGCTTTCGGGATTGTTGATTACGAGCGTGGTGTATGCTACGAGGGAGGTTTTTGCAGATCAGGATGGTGTGAAGGGCAGTGTTGTCTTTGCGTTTAGCGCATATCTCGTATGTTTCGCATTCCTCTCTTATATGATGGGTAACTAAGCAATTTCAGGCATCTTTCGTTGGAGTGCTACTCTACTACGTCGCTGGCCTTCTTCCAGACCCTGAGGGACCGTGGAATCCGAACTCTGCTCACCTCTCAGCATGGTGTGTTGGTGCGCTTGCGGAGATTGTCATCGCAGCTGCTCTTTCAGCCGTTGAGCCGAAACTTCGAGTATCACCTGGCTTTGTCGACACTCTCAACATTCTTGGAGCTGCGAGGGTTCTTGTGCTGGCGCTCATGATCGGAGCGTTGGGGTTAAGGGAGTATAAGACTAAGGCCTTGGAACCAAAGTCTTTGCCGGAGGAGAGACGGGGACTTCTTGAGAATGGGAATGGGGCAGCGGAGGGATATGGAAGCATCCAGCCTACGGCTGCTGAACCTAGACGGACGCAGGTTTCTGGGACAGGATGGCTGGATTACTTTGCTGGATTCCGAGTCTTGTTTCCCTACCTCTGGTAAGTCCCTTTTCTCAAACTCTGCTCACACACTAACAGTCACAGGCCAAAGGGCTCACCCGTCTACCAAGCCATCGTACTGATCTGCATCATCCTCCTCATCTGCCAACGCACCGTCAACGTCCTCGGCCCCTCCAGCTCGGCACCCTCGTCGACAGCCTCGGCGAAGGCAAACTTCCCTACAAAGAAATCATCCTCTACGTCGTATACCGCGCTCTCCAAGGCAACCAGGGCGTTCTCGGCGCCGCGCGGTCCCTCCTTTGGCTGCCCGTATCTCAATCTCTCTTCCGTCGTCTCTCCTCCGCTGCATTTGAGCACGTCCTCAGCTTATCAATGGAGTTCCACCTCAACAAGAAAGTCGGCGAAGTCACCAGCGCCCTGAGCCGTGGCGCTTCCATCAACACCTTCCTTGAGAGTTTCTGCTTTCAGGTTTTTCCCATGGTGTTTGACATTTTCGTCGCCGGTGTGATTTTCTTTGTGAAATATGATGCCTTCTACACCATCATTGTGTTCTTCATCATGTGGTCATACATCTTTTTGACAATCTACGTCGCCAAGTACCGAGGAAAACAACGAAGAGACATGACCATCAAGACTCGAGAGATGGAAGCTGTCAAGACGGATGCTATCGTGGCCTATGAGACGGTCCAGCATAATTGTGCTGTTGCGCGTGAGACGGCGCGCTTTAGAGAGCATGTGACTGTTTTCCAGCGAGCAGAAAGATTGGTGCAGTGGTCGTTGAACGGGTTGAATCTCACACAGAGTTCGATTTTCACTCTTGGAACGGCGTTGCTTGTTTCGGTGTCGGCGTACAAAATTTCAATCGGGGAGCAGACCGTTGGTGAGTTTGTGAGTCTGATCAATTACTTTGTTCAGCTTCAAGGTCCGTTGAACTTTTTTGGGACATACTATACCATGCTTCAGAATAATCTCATTGAAGCTGAGCGTCTGCTTGATATCGTGAGTACTCTCTCCTTAGCGAAAATCGGGTATACTAATGGAAATAGTTCAAAGAAACACCTGGCGTGGTTGAGAAGCCCGATGCTATCCCGTTGCCCTCACCCAAGGGCGAAGTGTCCTTCAACGATGTCAAGTTCGCGTATCAAGTCAAGAAAGGCGATCCCGTCCTCGACGGCATCAACTTCACTGTTGCCCCAGGCACAAAGACCGCTATTGTCGGAGAATCAGGTAGTGGAAAGTCTACCTCTCTCAAGCTCCTCTTCCGCTTCTACGACGTCACGGATGGCTCTATCACCATTGACGGCCACGACCTTCGAGATCTCAAGCTTGAGAGTCTTCGCAGCAACATCGGTGTTGTTCCTCAAGACACGGTTCTGTTCAACGCGACCATCATGTACAATCTTTTGTATGCGAGACCAGATGCGACAGAGGAAGATGTTTACAAGGCATGTGAGGCGGCGAACATTCATGAGCGCATTCTCAACTTCCCGGATGGGTATGAGACCAAGGTTGGAGAACGGGGATTGAAGTTATCGGGAGGTGAACGCCAAAGAGTAAGTTGCAGTCATTCATAAGCATTGTGGACTGGTCACTGACATTTGTAGATCGCCATCGCCCGCGCCATTCTCAAAGACGCCCGCATCCTTCTCCTCGACGAAGCAACCGCCTCTCTCGACTCACACACAGAGCGTCAGATCCAAGATGCTCTCGAGCGCGTCACCGAAGGCCGCACAACCATCACAATCGCGTAAGTCTCCCCAACCTCTGCCCAAACATTGACTAACAGTCTTCAGCCACCGCCTCTCCACCATCACAACATCAGACCAGATCATCGTTCTTCACAAGGGCAAGATCGTCGAGCGTGGAACACACAATGAGCTCTTGGCTCAGGGCGGACGATACCATGCTATGTGGGAGAAACAAACGACTATTGAGAAGAAAGAGAAGGAGAAGAAGGAATTGGAGGGTGAGGCGTCGGAGACTGGGTCTCAGTAGATGATGCAGTGTAGGATATGTATTGTAAAGGTTGGAAAGTCATGACAGCGATTGGCTGTCGGAATTGTTGGCTAGAAAGTATGGCAGGTAATAAAAGTTATTATTTGTTGGGCCTTAATTGTACTCTGCGTGTCAGTTCATCTCGAAATGAGTGAGGTTGGCATCGCGCCTCATCTCACAACACCAAGCATTGGTCCTCTTGACGATCTTCACGACGCAAGCAATCGAGGCCGACTCAACATTGATTCAGCCAGTCCAGGCAACCATCGCTCCTCATGACCGCACCAATCGAGAGCACTGCATACAAAGCTCCATCAAAACACCAATAACATGCAAGAAACCTGTCACAACTTCCAGAACAGCTTAGCCCAACCTACTTTGCGGGGTCACTCTCCTCCGAGGACTACGCCGACGTCATCTCACAAAGTTGCTCCGCGGCACGGAACGGTCTGGACCAAAGATTAACTTGGACGCGCGTATGTCGGCTGATGGACTCATGCAGTGTTGCATTGACTGACTTTGGGGACCGTCAGATTTAAATCTGAGGGACTTGTTAACGCACTGACGTGTTGAGATAAGCCACGAGGCTGGCGTGTCTTGAATGGGGCGGTCAGAAAGGGCTTCAATCTTGGGATTGAGCATTGTTGAAGCCCAGACAAGCAGTCGCACGATTTTCAAGGGCATCGCAGACGTGAAGAAACATCGCTGGCATTACAAATATTATAGTCGTATATAATTAAGCATAACCCCGTCTACGTGAGTTTAATAGCGTCCTTGGCCTCATCACTAGAAGCCTTCTCAAAAAACCGCGTCCAGCACTTCATCATGAGCATGTTGATCAAATACAACCCTCCGCTCAGCCCAACCGCACCGAGCATGTACCAAACCCACGGGTGATCACCCAACCACATTATCGCCTTCGTATCGCCGTGGTGCCACGACGCACCCTCGTAATCAGTCAAATAAGGTTCAAGCTCGGTCGCATTGATCACCTGCACCGTCGTCTCAGGCAACGAGGGTTGTTCGAGCAGATAGTTCTTCAGCGCCATGGTGAGGAAGAGCGGTCCGGCTGATACCATGACTGCGACGTGGGGAGGATGTGCGCCCAGGGACGGGTGATGTCGTTGTAGAGTTGAATTCGGGAGAGGGCTTTTGTGAAGGCGGGATGGTGCGCCGAGGTAATCATCATGTCGTTGGAGACGCCGGTGGGTGTCGTGCTCTTGAAGACGGCGTGGTGCTTGCTGCCGTCGGCCTCGATTTGGTGCAGGGGGATGGTCGCGTTGCAGAGCGTGTCCATGTCGAGATAGATACCGCCATAGTGGTGAAGGACAAAGTATCGAATAGCATCAGCGCGCTGAATGTTGAAGGGGAACGTATCCCAAGTGTCGAGGAACCAAGGGTACTCTTCCGAGATAAAATCACGAGCCTTCGCGTCCGTCCAGTGCTGCGACAATTAGCATCCATCTCCTCAATCAAACCACCAGGAACTCAAACAAACCTTGTACTCAAACTCCGAGTAAGTCTCCCTACAACTCTTTACCAAACCCTGCCAAGCCTCAGGGATAGTCTCGTTCGCGCTCGTCTGGTGAAAAATCCTCGGTATCGTCCTCTGCGCGGGGACATCCTCGCCAAACGACGTATCATTCAGGGGCAAAGTTAATCTCGCACCGAACAGCTCCTCATTCCGACGCAGCAGCGTGATGAGCGGGTAAAACGCATGGACGAGCACAGCGACAATGAGGAAATCGATGAGGAGGAGGATCACGGTCGAGCGGCGCAGTCGTGGCAGGCGGAGGTACTTCTTTGGCACAGAGGGCGTCGCCCATTCAAGACGTTCTTCATCGTAGGAGTTTTTTCGTTCGGGACCGAGAATCGGTGAAGATGACATGTCTGGGGTGAATATTAAAAAGTATTGAAGAAGAAGAAAACAGAGGGAGGGAATGGGGGACCGGCGAAGCGGCTTGGCGTTGCGCTTGAGAAGGAGTGGAAAGAAAGATTGAATTGTTTTGGGGCTGAGATTAAATCTGACGCTGCAGAAAATATGGTGGATTGCGCCGCAGGGACAGTGGCAGTACAGTTGCAGTGCACCAAAGGGGGTGACCCTTTCATTATCAGTGGAGCTGGCCCCCTAAAAACAAAAGCGAGAACGAAAAATCCGAGGATGATTAGGGGGTCCGCGGACGACGGGATTGGCTGACCATCACCCCACTCCGTTGCCCCTCTGACAATTTCAGCGGGTGCGTTTTGCGCTGAGTTTATAGTGGCCTCATGCTCTACAGTTTCTGTCATCTGCTGCCCCCTTCCAATCCAAAATTTAGCCTCTGCGGAAATGGATCATCTACGTCACCAAAGATGCATGGCCCAAGTGACCAATTGCCAATTGGTGCTGGCGCTTCAGGGGCTGCCTCCCAGATTCACAGCCAAGACACGTAATAACACAGCGCTCCAACCCGCCAAGCTTATCCATCCCCCTAACGCCCAAGGTAACGCTCTGTCTTTTTTTAATTCCGTAGCCCAGTGCGTGCGATTCAGCGGTCGGTAGCTGTGATCAGAAATCCTGATCCCAAATCAAATCCTTGTTTTGACCCGGGGAGCAAATCTTCCCTCCCCCTGTCCATTATTCTCCGCGTCTTCCGAAGCTCGTTCTTTATTTATCTTTTAACGTAAACTTATTTTTTTACATCTATCGACTCACCCGACCCAACCTATTTGTCGTGACAACCTTTAAGCTTCTTTTTTCTAGATACTCTATTTTTCCTCAAGTCTTTCTTTATCTTTTTGCAGGTCGGCACGTGCCGCAGTAGAGGACATCATGGCTCAAGCGCAAACTCAACAGAATGAACAAGATTTGGGTGAGCCGCAGTTTGCCTACCACGCCGTCGTGGAGCCAATCGTACGTATCTCTGTCCCTTGATAAGCTCCCACGACGGGCAGAAGTCTAATGTTATGGCCTCTTTTTGCCGACACGTGTAGTTTATTGTCGGTGTTATGGTCGCCTCATGCTACTTCAACCGCCTCCGAAACTTCTCCATCATCCCTTCGTCAAAGAGCGCCGACCAAGGTCTCCTCGGTCAATCGAAGCTGGAGCCATGGGACGAGGAAGACGTCCACGACGAGACGGAGCGTCTGAACCTCGCTGACGCAGCGTCGCCTACGGATACGCATCCGCCCAAGAAACGAACGTGCTGCGGTACTGTGGTTCATACACCCAACTCGAGTCGGTACGCGAAATACTATCACTCGCGCTTCATACAAAAGTTTCCGTTCCTCGTCGAGATGTTCTACTGGGCTGTCAACCTGCTCTTCTACGTCGGCGTCAAGTCGGCGAGTGAGCTTATCGCCGCCACAGATGGCGTCTGGCAGACGGCGGAGAACCATGGAAAGGCGGTCTTGTGGTTTGAGCATGAGGGCCCGTTCAGCTGGATGTTTCCTCTGCGTGAGATTGATGTCCAGAGCTTCTTCAGGAACGATCACCAGACGATGCTGACCGTCTTGAACCGCGCCTACTCCCTTATTCACATCCCCGTCACTGTCAGGTTCGTTGTCGCTGCTCCTACCCCTCGTGTGACGAAACATGGCTAACAAGCTTCAGCTTCCTTGCATGGTATTACTACGCCGCGCCGACGCACGCCCAGTTCGCAGAGGCTCGTCGCATGATGACGCTCACCAACCTCTTCAGCTTCGTCGTCTTCACAACGTACCCATGCATGCCGCCTCGTCTCCTCCCCGAAGAATACGGTTTCTTCGACACTGTCCGCCGCGAAGACGCCGAGTCGATCTACGCCACCAACAAGTTCTTCAACCAGCTCGCCGCGTTCCCCTCGCTTCACTTTGGATACTCGTTCTGCATCGGCACTGTCCTCCTGTACCACTCTGGCCTCTTCCGCCGACGCCTCGCCCCCGTGAGAAGCGCATGAGCAAGGCGTGGCAGGTGTTCTTCGTGGTGCTGAGCATCGTGTACCCGGCGTTTGTGTTGACCATCATTGTTGCTACGGCGAATCACTACTGGCTTGATGCTCTTGCTGCTACGGGAGTTGTTCTGGTTGCTTGGCTGTCGAACCGCCTCTTGCTTGGTCTTTTGCCCTTGGAGGATCTGTTCCTCTGGTGTGTCAAGCTAGAGAAGCCCTTCCCTACAACCGGCAACCGGGGAGGAAAATAAATGACACTCAGCATGCTTTACTCCATCATCACATAACGATATCCCATAGCAACACACCGCAATGAACAAATTAATTAATGTTAATCTAGAATAATGTCAATCAGTACGCATGTACACGCACATTTCCTCTTGAACCCCCACTTCACGATATCCCACAAGACGACATGCTCACGTGCTCACCTCCAAACAAGGCTTGCACCCATGCTCGCCTCGTCTAGCGGTGCGGAGAATGTGAAATTGTGGTGGAGTTTTGACCATCCCCTTTATGCGCTTGACGGAATTGAATGTGGGACCTGTCGAAGGATCGGACCCGACGAGATTACCGTGCCGAATCCCACGACGGAAGACGGAGAATCAATGAAACGCCGTTGGAGTGATTAAAATCTGACCGACTTTGTGTGGCACCATTTACATCCATTCTGGCTGACGAGAGACGGGCTTAGCGAACGCGCGGACGAATTAATACGCATAAATAAGATACGAGCAAGATGAATACGCCAAATACGCGAAGGTTTCACAGAATGTTGATCGGCATCGGTGAATACAAAGTGTCGAGAATCGGGGTCTCGGACGTTGGAATTTAGAGTTCAATTAACTTTCAAGCTTCAAATTTTCACTCAAGGGGCTTTCATTCATTCCTCTCTAGTTTCATTGATCCAATCACGCTATGGTAGAGACTCACTTGTCCAATGGACCCTGTATTGCTTGTATGGACGACATTGCATCCGAAGAAGCCGGTTGCACTGCAAGGTGAGATTCTTATCTCGTGTTTGAGATCCCATGTATGGAGTACAAAAGGTCTCCAGGAAGTGTCACTATTGCGCAACGTCGCTGAATTAAAAATGAGCCATTTATTTCTATACTCGGAGTTGATACATGCAAATGAATCCCGCTGATTCCGTAGCTAAAGCGGATTCGCTGTTTCGAATTGTTCTAGAATTGAAGATGATCTGATTCATGGTGTTGAAAATCTCAGGTACCCGATCGGTCCTACCCTGAAGCTCTCCGCCAAGAATGGGTCTGTTCTCCAGACCCTGAAAATCCAGCGCAAATCTTTTGTGTGCGATATTCAGGGTCCAGTCCTGGTGAGATGCTGTGAAACGTGAATCAGAACACATGTTTTGCGATGAATTTTGGTTGTGCCATGCGGACTTCAATTGTTGGTTGTCGCAGTCTTTCATACAGCGCTGTTGGTACATCACTGTACCATGCGACACAGTTTGATCATTCCACAGCTCAGTACAATCCAAGACCAGTTGAGAGTCGAAGCATTTGCAAGACAGGCGTAAATCGTGAGGATCTTGGCAAAGGCTTAAAATAGTGTTATCATAAACTTGCTTAGGCTTTAGTTTAGGGTCAAGTTTGGGTTTTGGGTGGCATTTCCTTGAGCACAGCTTGACGATTGATGTGATTGACGACGGCGGGCTAATTAGTTACAGTAACATGTGATAACCCTGCTCCGCCTATCTATATAGAGTAGACATTGTTATGATACCCTTCGTTTCTTTTTAATCCTTGCTTCCCATATTCCCATCATTTACTTCTTGGCAACAGCCTTGGCGAGATCAGCCAAAGCCTCACGGCGCTTGAACTTGGCATCCTCAATGACACCGGCATCAGCATCGCTCGAGAAGTTTCCGCTCCAGGTGACGAAAGTAGCGCCCTCGTACTTGCCCGAGGTGACGGGGTAGGCGCGCACAGTGCTGACGACAGAGGTGTAGCTGAGCGCGGGCTGCGACGAGATGACGCTGTAGGTGATGTAGTGGTCGATGGACGAGTGCTCCTCCTGCTTGACCTCAAGAACAGTACCGTCCTTGAAGGTCCACTTGACGATGTCGGTGTCGGGGGATGCGCCCTTCACCCACTCGCTGGAGGAGAGGGCGGAGTAGAACTTGGAGAAGTCTTGGAGCTTGATCAGGTGCCAGACGTCGCTGAAGGGGGCTTCGATGACGGCGGACTCGAGGACCGAGGTGGAGGTTGGGATGCGGGACATGACTGCGGTGAGCGTGAGGTTGAAGTTGGATTGAGATTGATTGTGTTTTTTGATGGATTGATTGAGTGAAGTGGTTGTTGTTGGGAGAAGGTAAATAGAGGGGTCACAGGAATATTTGGTGGTGGTTGCTTTAGTGTCGTCATAGGCAGCTCAGAGCTCTCTACATCGGGCAAGAGCTACACAAGCTGTGCCGTTTTGAGGAATGAGGTGCCTAAGGCAATCAATGTCGTCACTGTCACACAATTCAATGAGTGGCAGCCTTTTGGGAATATCTTCAATTCATTATTCTACAGTGCTTCACTCAATTGCTCGTTTAAACGAGTCAAAATTTTCTTGAAACTTTTTTTTCTTCACTGGCGGGGACCTGATGGGTGGAACCTCAATTCACGATCGATAGCACCAGGGGAGGGGTGATAAGAAAGCTTAGGGCTGTTACTGTTAATGACAAAAATACTGAGGTACAGCGACGATGGTATTAGTGACTCTTAGACTAGCTATTTTTGTCGCCTCAGTCTGGTGCCAGATGTTTTTGTTACCCTCTTGGATCACGCTAGGCGTTAAAGTGAAGAGGAGCCCACTCACTTACCCACCGGCCTGAATGAATGGCTTACATTGACTGGTGCACAAAAGGACTGGTGTACGTAAAAATAACCCATGCATTGATCCTCAAACTGCTTCAAAAGAAACGCTACACATGCAGGAAGAGTAAGGGAGCCTTATTCAGGCTGCTTGGCGTCCCGTTCTGCTTTCTGGCTGGCTTGTTTGTGCGATCTTGTAACTGCTCTGAACCAGTAAAACGTCCCCAGAGTGAGAGGGATGGCAAATATGATATACATCCACCACTGGCTGGACATGACAAGACGTCCATTCTTGCCGTTGTCAAAGTCAAAGTTGAATATCCCCATGCTGAAGAGTGTCTGTATCATCAACGGTTAGCAATATTCTTCTCTTGCATCTCACTGTGAGCCTGTTCAGACGGTAGATTACTTACAGCCACAAATGTCGATGGCAAATAAAACATGGTGAGTTTGGCAATGGTGATCATAGGCTCGCTGTCGAGTTTCGTAGCTATTGCGATGTCGTTCATCTTACCGCTGTCTTCCCGATTGGCTTCTGTCAATCTTGTCATTGCCTCAGTACTGGCCTTGATGGCGCTGTCTGTTCTGAGGCTCAAAAGAGATGAGAGCTACGGCAATTTAGTTAGCAAGATCCGCGGATCAAGACCAAGAGACTGGATATGGCCTCACCGTTGATAAGCAGACATTGATTCTTCGGATGCGGGTGTTCTGGTAGCTCTTGAAGGAAATCGCCTGTGAGCGGAGGGTCTGCAAGTTCTTTTCGACGCGGAGGAAATGCTGGCTGGGAATGGATAGCAGTTCTCTGCAGGCCTTGTGCTCGCTGATAGTATCCTCGATGATCTGTATCGTGCAGTCCACCGATTCCAATATCTTCTCTAGGTACGGCAACGACTTTCTAAGTTGGATTGCCGTCTCTTTCACCTTTGTCTCTTCATTCTCGGGGATCTCAAACTTGAGTGAATTGCTGTAATCTTCCTGCAAAGCCTTATGTCAGAGACAGCTAACCGTAGAGATAGGATACTTGCCATTTTGCTAATTAGGGCAGAGAACGAGTGTGCATTCGTGCCCTGGTCCTGGAGAATTGAACTCAAAGCGCAAGTGACAAACGTAATTGGGTCATCCCGTACACCAAGCTCTTCTGCGTTCTTACAAGCAGATGCTAACTTTTGACGAGCAGGGATTGCGCTCGAGTATAGAATACGTGTTTGTCTCGTCTTTTTGTCGAAGCTTATATAGAACATGCCTGCGTCTTCGTACAAATGGGTGACACCTTCGGAAGAGTCAATTGGTAGAGAGTGAAGTTCTTGACCTGGATGGGTGAAGTTATCTACGCCAGCATCTACCAGTGGAAGGGTAAACCAGATATCTATTAGAGCACTGAATAAGCTTTTGTCATCATCCTGGGGAATAGCTTACCGTAGTGGGAGCCGTAGAGTCTCCGACCCAGCCCTCTGAGGACGTGGTACTCAAGACCATAGGAGATCCATGGTGCGAGGCCGAGGCTTTGGGATAACTCGCGTAGTTCGCTGGCATAAAGAAGAAACACACTACGAGAAGTGGCGTTGCTATATGATGGCCAATGGTCAGCATGGTGAAAGTATATCGTAAGTCTAATTAACAGACAGGATGTGTATATGATCATCCTCCAGTGCAGACATGGCCTTCTGCGCCTCTTCAAAGCCTTTAAGGATGAAGTCTCTCATTTGAACTTCTGTTTTTCTTTATCAATAATATTCATTGGACTTGGTATGAATACAGATACCCACCATCTCCGGCGTAAGTGAAACATCAATACATCAAGAATGTGCTGTCTCTCCAATTACTAAAGTCGCGCAATCTTGCGAAACTTGCGGTCTTCAGACTGTCCATATCAGGTGCATAGGCGGGCGAGTTTGGACTAGCGCTGATGTCGACTGGGAGTTGAGAATCTGCGCTAGAAGCGGTATCTGGGCTGGATGACCGTGAGGACGACATCTTGGTGAGAGCACGTAACGTGAGAGACGAAAATGGAGTGATATTTTCACTTTAGTTTCGCAAATATGGAGGCAGGAATCAGATTGATATAACTGAGTGCCGCTGCTGAGCCCCCGTCTTAGATCGGAGAGGCTGAGACATTGACAGACGGGGAGCCTTGGGAACTGCCTCGTAATACGCCACAAAAGTGACTTTAGGCAGGGAGGCCGAGGACACCATTTTCAATGGGAATCGTGGGTCAGACGATTTCTAAGTGTTGAATAACAAACCTAGTAGACAGTGGGTATTCACGAGGGTGCATAACCTAAAACTGCCGACCCATTCGACTATCCGCAGCATCCAACCTGAACCTCTTTAGCGCAAAGAAATTATTCGCTCGTTCCAACCTTCCCTTCCAACGCTTGTCCTCCCTTTGAGCCGCTCTGTCGCTGGCAACCTTGAGTCTCGAGAGCTGCGCAGCGAGAATAGCCTCATTAGCTTGCACAACTTCTTGGCTTCCATTGACCGTTCGTCGATGCGCAATCTCCATACCCGGTTCTATAGGCGCTGAAGGGCCTAAACGTTTCTGGTCTGCTGCCTGCCGACGACCAACGCGAGGTTCTTCATGTTTACGATGAGAAATGATTCTCCCAGAAGGTAGTCTCACCGGATCACCTGGATCTTGCTTTCTATCCCCCAAAGCATCTTCGTATTGCGGTATCTCGAAGAATTCTTCTGTCTCTGGTGAAATATCGAAGCGGCCGTGGCCCTTGGCTAGCATGTGATGCTGTAGGCCCTCGACTGTACTCCGACGGGTACCGCAGCAGATGCATTCTCTGTATGTGTTAATGACGAAGTGCAGATAGGAAACTAGCGTTTCGAGATCGACTGCTAAGAATTCTTGGAAGGGGATATTGAAGCCATGCGCTATGTGCATATGTTTCATGCTCTCGTCTAAAGTTGAAGAGTCTTTGGTGCAGAAGAGGCAGTGACCGGGGACGAACTCCGTCGCCACGAGTTCATGGTCTTCCTCCAAATCATCCTCTTCAGCGTCACTTTCGGACTCCAGGACATCGTCTTCAAACTCGCCTCCTGTCTGTGTTGAAGACGGA
This sequence comes from Fusarium pilosicola, assembly GCA_020615335.1. Taxonomy (NCBI): domain Eukaryota; kingdom Fungi; phylum Ascomycota; class Sordariomycetes; order Hypocreales; family Nectriaceae; genus Fusarium; species Fusarium pilosicola. Next base: position 79,102 of record JAGQDI010000020.1, on the reverse strand, counting down.
AAAAAAATAGAAGAAGAATTTGGCGTTGATGACACTGTAACACCATGGACTTTCTCTTGTAGATTTTGAACACTTCAAGCTACGGTCAGCTTTCGCATGTGCCGTGGTAGAGGGAGAGATACTCACTGCCCGTCGCTTTTGACATGGGCTTTCCATGCATCTAGTCCTCGCAGCTCGATGTTGCATAGTCTACAGACTGAAGGAGTCTGTGCGACTCCAAGTGTCTGCTGCTGAACGCTGTCAACAACACTTGTGTCTGCCATAGTCAATTATCTGGTCTTGCGAGTTGTGCTTGGGATGGACTATTAGTTCGGCCGGGTTCGAGATGCTTGATATAAAGGATAGACTAAATAACAACATGTTTGAAGCGGTTAGTGAGTTTATATATTAGGTCCTACGTAGGCTGTTGGCGCGATGGGTCGAACTGACGATGCCCGTTTCGGTCATTTGTGGCGATGCTCACCGGGCTTGCGGACCCGGGCCTCCGTGGGGCCGGTCAAGCATGAGCTATACGGATTTTCAAGCTACTGGTATATCAGACAAACGATCTACTCAAGAATTACCATTCTCCAATCCATATCTAACTTCACCCAGTCCTCCTCCTTCATTACACCAAGGCCAATCCGACTCCAAACTCCTGACCCAGGAACCTTTTCCTCAACAGCCATTACGTTTAGCTTGACCACCTCATCATCACCTTCATAAAACCCATAGTACCTCGATACGACAATGAGGCTAATCGTATGACTTGTGGAAACAGGCTTTCGTCTCAAGAAGTTCATTACCTTGCTCTCGGCCGGATCGCTATCTTCCTTCAAGGCTCCTTCAAAACGATAGTAAGATTTCTTCATGAATGGCGATGAAAGTTTCAACTCAAGCTTGACTAGCCCGTCGGGCGTCTCCATATTTATGCCGTCTCTATTGGTGATCTGGATGGAAATGTTGGCGTGGCTTGTGTAGAACACTATCCGCCCCGTGTCGTAAGGCTCGGGTTGATGAGATTGATCGACTGATAGTGACTCTAATTCCGGAACCAGAGAGATATGGTCCATCTTTATCGGGCCAGCTACTTTGGTACCCCCGATCCAATCGTGGTTGGACTTCTCAGTAGATGTAGACACGACGTCATCTTTTCCGTAATCATTCACTCTCCTCAGCGAAGTGCCCTTGATCAAAGAAACACTACCATCACTCATCAGTGAGTAGAAAGCCAGGAGTGACTGCATTTCTCCGCCCCCCTCTTACTGTAATCCTCACCGATGCGAAGACTTGAACTACCTCCGATGAACCCTGTCCAACCGAGCCAGGACCAGCTAGGATACGGCACGATGCGCGTCAGTCCGCCAGAAACATAAGTATACGTCTCATCCCGTCGACTCTGCCCATATTTCCATGTCAGGGCTTGATCAAACGTGCTAGCATTCAGACCCCAGTGAATCTTCTCATTGTTCAAATGCTCGAACCGACGAATGATTCCAAGAAAGGCCGGTAGGACATCAGAGGGGTAAGTGAACTTTCGCTCAGAGAATTGGGTGATGTACGTATCGAAGCTCTCCAACGAGAATTTAGCTTCGTTATCGTCCCATTCATCGTAACATCCAAATGAATAGGATCTTGCAAATGCTGTTGATCCGGGGATGTCGAGAAGTGATTCTTCCTCCCAGGTTGTACCATCGCAACACCAGTAAACCTGCTTGTTGGTGAAGATGAGTGAGCGTCTAGACAGAAGTCGCTCTTGAAACGTCCAGCCTCTGGTGTTCCATGCCGAGAATTGAAGGGTATCTTCTTCGGATAGAGTGACGAGTGGCATGATGTGCAGTCCACTTGATGAGACCTTGACTTGCCGCTGAAACACATCCCGTGGATTGCTAGGGAGTCCTGCAAGTCCAGAAGTTGAATCCTCACCACAGGCAGCGAGTATCGTGAAGAGCGCTTTGGAGTAGATCAGATCCATCCGTGCGGTCTGATGACCAAGATCTGCAGGGTCATCTTGCACAATACACAGGGCATCAACCCAGAGGAACCTCTCGTCGACCTGTTCCGTAACACACATTGCATCTTTGATGGTCTGAGGTAAGTAGATTTCTCCAAGACTATTCGGCTGCTGAAGCCGCGACAGGTTCTCCCGAGTCAACCGTCTCTCAAAACGCGATTGTTTCGCCTTTTCGCTAGATCCCCAGACATAACTGAGAGCAACGTAGCGCATGGTGGGAAGTAGATCAACGATTCTACATTCCTTGACATCAATTACTCGGCATCTCTCGGGCCACTCCGCATCGCTATCGCTGAGCCACTTTGGTTTCCGACAGTCTTCTCCATGCTGGTCTTCGCATTGCTTGATCCAGCGTTGAGGGATTGCAAGATCTAGCAGAGACCCAATCATTCGGCCTGTACCGTCAAGTTTAAGGTCAATGCTTGCAGTTTGGCTCCCCTTTGACAGCCAAACAGCTTGCAAGGTAATCGAGCTGGCGAGAATAGCCAGCCAGGGACATGGTTCTAACCTGAGCAGAACACGATTCACGCCTCCAGTCTCTGGATCAAGGCGATCTTCTGAATTCGGCATAATTCTGTCCGAGGAGAAATTTCGCGATTCAAGATAACATTTGATCGGCTCATCATTGACTGTAAGTCGCAGCCCATGTGTCTTGACTTCCTCGTGGATTTCAGGCTCCTCGCCGGGGACTTCACTTCTGAAGTCAGGATGTTTCGTCGAGCAGCCGTAGGGCGCACGTATGTATCGTTGGCGATGGGCTTCGATGATAAGATTGCAGACATCGCATTCTACCGAGCGATCCAGGATTTCCTGTAGTGTCCCCAGGCACGGATCGGGAGGCGGTCTGAGACTGGGATTGAATGGAGCAGGATCTGGAAAGAAGAGCTTGTCGAAATTGATGGCAGCACAGGCCGAGCAAAGCCTGGGGGATTTGTGACTCATCTTGTCTTGTGCTTGTTTAATTATGTATGAAGAGGACCTTGTGTTTCACGATGCGGGGATTTGTTGCATGAAATACTGTAGGGCTGAATGTCAGCAGGCAGATGAGATGGGGTTGTTGAGTGGCGCAGCTGGCGTTAGTGTAGCAGATAAGGCGGTAGCTCCAAAGGGCTGACTTCAAGGCTGAGACTGACTGGGGCCATATTACTATCGCTGTCACAAGTGATGAACGAGAACGTAGATAAGAATTGAGTTGCATTTCATCCGTAAACTTGGTCCGAGTACCCCAGAAGATGCCTTCACTCACAGACACCATGGCTCGTTTTACTCCGACTTGATGTACTCAGCAATGTTAGGTCTAGCCTCGAAAACCTCCTTGAACTTGAGAAGGACATCGGGAATTTTAGACTAGCAGGTGGTTAGTCTTAGTCAACTATTACCAATTTGTCCAGGGAGAGGCAACTTACAGGAATGGTCTTGGTTCGTGTGTCGTTGTCAATGGACTGGTAGATCGCAAAGTCGGTGTAGCTGACTTCATCACCGAGAAGGTAAGGGCCCTCGCGGTCAGAGTAGTACTTGGCAATGAGATCGTAGTACTTGGGGAGGAATTCGTTCTTGTACTCGTCGGTTGCGCCTTTGAGATTGGCAACCCATTGGGACTGTATTTCAGTTAGAGCTTGTACTTGGATCGTGAGACTGGTGCTCATACTCTCCAATCGACGTAGATGTCAGAGACGGCATCCACCAAGTACTTGTCTTCATTGGTCTGGCCGTCATACTTTCCAAGGTCGCGAGCGATAAAACGAAGAGTTGGAATGTGCTGTCAAATGTGTCAGTCTTGTTTCACAATTCAACTGTGAGCTCACAAACCTGAGTGAGAATGAGACCCTTGTACTCAAGAGAAGGAAGGCTTCCAGTGCGGGTTATGCCTTGTTCTTTCAGCTTCTGGCTGGTTTCTGGCCAGGTATCAGGGTATTTGTAACGCTTCTCCTCGAAGTCAATGCCAGCATCCTTCAAGAACAGCCTATCAGTTGGTTAGTCCAAGAGCACCTCGTTATTCCAATGCGCGCTGGCATGTGCGACATGATACTCACTTGACAACTTCTCCGCGGCCAAGCTTGCCAATGGCGAGGTAGTGGTAAACGACTGAGTCTGAAGACATTGCGGCTGGGTATATCAAGTAAAACGGGGTAATATGGGAATTTAGTCGATCGCTGCTCTATTACTGTTGGTGATGAAGCAAATAGTGACGACGACTCCAAACCCTTTTATAATGCATCATGGATCACAGCGCCCTTCTGTCGGCAGATCCTCGGCTGCAGTCAGCGTTTTGGAATCAAGCAATTACGTGATCAATGAGGCGCATCTTACTGGTGATTCCAAACTGTGCAGCAAGCATGTCAGCGGGCTAGACTAAGGTGTCCGAAAAGGTTCGCCAAAAGAGGGGATTGCATGACGCTGATCAGGACATGTCATTGTTAAGCTCCGAAATGATTCGGAGATGTGTCCTGACTACGAGAGCACGAAGGTGGCCGCCGGCAATTGAACAGGTAACTAGTGCCAATGGATATTAAATCGCCGGACAGCTAGTGTCAAGAATGTCTAAGTCATTACAGGTCTCATACCTCGTGCAATCGTCTAATAAGTGTCCTCATACTCGTAACAAAGGAGACCCTTCTGGATATGAATGACATCTTTGACCTTGGCCTTGAGCTTGATGGTCTCACCGAGAAAGATGCCATGGTTGAGAGTAACGTTGCCAGCAGCCTCATTGTTGTAGTCAAAGTTGACGAGGGGCCCAGAAATGTCTTTCTCACGCTTCTTGAGATCGCGAATTTGCCATGACCATCAGAAGCGATCAACGTTGGCATGATGGACCCAGAAGAAAGGATCAGCGGCTATCAGAGTCAGGACATCAAGCATGGCAGATGATGAGAGTGAGAAGCAGTCCAAAAGACGTGACATTAACCATGATGTAAACCTCAAGATAACCGCGCAGCAATATGCAGGGGGAGTATCAGATGCAACTAGTCATTCAGAAGGCTCGAGACGAGTGATCGACAAGAGAGAGGAACAGGAACGCTCCTTTGTATATTACGGCTTTCTTTGCCTCAATCTAAAGGGTGTACGAGACTGGATCTCGTTACTGAAGAGTACCTGCAGTATGACATTGCAGATGCTTCTACATGCCCGTTGGTTGAACGCCCGGCAAAAGACCCTGTGAGATTCCCTGTTAAGCAATGGATCCGGGGCCTCGGAACATCGGGGATCACCCTTCCGCGAGATAAACTTGGTCCCAAGGCTGGCGGATTTCCACGACCCGCGCCGCAGAATCTACACAATCTGCAGGCTAGCTTCGCTTGAGTGATTCCCTGATGATCCAATTCTTCTTTTGCTAGCTCCACTACACTGTAACGGTCAATGATCATCTACAGGTCACAAGTGCCTGGAGGTACATATGCCAGTTGGTTCTGGGTGAATTGAAAGGGTTGTTGTTAGTCAAATTACACGGCATGGCTTGGCGTAAGCTCCCTCTCCTCACTTCCCCTCTCCGTCCACCATCCCGTCGTCAAAGATCCCTACGTCGTGCGCATTGTCGTAATATCTCGTTCGTCTCTTGGCTTACCCACTTCGTAGACCTTTCCCTCCAAAGGAATGGCATCGTTGCTGTCCCCTGAAGCAAAAGGATCCTCATATCTACCGTAGATATCCCTTCTCGAGTTTACCGCTGATTTGTTCAACATGCGTGACTGTCTTGCGCTCTGTCTAACGTCGTGATACCGATTTCCGTAGCCTGAGCGACCGGCTGATTTTCCTGATAGCGTCCAGCCCATTCTGTTCAAAGCGCTCTGAACGAGGAGCTTGAGAAATGGTGCGCAGGATGCGATCATGATGAGGATTTGCTCGAGGGCTGTCCAGGTGGCGATGGAGTTTGTGAGTGCCCATGCATCCTTCGCCATGCCGCTTTCTTTAACAAGGGTTGCTTTAACGATGGAGGCGACACTTACAAACATGCCCAGGCCCATGTTTGCGCCAACAAGGATCTTCTCCTTCCACGGCCTTTTGAGCTTCCAGAGGAAGATTGTCGGCGCCAAAGATGGCATGATGTCTGTTGCAATGCTTATACCGGACACAATGTTGTGAATGCCAGTTTGGGGAAGGCAGCTTGTTTCTTGTACTGTTTCCAGCACTGATATATCCCAAGATGCTTCGAGAGGTTGGCACTGAAGAACGATGAAGATTGTGTTTGCGACTCCGTAGGCTATCAATACGGCCATTATGAAGAAGCAAAAGACGTGCCACCATAGGACGGTTGGCTGGATTCGATGCATCATCATTGCGATGGTGACTTTGATAAACATCATCGCAATGCCCTAGATGGAAATCGTAAGGAATGCGTATTTTCGTGACCAAGTCACTTGAGATTCGATGATCAGTCGTGGTGATGTGTACATCTGCGGTATGAGGAATCTGAACTCGACGATAACTGCGTACTGGATCAAATAACCGTCAGTCATGGGCCTCCAAAAAGAATAGAAACAACCAACTTACCACTCCAATTCTCATACTCTAGTCCTCCCAACTCACCCTCCAAACCGGTCTTACTGTCAGCCATATCCTCGCTACAAATATAGCCAACGCAATAACAAGAAGCGGTGACGTTATCCCCAAATATACAACCGCAAGATTGACAGCTCGTTCAGAGATGGGGAAGAAAGAACTTCCATCGGTGGGAGGTTTTGAACTTGACATACGTGAATATAACATAACAGTATATCAGTTATCTAAAACTTCAAAGCATTAATTAAGAAAGCATGACAAGGAACACCATACAAGGGTCTGTAGATGTTCAAAACAACACATCTACTTCTCGTTGAACTCCTTGGCAATATAATGCATCCTCTTTTGATCACAAAGTGGACTCAAACTCGCAATTATAACCTCACAAGTTCAAACGACTCGCTTACACTTCAGCGGTCTTGACATCTCGGCTTTGCAATGAAATGGTGATGCATGAACCCTAGTCAAGTCTATTTCCCTGACTTAAAAAACAAACAAGGCCCCATAAACTCAAATGTCGTTGAGTAACCACTGCAACACCTGCCCAGGGGTCGTGCATATTTCGGTGCTATCCCCACTTCAAGCAGGTATCATTGAATGAAACAGAACTGTTTCATTCCTGCAAACGCCGCAGGTTTGCATACATTAGTTTTCGTGTACGGCAACCAAAGTAATAAACTTTTGATCGGACCGAACTTAAGTTCATGTTCCGCAGTCAGCCTTACGGTTGATGGGCTTGACCAGTTGGCTAGGTTATTTGAGCCGCAGTGGCGATTTGTATATCTAGTCGACGTCTCGTGAGCATGGTCCACATTGGAAATCAATATGCTTTGAAGGATCATTATTCGTTAGGCTATGGGCTGCAATGATTGCAACTACAATATCAATGACATAAGGCGAATAGTTGGACAGAATCAAGTTGGTCAATGTCAGGAAATTCCTTAATTATGCCTTTTCAGAAAAGCTGATCTGGTAACTCATATCCAAGCCAGAAGAGTACAAAAAGACAACGCTTCATTAACAGAAATACCGGTAAGCCCTCTTCCACAAAGGCCAGGTAACACGCGCCTCCCTTTCCTGATCACTCATCAAATGAACACGATAATAACGTCGTCCAGTCTGGATGTCAATGTCATCCAAAGCCACAAAGTTTGTCCTGTACCAAAGCTTGTGTCCAAGGTACATGATCAGGACAATGGGAACAGCCATGAGGTTAAGGAAAATATTCTGCACAATGTCGTTTGTGCTCTCGTTCTGCTTGTGATCAACAGGATCGACAGCTACCCAGACTTGACTCAACAAGACAAGAACGTAGCCAGCCAGAGCGAACCAGGAGCCGTATGTGCCGGGTCGTGAGCGGAATGGTAGTTGCTCGAGGGTATGTGCCGCATGTGCCCATGCGTTGCGGAAGCGGATGTGAGTAAGACAGATGCTGCCCCAGGTGAAGAGGGTCGCAAGAGAGCTGATAGATAGCAACCAGTTGAAGACGACATCGTGAGCCTTCAGATCAGCGATGAAGGCCAAAAGTCCAATACAGCAAGAAAAGATGATAGCAGCCAAAGGTCGACCCTGCTTATCAACGTAGGAGAAGATAGCTGGTGCCATAGACTGGTCAGCAAGAGCAGCGAGTGTTCGCGAAGAACCAAAGACGGAGGAATTGCCAACGCTGATAACAGCGATGAGAATAACAGCGTTCATAACACTAGGCAGCACAGTAGTTCCAGCAGTTTCGATAGCGACGACGAAAGGTGAGGCCGCAGAGTTGGAGGAGCTAGCGTCCAAGATTCTGGGGTCGTCGTGAGGAACAAGAAGGCTGACGAGCATCAGGGCTACGATGTAAAAGAGGGTGATGCGCCAGAAGACCTGCTTGATGGCGCTGGGGAGGGATTTGCGAGGATTGGCTGTTTCTGCTGCTGCGAGGCCAATGAGTTCGGTGCCAGTGAAGGAGAAGCATGATGTCACGAGGACGGAACAGAAGCCTTTGAAGCCGTTGTTGAATAAGCCGGGGTCGATCCAATAGCGGCCTCCGATGTAGCCTGAGGTAGGTTCACCTCCTATGTTGATGACAATTCCAAGGAGGCTATGTTTGTTAGTTGTTAGACTTCTTAGACTCTGATTGAGTCGTGGGAGAACGCTTACATGAAGGCTACGATCGCAGTGACCTTGATGATAGAGAAGACAAATTCAGCTTCACCGTACGCTTTAACACCAAACAAGTTGATGATGAAAATGGCAGCTAGGAAAATGGCAACAAAAACAGATTTGGAGATGTCCTCGTTCCAGTAGGTAATTGTGAATGCACCAGCGATGATCTCAAGAGGGAGAGTGAAGAGCCATTGAAGACAGTAGCTACACACGTTAGCGATGCTTTTATGACTTATTGAGTGAGTGCAACTTACTTCCATCCCATAGAAAAACCCCAGGAAGGATCTAGAAAGCGAGTCGAGAAGGCAGAAAATGAACCAGCGATGGGGAAGATGACACAGAGCTCGGCGAGCGATTGCATGGTGCAGTATTGAAGTGCGCCGATGACGATGTATGAGAGGAGAACACTTCCTGGACCACCTTGATGAAGAGCACTGCCAGAAGTGATAAACAAACCGGTACCTATCACATGTTAGCACGCCTCTCATGATCACCACTGACGTTGACGTACCGATAGCACCGCCAAAAGCAATCATCTGCAAATGTCTACCCTTCAATTCCCTCGCCAGCGCGGACGTAGCAGTCTTTGCATTGGCCGCACGAATATCGAAATATCGATCCCCCGGAACATGAGGCTTCGGCTCAGAGTGATACCCGCCCTTATCCCAGCCCTTCTTCAACTTTCGCCTATCCGCCCTTCTGAAACCATCGAGCCAGTCATTCTGCTCCTTGTCGTCTTCCAGCTTCGGCGCTGAGATGGCCCATGTTGTTGTGCTTTCATCTTTGTGCGAGGCATTGCTCATGTTTCTCATCTCGATGATCTCGACATCGCGAGTGAGTGCCACTTCGACTTTGATGTCGGTGGTCTTGGGTTGATCATGTGACATTTTGAGGGTAGTGGGTTATTATGTCATGAAAACGAGAGGATCGTGGGTGGAAAAACGCAAAAAAGGCGCCAAGCCTTAATTGATGTGGTGGAGTCAGATCAGATGCAGGTAATAATTATGTAAAAAAGACAAACAACGTGGGAATTATGGTCTGGTCCGTGAGCTGCATGTCATCGCAAAAGTACTGTACGTGCGGTTAAGAGAGACGAAAAAGAGGGAAGAAAAAAGCAAGTGATCGACACGATTTGACGGGGAAGGCCACTAGATAAAAACAAGATGCAGATGCAATGCACAAGAGAAAAAGAGCACGGGCGAAGGAATGAAAAGCGCAAGCAAGGCACGGGAGGCGAAAGGGGAACTTCGGCCACTTCGGGTGCAATGAGGGGACAGGATCCTCTTTCTGGGCACTGGCCCGATGAAACTGTGGTGGTCAGCCCCTGACCTGACGGGGCGCTTTTAACTAACTAATCTGCTTTCTGAGTCGACAGCGTCAAGTGGCGTGCCTCCAGGCCAAGACTTTGACATGTCGGGATTGGCTACTTCAGAGTCCAGCATTCGAGAGGCTTTTTTATCGCTACAGGCTCAGGGAGAGGTAGAGGCCAGAGAAGGAAGGTGATTCATGCTACCGCGTGGCAGAGGAGGGGAGGGGGCAGAGGGCAGGGGGAGGTAAGGTCAGGGGTTTGTCAAAGTCTAGACCCTGACGAGTAATGGACCACGATTTGAATGCTCCGTGACAGTGACAGGCGTGATAAAAGAAGGGGTCTCGTCTCTGAGCCAGTCATTCTCTGTACGTGATAGGTTTATCACCCAGTAACATTTCGCAAATCAGCCTTATCATTCTCACCTAAGATCTCCCCTCCCTCCCCCTCTCCACTCACTCACTTCATCGACCTCTTCAACACTAACTAACCTGTCTAACCTGCACTATCGAATAGCGCTCCGAGGTCGGCAATTAACTTTGGCGCCATCACGGTCCAGGCCAAGAACAGAAATGTCGCCTAGATCCCTTTTCTGGAATGATGCCGTCCAGAAGCCAAGAACTCTATTTACGTTGGTCTTTTACATATCTAAACATGACTTGCCTCGATTAATTTCATCTACCCAAAACCACGTGGTTGTGGATGCCAATTAAACTGCTTAGCACGCCGCACGCGCACACGACTCCTTCGTCCAATTTGATCAAGCCCGCAGCTGCTGAAGACACGGTAACGTCGCAAATACCAGCTAGTAATTGGAGCTTGCTGGCTTGTTTCTTACTGGTCTTATGTCAGATGCGGCGCAGAATTTACACGTGAAAAAATGTAAATGAATACTCACAAGAGCAATTGCTTTTCTGGGACTTGATTGGGGAGGTTCAATTGGTACAGGGAGTATATCTGGGTGATGATCCCGCAGACGCCAGCGGCAAACCATAGCCGAAACGCCCTGATCTCCAACCGTCTTGCACCTTTCCAGGGGATAAAGCCGATGCTATTGAAGATAGTCGCGTTATCAAACGTCAGGTATACCGCTATCAGCAGCTGTCGAATGACGGTGACGTATGCTAGGAAATAGTCCTGGTGCTTCCGCGTTAGTGCTCGGGCGGCGCAATTGAACTGCTGGACGAATCTGCCGGTCCGGAGAATCTTTGCCGTCAGTGCTAGTTGTTTCATCAGGAGCTGCCACCGCTGGATTGAGGCTATCGGGGCGTCGTTTCGGCCGAGAAGCCAGGTGGCCGTGCGGGATGAGAAGATGAGGAGTTTGAGGAGGATGTCGCGCTCGGCGGTGGTGAAGCGGACGGCACTGAAGTTTGAGGCGACTGTTGCTACATTTTTTATCATCTTGCCCGCTATGGAATGAGTGTGAAACTGTAAGGTGAGGATGGTGAGGATGAGGTGAGGCAGAGGCGGTGAACCTGCTGGGGTTGCGATACGCCAACAGGGTCGAGTAGCACGTCACCTCTTTGGGATGCGGAGAGCGTATTCTAGCGAGTCAGCTCAACGATGTTCTCGAATATGAAAAAAAGATGCCGAGGCTCGATGATAAGAAGATTTGGGATTAACCTCATCGCAGATTGACGATAGTGGGTCATAACTGAAAATGGGAAACATCCGAACCTCGCAAGTTCGACCCAATAATTAGACGAGTATCAACTAATTGACCGGGCACTTTTGCGAGCATCAAGTCTCCAGTATATGTCTCACTATATCTTGGGACGAAGCTCATCGCACACAATACTAATTTGAGCGTTGTAGCGCATAACGACACTTCTATGCCCAAACTCTAGGGTATTTTTCGTTTAAAGCTTTAACGGTTATCTTGACCCTACCTTGAGAAACAATCGAAACCCCTTGGAATTTACCACTTATGACAAGAACAAGCAAATAGGATGATTCATCTTGTCTCTCGACGCATTATTGTCTAGAATGTATCTGTGCATCTGCCCTGACAGCAACAAAGACCATCAAACACTCATGCTCGCCATGGGAATCAACCTCGGATTAAACACCAAAAGCAGCACGCCACATCCGCAGATAAGAATAGACGCTCTATTTCCATCAGTCACATATCACATAATATCACGGCATCTATAGTCGAAACATCGCGAACTCATTGCTCTATCAAGTCTCCTCCGTATCTTCATGATAGCGGAAGCGGACTTCGGCGGCTTCAGACGCATCCAGACCATTGTATCCGGCTCCACCTGCCACGAGCCGAGGCTCGCTCGCCAACCCGATAGCTTGGGTACAGCGCGGAATTACAGCGCCAAATTCCACGATCATGGTGAAGCACGATTCGAGACATTGGCGGTCTTATTCCCGTATCTTGCGGCAGTGGCTGAAACTTGCCAAGTCAAAGGGCTGAGCCTGAGGCATGAAAAACACAACTCAAGGATCAAAGTGGCTCCGTTCGTATTTAAGCTTACAACGATCGACAAGGCAGACAGACACGTGAGTAGGAAGAGTCGTAAGTTTTATACGGATAATTGGTAGGTTGATTACTTATTGTGTTCCATTATTAGACGCGTCGGGAAATAAAGGATGTGATCGCGTCTTACATGCATGGAAGATCATCGCGCTGATTGGTCCGCTCGGTTTTTGATACAGTCATTGTGGATGATCACTGATCCTACTTTGGGGCTGCCGAGGGGGCCATTTAAAGAGAACAGCAGTCAAAATTACAATTATTTTTGGGAAGTAGATAGTGAATTCTTATATCGACACTTCAAAGACATATCTAAAAGTGATGCAATTGGCATGGCGCAGAAGCATGGCGCAGAAGCATGACAAGTCCGAGTCCGACGGAGAAGGCTGACATCCGAACATCACAGTCCACTCAGCACCCATTGATCAACAAAAATGTCACCGATCGTCTCAGATACTACCCAATAATCAGCCTCTTCCCGTACCTAACGAGATTATACCCACAGTAAGCCGCCAAGATGCCGTCCTCATTGGCAAGACTACCAGCTCAGCCCTACCCATCAACCGATTTCCTTCTCATCCTCCCTTTCTTTCTCCTCTCAACTTTAATTCAAGCTTGAAATTTCTTTCTCGTGTACAATTTGTTTACTCTTTTGACTCCACTCGCTACCATGTCGGACCTCAAGCCTGCGACTGACATCGACTCCAACGTCTGGTATCAGCTTTCCGAGTTGGCTGTTGACGACAATGATGGGGCCTTGAAGTCCATGCTTCAGCCTACCGCACCAGGAGGTGATTTGAGAGTCTGGGACGCCAATAAGCAGTCATACTGGCAGTTTGTATGTTTTCCCACTTGCGGTATGAGAATAGACGCTGACATCGTGTAGCAAAAGATAGGAAACGAGCCCGGCCGCTACCAAATCCGATGCTCCGACACGACCGTCAAGAAACAATTATCCGTATGCTACCGACCGGAAGTAATCAACGAGAAACTCCGTACAAGGCCGTGCTTGATGCCCATTGAAGATAGCGAAATGCAACAATGGGATATCTCGCTATGGAACTCTGATACATATCGGTTGACGAATGTCAAGAACGGGACGAAATGGAACTTGGACTGTATTCCTAATGGACCGGTTATCTTGAGCTCTGACCTTGAGGGGGAACAACCGCGGCAGCATTGGTTGATGAGTAGTGTTGGTCAGGTTAATAATGAGATGTACTCTACGGTATACACTGCGGTAAGTCAATCAACTGCAACATAGGTGACCACCATGCTGACCGAAGTCATAGCCGCCTGAGTCGACGGGTGAAAGCACCGCTACGGCTGGCACAACAGGTTCCGGCTCGACAGCTGCCACTGCTACTTCAAACTCAAGCAGTGACCCCAGCAACACAAGTAGTGAGAGTAGCGACGGCGGCAGTGGCAGCAGTGGTCTCTCAACCGGCGCAGTCGCAGGTATATCCGTCGGTGTCACCCTAGGCGTCGTCGCACTCGCACTCGCTGCATTCTTCTTCTGGCGCCGCAACAAGCGCAAGTATCAAGTCGCCGGCACCGGCTCACCAGACTCCCCGGGAAAACTTGGCAGTTCTCCCATGGCTGTGTCGCCGAACCCGGCATACAGCTCTGTTTACTCAGCTGAGAAGAACAATGCTTCGCCGGCGGCTGAGATGATGCATGAGCAAAGACCTGTTGAGTTATCTTCTGGCCAGCATCAGAGACATGAGCTGGCATAGATGAGGCATGGATTGGGGTTACATTCACTGTACATATAACAGCAAAGTATTCCAGCGAGGCGCATGATTTCTAATACCATCATCATACAGTACATAAGCAGTCACTATTTACCTGGCTAACAGAAACAAGAGCCTTGGCGAAACAATTAAAATGCAAGTAATAAAAATGAGATCATTGCAATACTATGTGGGAAGTGCAAAAGAAAGGTCTCGGAGGGAGTCGAACCCTCGCTGGCGGAATCAGAATCCGCAGTCATAACCGTTAGACCACGAAACCATTAAAGGTAGGACCTTGATTGCTGGAAGCGGAAAAGTCAATTGGCATCTAAGTTCGCTACCCTACACTAGTCTGTATCGGCCCACAAAACCAGACGACGGATGCTTCCGCTGTCGAGGTTTGTTCGATCCTCGATTAGTTTTGGCTGTTCGTTACATGATATCGTCTTAATTTACGACTTGAAAGTATTATATTTAGAGGATCTACATGTGGCCGCAGATAGGAGCTGGAATCTAATGCCACTTTGCGCCAGGAGTCTTGATTAAATATTAGCGGAAGAAGTCCATGTTGGGCCGGGTTATGAACTACTCACAGAGTATAGTTCGAAGCATGTAAAGCGTCAAGAGATACAGGATGGGTTTTCATGACTCCGAAGACGATAGAATGATACCAAGACGTGTTATTGCATTCGAGTCAATCATAGCAACAGACTTCCGCTAGATGCTCATCATAAACAAGCCCATTCCTAGAATCATACTCGATGTTCCCCAAATCTGCGCCGCCAGATAACTCCCGCCCGCAGCTTGTATCATCTTCACAGCAGGAAAGCATTTGAGATCACCAGTTGTCGCTTTCGAGGCTTGTTTTATAACAAGAGAACCCGTTGTTGATGTGGAATCGAGTTACATATCGGGCACAGCATTTCAGCTCGTCTACAACAAAGACGCAGGAAAGGGGTTAATGGCACCGAATGCCGTTTTACATCAGAAAATAAAAATATAAGCTTTGATATATCGTGTATTGTGTGAAGACTGCCAGGAACATCCATAAATGGGAATCCATATTGGTGCCTTTTGGATAAATTCAAAGCTCTCGTCATCTGCCCAGCCTAACTGACGAACACCCAAACATTGTTACCTCCCCACCTCTCTCTCCGTCATATTTTAGCATCTCTCCTTAGATATAAGTCTTGAGAAGAGAGTTGTAGTACGAATAACCAGTACCGCTGGGAGGCTCAAAGCTGAACATGTAGTCCGCCCACCAAGGACCAGCAGCCCACCAGGTGACACCCTTCCAAACATCAGAGTTCTCCTTAAGATAGTCCAGCATGTTCTTGACAGCAGTCTTGCAGGTGTCGTTAGGACCGCCAGCGACTTCACCGATCATACCGACCTTCTTGTTCTTCCTCAACCACTCGGTAGCAGCCTTGAGGCGCTCGACTCCGATGGTGGTGGAGACACAGTTAGGTGAAGTTCCGGAGCTGTCAGAGTCAAGGTACTGGTGCATCTCGTACACGATCTTGTCAAGAGGGTCGGTAAGAGCCTGGTGATATTAGCTACGGGAATCAATACAGAAAGAGGGGGAATGCATACCTTCATGTTGTCGTTGACATCGGGCCAAGACCAAGCACCAGACCACTGGTTACCCTCAACAAAGATAGTCTGAGTAGCGCCAGAATCACGAATACCGTTGATGGCAGCCTGGTTCAAGTTCAGAACAAGAGTCTGATCCATGGTGTTGTACTCATTGTTAGTGTCAAAGATGATCTTGCTGTTGCTCTTGAACTGGGTAGCAAAGTTCTTCCACCAGGTCTGGAAGTCAGAGGTGGAAGTAATGATCTTGTTGAAGTAGCGGCCGTAGTTGTGAGGGTCAAGAATGACGTTGGCGCCCTTGCCGGTGATGTGGTCCACGATTGTGGTGAGGTTCTTCATGTAAGCGGTGTCAAAGGGCCCAGTCATGGAGCTAGGGTTTGCGCGCTCCATGCGAAGCTGAACGCGGAAGGCGTTGTAGCCCTGAGAGATAAGAGTCTACACCACGTCAGTCATCTTTTCTCCATTCTAGTGTGTCGGACTTACATCAACGGCAGAGGGATCAGGGAAGATGAAGTCCTTTCCCCAAGTTCCAGGCAAATTGCCCTCGCCAAACTCACCACCCGCCTCATTAGTACCAACCCAGAGAAACTTTCCGGTTCCAGGTGTACCAGTAGGTGTGCTGCCGCCACCAGTAGTGGTCTTGAGGGTAGTAGTAGGCTCCTCAGCAGTGCCGGGGATGCACTGGCTGTACCACTCATTGATGACGCTGCACTTGTAGCCGGAGACGCAGGTCTTTGAGCCAGTCCAGCCGTTTCCACCGCATTGGGCCCAGGCGCCGCTTTGGGCGACTGAAAGGCCGGTGAAGAGGCTGAGAGCGAGGAGGGACTTCATGATGCTGGTTGATTTGAATGCACTTGTCAACTGAGGAGCTTGATGAGTTGCGGGATTCATGAATCTTTTATATCTGACTTACCAGGGGTAGGAAATTGGATCTTAGCCATATCGGGAGTATATCTTTCGACGATGTCGGAATTCGTTGCTCGACATCCGTCGAACCATAACTGGCGTCACTAAGATGAGCAAACTGTCAATCTTCCCGCAAAAAGCCAAGTAACGGCCCGTGATCCGTGGCATTTTCCGGAGTTTTCACCCGCCAAGCCTTGGATAGTCCATTGAACAGTCATCTTGAGTATCCGGAAGGCTTCTCCATCCGGGAATCGTCACTGAACCGATCCGTAACTGACCACGGAAGACGTGACTCCGCGCTATGGACATCACGGGCACATGATCAATTTTAAAAGTGCGACTAAGTGGCATCTACCAGCCTGGTAAAATAAGGAGACATTACCGTGTTTCTGGGGTCGAATCGTGGCATTGTGTGGGGATCGGAGGTTGGTCCTCCGAGGCTGTTTTGAGATTGGAGCGATGCTCGGGTCTTCGGAGACAAGGCCCACGGATCCGTCATTGAAGGATTAATTCTGATAACATATTTCGAAAGCAATTAATTGGAGAAATATCCCGTCGCGAATAATACTTATTGCAAGTTCAAGATTGTTGTGTTGTCGACTACTGCGATGGCTTGGAGTGCATGATTGTGAAGACCGCGTCACTTGCCAACTTTCACCTCAATCAAACCCAGCTATATCCAGCGCGGGGCTAATGAAATTCGAGAATTCCTTTGGTTTTCATCGTTTGACATTTATTTGTCACCGTGGAGGAGGCTTGTCTGTTTCTCTTTCACTCTGTGAATATGCGATTGCAAATGCGATATCAAAGGCGAAATTCCAGATAGATTGGAGACAAAACTTGAGAGAATGGCTGAATAGCATTTATAGTATCAACAGGTGAGCCAGAAGAAGCTCCTAAGACGCCACGTTCAGAGACTGTCTTATTCGCAGGCACAGATCGAGCTCTAAGCGATTGCTTGTTGACATTGAGCAGTTCAGTATCTCTTACGCCGCAAAGAAGCTCATGTCTCAGAAAAAATGACCTCCAGTCTTTTGATCTGATAAATATTATCAGGAAGGGGATAGTCTAACATCGTCATATTCACATTGCCATATCTTTTCACCGTTGTCACTTGGAGTCTAGTGCTATCAGTAGCTTGGTCGTGACCAAAAGCTACTCGACTGTTAGAAAGAGACTTTATCCAATTAAAAATACCGGGACCTGAACGCCACATGCTACAAAAGGTCTAACCCCCCTCATACTCCTACCTAAATTGTCCAAACCAGATACTATCATCCGGCCTCATCCCCTTCATAACACCATCCCTACTACACAATCCCCTCTCCTCACCACCAACCTTCCAATCCTTCATAACCTCTGGCCTCACCAACATCTGCATCAACATTCCAGACTCAGCATGCCAAGTATTATGACAATGAAATGCCCATAAACCCGGATTATCCAGCACAACACGAATAACAGCCCAAGCATATCCCTCGACAGTAAGTGTATCTCTCCTGAGTGGGTTTTCCAAAAGGCCGTGTGACTCTAGGTATTTCGGGAGATCTGCTGCGCTGGGCGGATAGCCATCTCGGCCTTGCAGGAGGACGAAGAATTTATGTCCATGGAGATGGAAGGGATGAGCTCCGTCGTCAAAGTTGTTGATGGAGATGTCTATTGTTCGAATGCCAGTTGTTTCTAGCACGAATTCCTTTTGGCGTTCAAAGACCTTCTCATTGATGGTGATGGGGTTCTTGACAGACGTGCTCTGTAATCCACTGTCGAGGAACCGATGTAAAGACGGATGCGTTGCGTTAGCATGCCAAGTTGACTCATTGAAGAACCCCCTTGCCAAGCGCCAATCTCCTATCTCAAAATTTGCGCGAAGAACGATGACTTGGTCTGCTGGCGGTGGCGATACAACTTCAACTGGTCGAAGAGCAGTGGTGTTCAGATCTCGACAGATGACTTCGATCGCATCAGGCCATTCCTTGCTTGTTGGCTCTTCAGAAGCTGTCTTATCCTTACCGGTATATCGAATGATGGCTCTCGTTTCAGACTGAAGACGTTCATTCCTGTTCTTGAAGCAGTGCGTCACCATCCTAGCCCTCATCCAGAATGTCGAAGCTGTTGTGACATTTGTCTCAAGGACAACGCTGTACCGCTGTGCTGGAAGGACGTTTACTCGATGGATTGGTTCAGGATGGACGTCTGTGCCATCGACTTCTGTGACGTAGAAGGGATGCTCGTCGAATTGGATCTGGAATTCTGCAAAGGCGCCGACGTTGATGATGCGAAGTCTATGACGCTTCCCAGCTTCAAGATCAATCGTCAGTAAAGCAAGATCCGTAGAATTGCACGCCCAGCCCTTGAAATCCGCACAATCGCGAACATTTCGCCCATTGATAAGACCATTATCTGGTACCGGCTCATTGTTCTCCTGATCTGGCGCAAGATACTCCATCAAAAGCTCCGATGTCAAGTTATGGTAGTGATCCTGAACCATAATAACTCTATCAGTCGCGTAGTCCATCTTCTGCAGGTCCTTTTCCTTCTTGGCGTGAACAACCATAGGTCCAAGCAATCCATCTGATGCCTGAGCGCTATGATGCGCATGATACCAATACGTGCCATGCTGACCCTTGACATCAAATTTATAAGTAAAGTTTGAATTTGGCGCGATGGGGCATTGAGTAATGCCAACTGTTCCATCCATATTATTCGTGCCGTTCTGAAACATGCCGTGGAAATGAATCGCAGTCGCATTGACAGCCTTGTTTTCAACATGAACGATGAGAGTGTCGCCTTCGTTGCACTCAACGAGAGGGCCGGGGTATTGATTGTTGATGAGAATCATTGGTCTGTAGACGCCATCGGGGTTGAGGACGGCGTCGTTGACGGTCCAGAAATATTCTCTTGTTGTGGGAGGGAGTTGAGGTCCCATGATGATGAGAGGATGTATTCTTTTGTATCGCGGAGTTGAGGTGCTGAGGGGATGGGTTCTTGGTGTTTGATTGTCTCTGGCGTTGGAGCTGGTATGCTTGGTTGAGGGGGTTTTGGATGCGTTTCTTTGTGTGTTGATGGTCGGACCTGGAGGTTGAGAGTGACTGCAGCCAGGAGCAGAATTGAAACAAGACAAGCGACAGCGACGAATATTGTCAAACCCTTGTTTTTTGGTGTTTTGGTCTTCCACGAAGCTTTCTCAGCCGCTTGCTCTGACTTCAAAGCAGCCTCATCACCAAGGAACCACGTCCCCTCACCATCTCTCTCATCCTCCTTTACCCAAGGCGACTTGATCTCATCCATAATTCACACAGCAAATTGAAGAAAAAGCCCACGTTGTCATGTAGTTCGTTCAAAAGAACAAACCTCAAGTCCAAGATGAACCCTCAATGCATACTCCACCCACCCAAGCAGGGATCATCTTAGCGTGACGTTGAACCCGAGGAACCGGAAGAGTCGGCACGCGAGCAGAACCCTTCTGAGCCCCCAAAGACACTCACACGTGCCCTGCCCATGCAGTCCATTGGCGTTACATTCTTCCCAGGGCTATTGCAAAAGTTCAATATGATTTACACCAACGACGTTGCGTTGACCGACGGTGGAGAAACGCACGGCACAATATCCGTGCAGTTTGATCGGCATTCCTATATGAAACCCAATCACGCTGCTGCCAATTGAGCGTCGATCTTTAGCTCAAGTTCAAGTTCAAGTTTGTGTTTGAATTCAATCGTTATGCTCTTCCAAACTGCTACCATCTTGGCCGTCGCTGGTCTGGCCGTCGGTCACTCTTATGAGCCTCCCAAGGAACATAAGCAGCACAAGGTTGAGACTGGCTGGGCGACCAGCTACACTGCCACGGGCACCGCTGAGGTCGCTGCTGCTGCTGCGACTGCCAAAACTAGCAGTCCTACTTCCAAGGTGAAGGGCAAGGCATTTGATCGCATTGCCATTATCTACTTTGAGAATGAGAACTACGAGAAGGCTTTCGGTGACCGTAAGTTTCCCCTCATCAATTGCTCGAAAGATGAAGACTGACAGCCTTAGCCAACTTCACCTGGCTCCGCAAGAAGGGTATCACTCTCGAGAACTATTTCGGAGTGACCCATCCCTCTGAGCCAAACTACATGGCCGCCATCGCAGGAGATTACTTTGGCATGCAGAACGATGACTTCAACCGCAACCCCAGCAACGTCTCTACTGTGATTGATCTCCTCGAGCACCGCGGTATCTCCTGGGGTCTGTACCAAGAGGACATGCCCTACTCTGGCTTTGAGGGCTTTGCCTGGGTGAACCACCAGAACGGCAAGAATGACTACGTTCGCAAGCACAACCCCGCTGTTCTCCACGACAGCATCGCTACCTCTGAGCAGCGCCTTTCTCAGATCAAGAACCTTTCGCTCGTCGATACTGAGAAGTCTGTTTTCCACAAGGATCTCAAGGAGAACAAGCTTCCTCAGTGGATGTTCATCACTCCTAACATGACTTCTGACGGACACGACACTTCCGTTACTGTTGCTGGCCAGTGGGCACGTACTTTCCTCGAGCCCCTTCTCAAGGACAAGAACTTTATGCAAAACACTCTTGTTCTCGTTACATGGGATGAGAACGAGACCTACGCTCGTCAGAACCACATTCTCGGCATCCTTCTCGGCGACGCAGTCCCCAAGCACCTCGTCGGAACCAGCGACAACAGCTTCTACAACCACTACTCCGAGATCGCCACCGTCTCCGCGAACTGGGGTCTCGACACCCTCGGCCGCTGGGACGTGGGCGCCAATGTCTTCAAGCTGGTTGCGCAAAAGACGGGCGACAAGATCCGAAAGTGGAAGTCTCACAAGCTGGACAGCTACTTCTGGAACGCCTCGTATGCTGGTCCTTTCAACACCAACGGCGGAAACAAGGAGTATGTTGCGCCCAACTTGGATCTTGAGCATAGTTTCTCTGGACGAAAGGTCTTTGAGGCTATTCGAAAGGAGTGGAAGAAGAGCAAGAACCCTACTTACTACAAGGATACTATTGAGGTGAACGATGGACTCAACCCTCCTAAGGGTTATGAGCCTGTCAAGTCTACCTAGATTGCTGTATAGATACTCGGTGTAATCAGGACAATGTAAATAGCATCAATTCTATGGTATCAGTCTAGATAGAATAAATAGCCAATTAGACTCAAACTTAAGCTCTAAGATTCTCAACACTGTCTTTTCAATAATGTTTCAATAAATCCGTGGTTCATCTGCCAAGCACATGCCAGATCGCCAAGTCAACGGGCCGAACGATCCATCCATTAGCCTTTCTCGCTCCAGGGATCTTTTGCACTAGAACACACCATCTCCCAGGGGCAGACGAATCAAATAGCGCACTTTGGTCAGCGGTCGCTAGCGGGTGGCCGACCTGTAAGATGGCGGCGTTTCACCATGTGCGATGTAGATCACTTCGCTTGCGGGACTGTTTTGCGCTGGGGTCGGCAATATCATGCCGTGAGCTATCCTGTCTTGTCACCGATGAGATGCATCATGGGATGGAATAGGAAGGCACGTGGGAGGTGGGAAGGACTTATGATTTTGCTCTTTTGAGACTTTCTTCCTTCTTACATTACATCTTCGTTTGTAACCTCGAGATTTGAGATAAGCAGCTTCGTTCAAAATGAAGTCATCGCAAAGTCCAGCGTTCAAACGCTTTCTATCCGACTTCACGCTCGGTTTCTCAGATGGACTTACAGTACCTTTTGCCCTCACGGCTGGGCTCAGCTCTCTTGGAAAGACGGATACTGTCATTACTGGTGGATTAGCAGAGCTATGCGCGGGCAGCATCAGCATGGGGATCGGAGGATATCTCGCAGCACGAGACGAATGCGCACCTTGCGAGCCCAAGCCCAAAGATTTGGAGGACTCAAGAGAGAGCCACGAGAGGAATAGTGAGAGCGACTACATGGTTGAACAATCCGAGAAGATGCAGATGCAAGCAGAAGAGTTGGTACGACAACATCTCGAGCCTTTAGACCTCCCAAGTTCAACAGTCACGACAATCCTCAACACAATTCAACAAGAACCATCAGATCTCCAACGCGTGGTAACCCGCTTAAACTCGTTAAAAGACGACATATCACCCTCACAATCGACGCCTCAGTCACCAATCATATCTGGCCTCTCGATATCGCTAGGCTACACCATCGGCGGCATCATTCCCTTATTTCCCTACTTCTTCACCAGCACAGTTGGCCTCGGTCTCCAATGGAGCTCATGTCTCTGTCTGTTGGTATTGTTTGCCTTTGGAGCTGGCAAGAGCTACATCCTACAAACGGGAGACGCGTCAGTGCGTTCGTGGATGATCGAAGGGCTGCAAATGTTGATCTTGGGTGCTTTGGCTGCAATAGCGGCTGTAGCGTGTGTAACTTGGGTCGGAGCAAATTGATGGATGCCTGGTTATGGATAGTTCAAGCAGAAACGTGAATGCAGAAGTGGACGAATGAGGGGCTGAGCATTTCGACTAACTTTGGAATCGGTGCTGTTCAAAACTCACAAGGGACAGTTTTATTATACAATACCGAAAGTGTAATAACCAGTAACAACCCAATGACTTGTGGTACTTTCCAAATGTAAATCTCATTCTATCATGACTCCCGAAACCAGTTCTCCTTCATGGTAACACGATGAGATCCGACTTCTTCCAGGGGTATCTTTCCATCCGACGCCATGCAAACCAAATAAATATGATGATATATCCTCCTTCCTTCTCACCGTACTGACTTTAGATCGAGGCTCCTCCACAAATGATAAGACATACTCGTCGAGGGACCATCTTGGAGTGAATCTTGTTGTCAGCATGTACCTTTCACCAACATTGAAGTGAACTTTACGACCTTTTGGTCCACTTCATTCCCAACTTCCTTGATAGTCCCCTTTCGTAGCCACTTCTGACTCTGGCTGGGTTAGTTTCCCAATAAGTCCCAATAGTTCTAGTCAACAACCCTCCAGTGTCGCCGGGCCACTTCTTCAACTGGCCAGAGGTGGTATAAATGCAGTCCACCGTTGAATCTTCCATGTGACTCTGGGACTTCCAATTTGACCTATACTTGGCCCCTTGCCCATTGATCCATCCTTCCATGAGCTCTCACCTCATGATCCTTCAAAGGACAAGTAGGCTGACTCGATCCACCATTCTACTCCTCCTCCTAGCTGCTCCTCTGGCCAAAGATTCCAAGACAGTATGTCTACCAGCCAATAACCCAGGTTCTGCTTCTCCTAGTCCTCACATAAAATTAAGGGAGAAAGGAGGGAAGGCACCAGGTGTTTCGGCAGGAAAACCATGCTCTCCTCCGGGGTCGTACTGGTATCCACCTGCTATGGGGTCGTTAGCAGGGAGTGCAGAATCAAGCCAAGAATTCTGGCCAGAAGAAGCCGACACTTCCTGATCAGCCAGAGTCACAGGCCTGGCAACACCCGTGTTGAGGGAGTTCTCCCAAGTCGGGTGACCAAGGAAGGCTCTTGGCGCAGAGGGAATTTGTGAGCCTGAAGCTGGGACACCACTGCGTGCCGCTGGAATGGGCTGGCCAATCTGCCCAGTGTTAGGCATGCCCCAAGGTTTGTTCCCCCCAAGGCCTTAGTCGAGGGAAAATATGCCTGGGAATGGGGCAGAGGCGACAGAAGAGGCCATATACCTAGCTTCCATGGGGTTTCCCGGAATGACCTGCTTCATCATGCTGCCCCCTTGGTCAGCCTGCACCACCATGCTAACTTGCGGAAACCCCGTGACCTGGTCATTGACCAAAAAGTTCTGCTTCATAGCATTGAACTGGTTGGCCACGACTGGTTGAGAAACCGGGACAGAAGAGGCAGGGTGGGGTGGACGGAGAGCAGTGGGACCAAGGGAATGGATGGGATGTTGGGGACTGATGTGTAAAGGATTCTTAGTGACATCAGAGCCCAGGGGAGGAGCAGGGCCATGGGGAACTGGGGCCTGTATGGGCATCCTTACCCCCACATACGAGAACCCGTCCATCCCAGAGGGCACAGCAGAAGCAGCATGATTAGGAGCAGTAACAGGGAAACCGAGGGCAGAATGGGCAGAAACAGGAGCAGGAGCAGCGGGAGGAAGAGGGGTAGGACCGTAGCCCATCCCAGGATAAACTGGCTGCTCCCAGGGACGCCGGTCAGGTTCAGGAAAGCTAACAGAAAAGGGATCAGGAGGGGCACTATATCGCCGGGAAGGGACAGGAGCTTGAGGGTTTGCAAGGCCCCCGGATTCTGGTCCCCGGTGATAGGAAACCCCAGGCTCCCAGCAGCAAAGCTCCCCTGGACAGGAGTAGAAACTGCGCGTGGAGGAGGATAAGCGTGTGACTCTTGTCGAAGCGCCGCAACACCTTGTTCCTCCTCCGGCGTCTTTCTTTGCCGGAGTCTCTTCTTTTCCCGCTGCACAGCGGCCCTGGCTCGGTCTGTCCTGGACCCTGCTGGACGACCAGGTGAGGGGATCACCTGCACGTCATCTATAAAGTCTGTTAGCGTTGGTGCATGCTTGAGGGAGGGCGTGTGTTTACCTTGGTGTCTTGGGGCGTCAACACACGTAGATGTTCGGTGCCCCACGCGGCACCTGGAACAGGCAATCTTTTTACCTTGCTCGTTGGTTCTCATTGTAGCTGGATACTTGATGAGTAAGAATGTTAGGGTAGGAAGGAGTATTACTTTTTAGTGTTTATTACCTTGTTAAGTGTGAGTTATCGAAGGTTAGACTTGTTTGTCGAAAGTGGTTAAGTGAGAAGAATAAAGAAAGGAAGACTGAGAAAGAAATTTGGTATTTTATAGTATGAGAGAGTTTTCAAGCGTGAGGAGGTGAGGTGTTAAAGACTACAAAATGAAAGCTTGTTAGATCAGGATTTCACTCAGACGAATGAAAGCATGAATAGTTCTGGTCGTACTGTGTATTTACAGTCTTTCACCTGGTCTTTGCCTTTCAGGAATGAGTAACACCAAGAGTCTCGAAAGGTTCACTTAAGCGGACTGCTTTGATTCGTCTCGAGGGGATGTGCAATGTACTGTTCTCTATCGATAGAAGCAAAGCTGGAGGCATCTTGATGAGTAGAGTTGAAGAGGCAAATGGAGGACGAAGTCACCTCACAACCCTTGCCAGTAAATCGTGCGTAATTCTTTCACTGCTTCTTGCTCCCCTGGACCCTCCCCTTCATCCCCGCATCTGATAAGTCTACTTGCATACTAATCGCCTTGATGACGGGTATCGTTTGAATCCCATAAGTGATAAGTTCATGCCCAACTGAAACAGCTAGCCACGTTCAGTTCAGCTATGGACGTCCTCGCCCATGGTGGTGGGAAGCCTTGTTTGGGGCGACGTTCCCCGGCCAGGGGAAACTATAAGGGGATTAACGTTGGCACTAGTTAATCTAACTTCCAAATCAGTGACAGACTGTGAAAGGTTTATATAAAAAAGCTTAATACAGAGTGTGAATATGGGCTTATACTATTTCCTGTCTCACTTGCTAACCTGAGCAGTCGCTGCTTTAGACTGAGCGACCCCGGAGCTGCAAAGGAGTGGGGCTTTAGCTTACAATTCAGCCCCCTTGGCAATTGCCAAAAAGAGAAAGACTCCATACACACCAAGGGAACTACATATGTGAACTCTTTGTAGAGTTTACAAATTCCCAAGACCTATTTTAGGAGGTTGAGTAGCTAAATTACACAGAAAGGCTTACTGATATCAAAGAACACTGTATCCAAACTCACATAAAAGGCAAACCCTCAATATTAGTAATAATGCAAATACTTCTTAGCAGGTGATATTGAGAATAACTGACCTGAGTCAGTTCTTCCATCTACTTCAAAGCCCTAGCAATCATTAACAGAATGCTATAATGATTTGAATGCGGAAAGGGCCACGTCATCAGAATTAATCATGAGCGTCTCAACGATTTACTAATAGAGAAGGTAGTAGAAAAATGAAACTATATTTAGAGGACAATGATAACAAACACTGAATTAGATGCCTTGGCGTCTCATGATAGCACGACCAAGCCAGAAATGGTACACATTCTGGGCATAGTATGGTGCAATGACGCGTCAATACTAACTAGAAGCTTCGAAGATCGGCATCATTAACAGGCCAGTCTTCGGTGTCTCCGCGAATTCTGCCTAGTCATAACGATAGACAACGCATAGAAGCATGCAAGTGTGTTACAAGAGATAAAGGCCTAGCCTGAGACTTAAACTTGTGACCTTAACATTCGCAGAAACCTCCTTGGGTGAAGATATACTTCCAACCTCCTTGGGAGCAGAAGTGGTGGCACTTTGCAGGAGTGTTGTCCTTGAAATAGTGTGACAGAGGTGACGGGTATTCTGCATTATGGCATGGCTGTTTTGGAGGTTGGTCCATGTCGGAGGGCTCAGAAGCTGTTTCCTTGGATGCCTCTGATGTCTCTGGTGCCTCCTTGGATACCTTGGACATCTCGAACGCCTTGGGTATCTCATCCTCTCCTTCGTCGGTCGGCCAACTTGGATCGATCTCAACATCTACACCTAGGCCAGTGTCGTAGACTGAAATGTAGTCGCGCTCGAGATTTTTGCGTTGGTAAGGTGGCATATATGTGTATGGGCGCCGGCATGTCTCATCTTCATCGCTGAAACAGGGTAGATAACACTTCCGAAGTTGAGCGGCCAAGTCGAATCGAGGGTATGATTTGACGCAGTAGCAAGCGGCGCCAATCAAAGCAAGAGGCTTTCCCTCCGCAGCACAAAACCTGGCGCACTCTAGGCGAGTCTCATAATTGACGATTCTGATGTGCTCGGGAGACGAAGGTCGAGCCTTGACGTCGTAGCAGCCCTGAGCGGTGATCTTGCCAAGCTTGCCGTGGCCCTTTGCGTACTGCTTTGGTCCGTTGAATTGTCTCGGACCAATCTTGAAGACATTGAAGAGCATTTCTCCCTTGGAGACACTGCCCTCCGGTACCCTGATGCAGTTATCGTTCAAGCCATTCTGACAGTTCACATTGCAGCGATCGTTGTCCAGACTGGGGATGTCGAGAGGTACATCATCAGAGCAGAAGCAGTGATCGGTACCGAACGCGACCAGAGGTTGACCTTTCCGTTCACAGGTGTTCAAGCATTCTCTGAGGTGTTTCTCCGTTCGCGAAGATCCAGCAAGAGCAAAATGCAATGGATGCCTTCCCTGAAAGCAACCCTGGTGCGTAAGTCGATCGAGCTTAACAGACTGGGCAGCCACCAGAGCCACCCAGAAAAAGAGAGCGGCGTGTAATAAATTGAGCCTCGCCATGGCAAAGCAAAAAAGAGTAAATGGCGTCAAGAAACAAGAGGGAACTGTCAGGGACCGGAATGGGCCGTTTATATTTCGGTCATTTTGGATGGTCTAATTTTAATCAGGCATGATCTAGGCTCCCATTGGCCAGCCCTGGGATAAAGATGGAACGGTTTTAGGCATCGTACAGGGGCCTGTGCCTCATTCCTGGCTAAAATCATGCCAAATCAACCAACAGAATCTTGGTCTTTCGAGGCTAAAGCGGCAGGACTGCTGACTTAGTTGAATTGGTGTTGGCTTGGCGTCGGCTACCGCACCGATTAAATAGAGAAATCGCCGAGAGCCAAGTCTTTAGGGTAAAGCTGCATTTTTAAGGCACCTAGGTATTTATTGTAGCTGTAGTCAGTAACTAAATAGCTTTAATAAGTCTAGAGCTAAGTTGGATTTAACATTAGAATTCTATGTTCAAGATGCTAAAAGTTGTATAAGAGAATTAAAATAATTATTAAAGAAATAAAATAAAGAAATAAGTAAGATTAGATAAACTAAATACTGTATCGAAGCTAGATCAGGCGTCCCGACGACATTTTACTTTCACTAGAACTAACCCAAAGCAGGGACCAGACACGAAGAGGCTCTTTACTCTTCCATTATGCTCAATCCTACTCACTACTGACGTTTACACCCTCATGCCATGATTTAACATCGACTCACACATCGACGCCCCCGGCTTCTCTTCATGATCCACAATGAAGAGTGCCATCACATTCAAGTCTTGCTATTTTTTTTTTTTTCAATGTAATAATGTAATTCTATTGCTATGCTGCTAATTTGAGCGCATCTCGCACCACGATTTGCTTTCTGACCTATCACAATGCTTTATTTACACAATAGACCCACTTTTCCATTTCAGATCCGCTGTAGGGAAATACACGCTTGGCCCGACTCTTCGCCGGCGAGGGGAAAACCTTCGGGCAACAACCCCTCCTTTGTTCAAGTCTTGCTATAAAATGTAAGTTCAAAAATATCTTTTTGTTCACATACCGACATCACTTTGAAGTTATGTTCGCTCATGCCATGAGGGCTCAGCGTGCAGTCTGGTTTGAGCAAGTTGTGGTTCAATGACTGTAGTTGCCTGGAAAACTCAATCAGACAGGTTCAAAGTTAAACTGGCTCCACGGATCTCCTTCAACCACCGGTTGAGGTAAAAGCTTATTATATTTATGTTGATTGCATAAAGTATAAATATCATGCTCAATCCTGCGCATTACGAGACTTATCGTCTCCAACCCCAAGCCCTCATTACTGATAATCATACAAGAACTATATCAAGACAGTTGTTCCGAGCCGGCATCTCACATGATGAGGGCAGCAGCGACACCGGCCAGAGAAAGAGCACCAAACGCACGCGTGAAAGAAGACGATCCACCAGATGTGTTAGCCGGTGTAGCCTGACCAGAAGTCTCAGATCCACTAGCATCGCTTCCCGAAGCCTTGGTCTTGGTGGCGTCGCTAGCAGTCGCAGTGGCGCTCGCGTGTTTAGCGTCGAGCAGTTCCTGACCAGCAGTGATAGAAACAGCACCGTAATCGAATGTTCTAAACCCGTACTCCTCAAGATCTTCAGTGTTGGTGATAGTCGCGGTAGGATGGCCGTCGTCGTTGCCGCCAATATTGATAGTGGTGCACTTCGTAGCGACGGTACGCGACATCTCGCAGTGGATGGAGAATTTCCAGTCATCTTCTGCGTCGCCGGGCATGGTGACGAAGAGATCAAAGTCGCCTGTGCTAGCAGCACCGGGAGGGAGAGTCTTGCTCATGTACGGCCCGATGACGTAGGTGTTGTTGTAGACACCGCAGTCGTCCATGGTCTGGAACTCCTCGCTCTCGGGGTCAACGTAGGGGCAGTTCAGAACGTATGTGGTATGATCCGCGTCTGCGCCAAGGACTTCGGCGACGAGAGTCATCGACGAGCCAGCATCGGCAAAGATGGGGAGAGAGGTTACGAGAGCAGAAGACATGTTGAATATTGATAGCGAGTGTATGAAGTGAAAGTATTTTGTGGCTGAAAATGAGCGAATGAATGAACGATGAGATGTTGAAGAAGGGAAAACTTGGGAAAGGAGAGGGAACAGAATGGGAATAGCAATAGGGGACTAGCCAGGCAGAAGTCCAATCATTCAGTGGATTAACCTTAATTGAGCTAGGCTCGCCGTAGCGAAATTTACAGGGCATCCACTATAGGCAACCAATGAAAGGGTCTAGATTTGATCAACGCCGGGGATGATGCCCTGTAGGGCAGCGCATGAAATGGTGAGTGTTTCACTATTGATAGGAACAGAGTTTGGTGTTTTAAACGCTGGACTCAATGGACTTACACCGACATGGCTGTTGATGAACCTTGAACCCCATTATCCGGATATTTTCTAAGAGACATAAGGTTGCGGAACGATCCGAAGAGCTCATTATAATTAAAAAGTAATATTTGAGAAAGCAGCATGCGCAGAAACATAAAGCCACTCTCGCTAAGGGTTGTCAGCATGAAGGAAATTCCAGTGACGAGGGGGTGCGATACGCTTATCTAGACGGGAAAAATGAAGTGCGTTTAGATAAGGCAAAATTGGAGCTCCTTTCAAAGGAGCAGATCCGAGCCTTGGCGTCCGGTGACAGCGACCATCCATGGAAGACAGTCCAAACGAGCCTAGGGTCCAAACATAGACTGGATTCTGAAACCTGCTTCTATCGAACTTGATCGGTCTGGTGGTCTAGTGGTATGATTCTCGCTTAGGGAAAACCCTATAGCTTAGCTTGCGAGAGGTCCCGGGTTCAATCCCCGGCCAGACCCTACTCTTTTGCTGTTCCCTTGAATAAATTATTTAATTGTTTAGTTTTTGCCTGAATGAATTATCTAATTATCTCCATGTTACTGTACGCAATGTTCCTTTGTAGCTAACTAAATACTTTAAATTCTTATCTTTTAGTAAAGATGGCTAAGTCTGTTATGGTCGGCGGCATGCTTGATCTAGCTTGCTATTTGGAATTGGTTAAGCATTTGGCAAAGGACAAAGTCATGGTTAAGACAAATAATACGATCTGACACCATTGCTAAATAGATACATATAGAACTGCTTGCCATAGTATGTCAGTCCCCAATACTCAGTTAGATAAGGTGTCAGTTGACTGGCTCTTCACCGTTTGTTCCATCACCCTCTCTGGTGCTTCCTCTCCTCCAACACCTTCAAAAGCTTCACATATTCCCGCTGATCCTCACACCCCTCGAAATACTTGACATTATCATCCGAAAGTTCCACAATCCAACCATACTTGTAATCAACCCTAGCATATCTCCACAACACCAGACTTCCATCCTCTTCCAGCATCTTTCGAATCCTCGCAGCCGCGATAGAATCCTCACTGGCCTCATCTTCCTCGCTATCACCCTCCTGCCATAGAAGCGGAGGTGTTTTGCTTTGCACGACAGACACTTTGAAAAGTCGCATATTGCTCTCCCGGATGGCTCTCCACAGATCAGCCCAAGTCACAGGTTCTAGGTCCCAATGTGGTCCGTATTCCGGTTCAGGCCCATCGCACATGCAGTCATGTAGCTCAAGCTCCTCAAAGCAATCGACTCGACTTGTGAGAAACTCTATCAGATCAGGTCCGATCATAATATTCTTGAGCGTGAGTGAGTGGAGGAAGAGAAGGTGGTCTTCTTTCAAGGGCAGAGGGATGCTGTAGTTAGCAGATGCCCCTCCAAATAAACCTTCAGGGCTCGCTTCGAGAGTAAGATGCCGGACATTTCGCGCATGCCTCATGATAAAGTGCGGCAAACTCCCGATAAACTCTATGAACCCGAGATTGGTGTGCAAACAATCGCCGTCGTCGCCGCCAAAGACACCGATCTCTAAAACCTTCAGCCTTCCCAGGAAAGACGCCCACTCTGGGGTTTCCCATGCGGAAGCGTTCCTGGGAATGAGGTCTTTTATCTTGAGTTTAGTAATGGTTTTGTTCATTGAAACGGCTCGCATGAATTCGTTGTATTGAGCGCGCCATATAATATCGCGTTGTTGCAGTGTCTGATCCCAGGTCTCCCCACTGTTAAAAATGTCCTGGGGCATGTTTGGATCTGGCCAAGTTGCTGGCTTGCCCCACCAGCCATCGTACTTAAATTGTGCCCCAGTGAAGTCGAGGACGAAAGAACTGACGTTGCTGAGGAGATCGCCTCGTGTGATTTTCGAGAGTGTTTCTGTTGCAGTTGGCCCCCATACGCTGGGCATCGGACCGTCGTGGGGCTTTTCCTTCATGTTGGGTTGAAAGGAGACATGCAAGTGGACTGTAGAGATGAAATCTTGATATTTGTGGATGACCTCCTCCAAAACTTGGGTAGACGTCAGCGGACAGCGAATAATGAGAGTTCGGAAGAGGTCTCCAATAACGGCATGCCGCATGAACCAACTGACACAGCTCAAGGCTTTGACATCTTGAGGTGACAGATGGCTCACGACTTTTGCGACAAGTTCAACGGGTAGAGTATCGAGACTGGCCATGTTTAGATCGATGAAGAATAGTCCTAAGTTTGAAGAAGACAAAAACCGAAATGAATTAAAATACTCTCATGAGACTCATGGTTGCCTGTCATCGGCCAGTTCCCATCACGAGCTTGGCGTAACGACACAGTTTCTCATGACCAAGGTAGAGTGACATAAAACACGGCATAGTTACTCACTGTATTTTAGTGCTTCTACTTGTGTTGGGTCAATGCCTAACGCATCAATAGTCTTAGCTCGTAGTGGAGCCCGATGCGCCACCGACCGACTTGGCTTGTGAGATTTTAACCTGGAGCTCGGCACGCCTTGATAGTAATTGGACGACGACCTTGAGGCTGAAATCACGACTGCATTCCACTTCATACGAGAACTGATCAATGTCAAATATTCGGCTAATTGTGGTCCAATCTGATTCATGCAGCTAAAGCTCGGTCTAACAGCAGTGTTATTGGTCTGGCGACTCATGCGATATCCTTGACATCGTCCCACTGATAAATGATATGCCTCTCTCCTAGCGCTGTCTTCAGAACAATCAGCAAATCATCAATGCTTCCCAGAAATTTGAGATACAGCGTTACGGCGACGCAGTATCGTCGATGATCTTCATCTGCGACTAAGGTTGTTGTCAACAAAACTTCGCTTTTCGAAGCATAGAATGAATCAATGGCGCGTCGAACAAGTGGTGCAGGTAGTCGTTCAGGTAGAGGTGAGCCTGTTCGTAGAGACTGTTCAATAATGCCGAGCACAGCCATGACATCTCCAATGGATCGCTCATCGAGGATGTTCGCAACGCGAATAAGACGATCTTGCATCTCTTGTGGTAGTGTAGATGCGAGGTTAAGAAGACCGCCGAGCGCTTGGTTCATATACTGTAGCTGCTCCTTCGTTTGTGCAAGAACCTTTTGGTCGAAGGGCCCGAAGCTCAATTCGCCTTTGAGCAACGCGATGGATGGACTCACTGCGAGTAATATTTCTGCAACTTCGATCGAGACATGCTCTGCGACTGCACCCAGGGCATGATTCCTGTCCGTCCGACCCCAGTGGGAAATCAGAAGAGCGTAGTGATCTGACAGACTTCGCACCGAGTTTGCGAGAATCTTGCAGACGTGCGTCGTTCCAGATGGTGGACTTGGGAATAATTGCACGACGAACGCAGCGACGAAACCGATCAAGACTGTGACAACTCGCTTCCAGAATGCCTCGTAGCCTTTACCAGGAAGACCGTACTGGACAATATGGTCGTGATCCCAACTGAAGCCGAGAACGAGGCAGAAAGTGGCCCCACCCATGATTGTAGCAAATGCGAATGATGGGGGAAGATAGAGGCGCCACCAGAGCATGGGAATGATCATGACGCCTGTTGAAGCTGCCATACCATATGGATTGCCAACACCACTTCCAGCACCAATGTACCAAGCAACCATGCCTATGACTCCCCCAACAATAGTTCCAATCGTACGCGCGATGAGCGAAAACGTAAAATCAGCCAGATACACGAGTAAAACAGTCTGAGCACTGATAACGGCCCAGATACCCTTCTCTCGGTAGAAGAAACCAGCTGTACTGGGAAGCACTGCCGGTATTGAAGTTGCAATGGTAACAGCTACCATTCTTAGCGCATACATGCCAGACGGATTGACTAACCAGTTGTACGTCGCGATGAATACTCGACCAATCTTGCTTCTCTGCGCAGAAGAGCCCTTGTATCCGCGGCTGATATCTAGCCTTCGTTTCGTCTCCTTGGTTTGCTCATCGAAAGACTCGCCGTCCATCATTTGATCTGGATCCTCCTCCGTTGAGATATCGTAGCCTGGAAAAGAGATCTGTCCGTGGAATATCCAGGCAAGAGCATATTGCAGCCGTGAGGGAACCCAAATACGGTGGCTGGTTCGCTTTTCGGAGAGGTGGAGTATATACTCTAGTAGCTTCTCTGTCGCAATGGCCATGTTCAGAATCCGTTCCTCGATGACCATGGCAATCACCATGCTTGGTAGGAATGGTCGATCAGTTCCCTCCACTGGTTTGAGGTGGCCATTCTCGTCGAACAATTCTGCGTGGGCCTCGAGAACACCTTTTGTTGTGTTGATGACGCATGCTTCCCTCGCCTGCCGCGACCTTGCCAGAGTATCGTGAAGGTTTCGGTTCAGCTCCTCCCATTGTACAGACGAAGGCTTTCCCATCCATCGGCAGGAATTGATAGCATGGATATAATCTGCCGCAAGGTTAATGGCTTGCGGTCCGATGTCCAGCAGGTCTGATGTCGTATCCCGAAGCGTATTCCTCGTTCTAGAGCGTATCTCAGAACCTTCTGGTCTCTGGAATGCGCTTAGGATCGTGACATTTTCATGCCGATGATGTTGTCCAATCTCGTATTTCTCCTTGTCCGTAGCTGGGCCGATCCGTCCATCTTCTTGAGCTTTGATATGCTCCTCTTCCTTCTGCTTCCCTCGAACCTGGGCAATTTGGAAATCCAGAAGATACAAACTAGAAAACATGACTTTACGCGCCCGCTGGTGCAAACCTCTGACATCATCTGCATTCCATCGACCACGAGAAAAGTCAATCGGAAGAAACGCAAGTGCTGGCTGTCCAGCTTTAAAGACAGCGATCATACTAGCCCTACTCCCTTGAAGCTCCGCAAGCGGGATAGCCTCATCAGCAAATCGCCTCTTGGTCGCAGAAAGAGCTGAATTGGACATGCGGACTAACTTCTCGATCTGACCGAGGACCATGTACGATGTTGACTGGGGGAAGAGAAGTAAGCAGCATGCTAAGCCAAGACCGATGCCGATGGCTCCAGGCTTGACGAGAATAGCTGCAAGGTCGCCTTGAAACGCTGGGAGTGTCGGGCCAAAAAGGATAAAGATATCGGTGACAATCGTTCCAAAGATCTGCATAAGGACAAGCTTTGGATTCGCGCATCGCAGACGAGCCAGGACGTAGATGAACAAACAGCCCATACTGAAATACACAGCCGTGACTCTCGCATCAAGCATAAAACCCTCGTGGATCAAAATCTGCGCCTCCCACGCCGGCGTCTGTCCCGTCGTCTTTGCAATCTCCCCAACCTGCTGCTGCAGCGCCTCAAGCTTAGCCTGCGTCTCGGCATCAGAGCGCGTCGCTAGCGCTGCCTTCATCGTCAACAGACCCCAACACCAGGCAAGGCACATTCCCAGCAGCAGCGAAAACGCGGCGAGGAGATAGATAAACAATATACTAGCAGGCGGTACAGCGAAGAGGAGAATTGCGCCGAGGAATGTCGCTTGGCCGATTTCGACGAGACTGGGGTGGATAAAGATGAGGAGCATCATAACCCATATCGCGATCCAGCATCGAAGAAAGATCTTCATGTCGTGGGCGTTGAAGTGGTCCAGCCATGGCGGGAGTTTTCGCTTCGGACGCGCTTGGGCGGGTTCATTTTGGTGAGCTGAAGCTTCGTCAGAAGAAGGCATTGTTCATCACCACAATTGACGCGTGTTGAAAGGAATTGAGGTCAGTGAGTGAGGCCTTTTTGGAAGAAACAAATGGCAATTTGAGCCGCTGAGGCCGGAGCTAGAGGCTGGAACTTGGTCTGAGTAAGACTTGACTATGACGTCTGTATGGAGAAGGTGAAACTCTATTGGTGAGACTAGTCTGAATGTCGTTGGGAGGTATTGAGGACCTAACGACTAACTAGATAAGCCGTTTTAACGTTCATTCTACTGCTGAATAGACTATCTATCTCACCATTCTAGATTGAGTCTGGCCAACGTCTTTAAAATCTGCTTCAATTTCATATGCCGAAGCTGTGATGAACCTCGGCGTGAAGTGGAGGACGGGAGGATCCATCTTAGCGCGAGTTGTTCCATCTTTTCAGCTGGTGGAGTTGAAGACGGTGCACTTAACGATGCCGTAGCCGAGAGGACCAATCAAACGATCAAGCAGCACTGGGGGCACCGAGAGAGCATGGGACTCACTTTATAAAGCTATGTTTTTACCAATGTACTGATCAGCTGCCGCTGGTAGTGTTTCTGAACTTATCATATTTGACGACGGGAGTTTAATTAGATAGTAACTCATTGTGCATAACGCTAGACATTGACGATTCACAAGCCGAGGATAACGAGTAAACGAAAAAAATACAAGAGTAATTACCAGAATGCAACCCCAATACATCTCACACAAGACCTGTAAAAGCTCGCCCAGCTATTGAAGTAGATGCATTATCGTATAGATAGTTCTCAATTAAAATATTAAAAGCCCTAAAGCTATCCACAGACGCTTTGCAGGTCGACCGCGCAGGATACCCTTCTCTTCTGCGTGGTGTTCTTCGACCAGCCTTTTGCCAATCTCACATAGTTCAGTTGAGAACCATTCTAGTAGATTCAGGGACGCAGCATTTTCGTTGAAAATAACCGTCAAACCGTGGAAGCGTGGTCTAGCTGAAGACGTTGATGATGCACGGATGATGCGCGGAGACTTTAAAGAAAGAGGATGAGAAGGTATCCATCCCAGCCGGGTCGTTTTCTCAATGCCCCACTCACGAAGGTGGAATAGCTGTTAATAGCTTTGTGAACAGGCAGATCTTCCAGAATGAATTTGTTCCTGGCCCATGATCGGGTCGATCTCGATTTGTCGGTAAAGCTGACGACTAGCCTTATCTCTGAATCCTTTTCTTACGTAGCTCTAGGAAGTGTTTAATTCCTAAGACGATCATTAACCATGGGGAAATAGATATCAAGAGGTGAAAGCGAGGTTCTGGGCGTAGAACTTCTGCTGTTGTCTTGTCGAGATCACTGATAGCACTCAAGCCCTGTGACTAAGCATCTAACGGTCGTTGAATTCCATTTCGGTTCATAAACTCTTTCAGAAGACCCCCATCGTTTTTTTCGTACTCATCGATGCTGTCGTAGTAGTATGTATTGAGGAAGCCTGAAACTCGTTGGTTCAGTAGATAAACGAACCTGCGTAGTACTGTTTGCCGTGTCCTAGTGATTGTGACATTTGCCCCTCCACGTTACGTTTGTGATCACCAATTATCCTGCGCATCGCAGCACTCATCTGCCCCTCTAGTTTGCTGAAGTTAACCTCCAGTTCACGAGGAAATCTTGCCTGCGGTGACTGGTTGGTGTACATGTCGTCCAGCCGGCATAGGTGTCGGACAGAACGCTCCTTAACCCCATAACTCCCAGGCAAAAGTTCCAAGCAGTTCACGACCTGGTCGTCGGGGTATTTTCCTTTTTCGTGATGGTGCTTTTCACATTTCAAGCCTTTCGTGGGGGCCTTGGGACAGCTGAAAGGATGGCCGAAGTTCTTCAGGATGAACTGCGGGATGAAGTGCTGATAATGCGGCGCGTCGGACGACATGGCAGCCGGTCAAATCACGAAGTGATCTCGGCTATCGCGTTACTCTTAATTTTTGAGATGTGCTTTAACTGGGCTAGACTTGTAAATCTGAAACTGAAGCCAGGTGAGAAAAGGAAGCGCGTAAGCAGTGCCGTGTCTGATTGGGGACTAACAACCTCAGCCGCAGTCTAGATTCAAGGCGGGGTAATAGCTCTTCCACCAGTCGCTCAGCCAGTTACTAGGATTAGGGGTCTTCAAACCGCCAGCATCATCGAGAGATGTGTAACATGATGCAGGACTAGAGGCACAGAAATAGTATCACAGTAGAAGCTATTTACAGTCCAAGGTGGGGGCGAAAATCCTCATAAGACGGCGTACAGATTACACCGCTTGGCTCTATAAGTATTGAGCATAATATCGTGGAAAGCTTAAGCTTAAGCATATCATTAACCTTGCAACCCTGGTTAAGTCTATCTATCACTGCAAAAATGAAGTTTACACTCAGTATCTCCGCACTTGTCGCGTCTGCCAGTGCGTGGACCATGCAGTTTGACTGTCCAAGAGGCTCTGGCTTTGAGGGGTTCTATTCTGGTTCAAAGAACAAAGGCTGCACAAGCATCCCGACTTGTACCAAGGGCGATCATGTACGTTTTTCTTACTGGACCTGTCGAGTGTCTATTGGCTGATTAACTTCTTGTTAGATGGTCTGGGGTAACACAAGAAAGTCCAATTGTGTTCTGAGACTGTACGCTGCTGCGCCGTGTGCCGCTGAACAGGAGATTGGCCATTCTAAGGAAAATTGGGATCACAAGTTTGGTCAACCTGTTTTTGCCTGGGGAGTCACAAACTGTTAATAACAGCTGTTTCTGGCTTAGGCAGAAAGGGTTCTCAACAATATGGTGTCTTGTACGGTTCCCCAGATAGCTATTGAAGGTATATACATGACATGGTTTTTCTAATCGCCGCTTCGCGGAATTTAACCAGCAAAGCTCATCATATACTCTTGACTTGATACATGATATTAAGTGGTGCACTGAGAGTAGAAGTCGTTGAGCGCCTTGCACGTTCCAGTGGCGCAGCACTTTGGACCGGTCCAGGTATTTCCGCCGCACTGGGCCCAGAGGAGAGCGCACTGTCTTAAGTCAGTATTACTAATTACTAATAGATAGCAGTGGACACTCATGGACATGTGACTTACCTGGCCAGATGGTTGAGTCGACACGGGAGGAACCTGTGTAGATGACGCTCGGGTAGAGGTCTGTAGAGTCGTAGTGGGGTCGCTGCCGCCACCGTCACCGCCAGGGGCACCGTTGCAAGAGAACTTGAGCTAAAGTTAGATATCACAACATAGTCTGGGAGAGTTCGTTGTTTCACATACCACTGCAGGTCCAGGAATGGTATAGCTATTGAAGTTGGAGTAGATCTGGGAAACCAAGCGTTAATAAGCTTCGCTATCACTCGGGTAGCATAGTGTCTTACGTTGGCAGTGTATCCAGGGTCGGTATCCTTGAAAGCACCAGGAATTTTGACCTGGTTACTGGGAACAGTGCTGCCTCCACCAGTAACACTAATCTGGGCGCAGCTGATGTAAAACTATGATCCCTGGCGTCAGTTTCTCTGCAGATGAGACTGCATATTGGTATCTTACCTGAGGAATACCCGCTGGCCAAGGATTGTGAATGCCTAGACTCTGGATGCGAAGAAGATATTCACCATTGGCAATACAAGTGGGAAGGTTGAAAGTGTAGCTTACTAGACAGTTTGTAATGTCAGATTGCGGACAGAGAGCTTCAAGACGGAATAATGACTTACGGTACATAGGCCAGGTTGAGGTACTGCCACTGAAGGTAGGGCCTGTTCATGTGTTGTTAGTCGTCCTTCCGTTGAGTTGATTGGCGGCAGCATACCCCAGTCCTTGATCTTGAACCAGCCACCGCTTCCATCGTACGAAGAGGCAGAGCTAGGGGCTTTGGACATATACACAGAGATCGGTCCTTGGTGGTAGACGGCAGTGTCGAGTGTGAAAGTGATCGAGTCGCCAGCCTTGACACCCACAGTCTGGGTGTTGGTTCCCGAGGTGCCGACATTGCATCGAAGGTCGTTAGAAGCCAGGTCTAATTTGACAGAGCTGTTAGTAGACTACTCCATGAACGCTCTTACTAGGCAGGAGATCAAGACATACCAGTGACGGGAGAGTTGTAGTTCGTGTTCTGTCGAATGTACTGAAAGACAGGATATTTGGTCGACCCAACACTAAGCTGCTGGAAGATATAATGAGCAGAGGCGCTCTGCACCAAGGCCACGGCCGCGGCAAGTGAAGTAGCGATTTTCATGGTTATGTCTCGAGATGATGCTGGTTGAGACTGGCCGATGGAGGTGATGCAGGTTTAGGAGCGAGATATAAAAGAATGCTGCGGGTCGAACGGCACGGACTTGTGAGTGATCACGTTGCTGATGGCAGTTTGAGTGTCGCCCAATGGGAATGATATGATGATCCTCCATTATAGCTCCGTTATAGATTGAGTGATCTCGATGCGTCAACTGACAACGCTGTCAAGTTCCGACAGCCCAAAAGGGGAAATGATACTGGCAAATCTGGAATATGGCAACCCACAACGTTCTAGAGATGGGGTGTAATGCAGACCATGGTTGTGCCTCTCGATTGCAAGTACAGGGACGCGCGACGGTTGTCTTGCGTCAGGGCCCTCCGTCGTACAACTGATAGCTATTATTTAATCAAGCGGCTTGCTGCACGATGCTGTATATCATTTTAGTCTTGGAACTTTCTAGACTAAGTAATTGGAAGCGTATTGAAGCATAAAGCACCAGTGTTTCGGATCTCGCTTGCCAGGTCGTCGATGGATTCACCGGTTAAATTTCATTTCGGAATGTCATCCTCCGTTCTCGGATCCGGGAACGTGGGGAACCAACAATGTAACACTCGTCTAGACTTTAGGCATTTCTTGCTCTGTCAAAAAAGCCACAAGGTCTATTTCTATGTTCTCAAAGGAACGATGTCTTATCTTCTAACATGTGTCGTATTTGAGACGGTATCTCGCTGCTGTCAATTCTATGACTCTCTATGGCAATCTACTTCCTAATTTTTACCTTATATCGCCTCTAGGTTAATTAATATATCGCCAGTCTTTGTTTAGGCAGAGCGTAACGACCGCAGATGTCGTTGAATAAGGTATAAGGTTGCATGCAGCTGGCGCTCTGCGGTTTAGCACGATGTGTCCTGCTAACCCAATTTGGAACGGGTAGTCACCTACACCAAAGTTCACTCAAGTCTCGAAGAACAGTGAATGACTGAAGATAATCAAGCCATGGTCGATAATGTCTTGGATGGTACTGAAGGGGCCTACGTCCTCCTGGAACCAAGACGACTCATTCTGCAGCCCCGCCCTGACGATCTGCGTAACAATGGCGATCTCCAAGGTAGTTTGAGCCAATGAAGGGACAGGACAGTCATGTCCAGGAAGAAACACCAAACCCCGCATCGCGCCACCAAATAAAGTGAGTCATATCGGTCGTGACTGCTGATAAAAGGCATTGCTCTTCACAAATATTGAATGAGGAAGAGACACGCCCGTGATCCTATCTACAACCAACAAAGCCCTCATCAAGCATCCTCACCAAGTTCCCTGCCTCATTTCAGCTCCATATCAGGCTACCTCCAACAACCAAGACACCACCAAAATGGTAGAAGGAACCTCACCTCCCAGAGAGCTTGATCTTGTCGGCAAAGTCGCAGTAATAAGTGGTGCATCGCGCGGCATAGGTCGCGCTATCGCATTCAACCTAGCATCGCGAGGATGCTCTATTTTGGGTACCTGTGTCAGTGACAAGGGAGTCGAAGCCTTATCAGCAGCCTTGAACGATGAAATCACCGAGCGCGTCTACAAAGCTACATCTAGGGAGCGTCCAGCAGGCCAACAGATCAAAGGAATCATAGCTGATGTCTTCTCCCCCGACTGCCCCAAAACAATTGCCGATGCCCTTGAGAAGTCCTTCGCTGGTCGCATTGATATCCTCGTCAACTCAGCTGGTGACCCGATGCCAGGAGTTATCGGCCAGATGGCTACAGAAGAGATCCAACGAAGCCTTCTAGGCAACATCCAAGCCCCAGTTCAAATCGTCGAAGAGCTCGTCCGCCGAAGGCTCTTCCAGCTCAACAGCCGAATAATATACATATACTCAGTCCGCTCACGCCTCCCATGGGCCGACCAACTCATGTACGCCGCTGGAAAATCGGCTGGCGAGTCATTGTGTCGAACATGGTCACAGGCCTTTGGTGGAAAGGACGAGCGATATGAATTCATGGCGGGGACTACTGCAAATGCTGTCACCGCAGGTTTGACGGAAACCGACGCTGTTATGGATTGTGGACCGGAGGTGGTCAAGACCTTTCAGGATGAATTCTTTCCCTTGCAGAGTATTCCCAAGTTTGGACAGCCCGAGGATGTGGCTGATGTTGTAGGAATGCTTTGCGGGAATGATGGAAGATGGATTACTGGATCTGTTATTAGTGCAAGTGGTGGGTGTATCAAGATGCAATGAAGCTTTAGCATATCACAAATGGAAAGATTATACAAATGTTTTTGCACCCTTTATTTATTGTGAGTGTACCAAAACAAGAATAATATGCTGTCGCTATACAAAGAAGAAATGACAAAATGCCACGTTGATGTACACGGGACAAGCAACGACTCGGCCAGCAGCTCCCAAAAACGCCAACCTTTCCATCGACTTAGGCTGCCCTTGACTGGAATGCAAAAGCCTCAGCAGCAAGAAAAGTATCCCGACCCTGTGTCTCCCTGATAATCCCACTGCGAACCAGAGTCTTCAGGACATCATGCACATACTGGCGATTATACACCGACTCGCCCAGTGGATTCTCCTCGGGAAGCACAGACCGAATCTGAGCTTCGAGAGTAGCAAGGTCAGTGACCGGAATATTGGCAACTTTGAAGAACTTGGAGTGGTTGGGGGAGCTCCACCCTTGATCAGGGCGTAGCGAGCATCATTCTGACGACCTTGAGCGGTGAGCCACTTCTTGAGGACAGGGTTGAAGACAGCAAGCATCCAGCGGCTAGGTACCTGATAGTCGATCTTGGGATTAAAGTCCAGAGAGGGACTGATGGCGATGTAAAGTTTTGCCTGGGGAGTGTTGGTCTCCATGTTACAAGGGATCTGTGTGCAGTCCGACATCTTGCTGGTCTGTCTGAAGAAGTATGTGAATGTGATGGGCAGAGAGAGTGCAGTTTGACGGTCCAAAAGAAGATGTGAGATGACAATGTGGTCAGTCAATAATATGACAAAGAATGCAGTTTGACTGTCCGATGAGAAGATGTAAGATGATCTGAGGAAGTCTGTGAATGTGATCGGTCAATAATGCGAGAGAGAGTGCAGTTTGACTGTCCAAAAGAAGATGTGAGATGATAATGTGATCAGTGAATAATGTGAGAAAGAATGCAGTTTGACTGTCTGATGAAAAGATGGAAGAAGATGATGTGATTGTGTTGACAGTGGACGATCAGGTTGTTCTTCAAAGTGTCTCGTGCTATACAAAGATATGTGAACGGACGAAGAATCTGCTACTGTTCTACGATTCTGAACGTGCGAACGTCCGGTCTTTATAGACACACTGGCCTATGCCATGAGAATCAAGCTTTCTAAAGCCTTCATTTTTACGCTGTCATATTGGCCAGATATCGTGGGATTAATGTCTAAATAGCATTCTATATGTGCTATTGGTAGCTGGGACATGTAGCTCAGAGTTTATGTTCAGCACGCAGAAGTTTATGGACAGACGAAGGTTTTTCTGAGCACATTTATGAGTCATTGTGGAAGAGCTTTTCGTAAAGGTTATATTCTGGAAAACAACAGTTTATCTTCGTTCTTTGCGTTAGCAGACCAAAGTTT
This sequence comes from Fusarium pilosicola, assembly GCA_020615335.1. NCBI lineage: Eukaryota > Fungi > Ascomycota > Sordariomycetes > Hypocreales > Nectriaceae > Fusarium > Fusarium pilosicola. Next base: position 35,406 of record JAGQDI010000020.1, on the reverse strand, counting down.
AAACTTATGGCCAGCAATTATCGGGCTTTGACGCAAAAGTAACTATCCGAAAGCAGCACTGATATAAAACTGCATAAAGAAGAGCCACAAATATTTACCAGACAAAGTTCGTTCCTCTAGAACCGCAGTCCTTCTGCCTACCTACGATGTCTGTACCAGAATTTGGATGTCTGCACAGCTCATCTCAAGGGCGGAAAAAATAGTTTCAGCCTTCTTATAGTTCAATATACGACCAACTACCAACTTTTGGAAGATACGAAGAACCCAATTGCGGTTGCACTCCAAAGTGTCATACGCGACCTCCGGGTCTGTAAAACTGATGATGTGATTCACATCGTCTACCTGAGCTTGCTTAAGGTTAGCAACCTCAAAATACAAGAGCTGTCGCCCTGGATGCTCTAAACTCTCCCGATCCCCTGTTACCTTTCGGCAGGGATTGCCTTCGACAAGAAGACCTTGTTCCATTACCCAGTGATTTGGGTGCTGCAGGGCGATGCTCCAGAGGTCACGATTGTCAAAGAACCCATTGTCAGAAGGCAGGTTTTGTTGCTCGTAGGATGAAAATTGGTTCACCACGATGTAGAGTTGAGTTCTTGAAGCACTTCGAGCAGGTGGCTTGGAACAGTCGGACATTTTGTGGGATGATTGAAATGGGTTGTAATGATGCGGTAGGGTTAGATGCTTAATGACTGGGCGGTAAGACTTGTGCTTAGAAATGGTGGTATTTGGCTACATATTTATAAACCCCCTTCCACGCTAAACACGTATCTTGAACTTTCCTTGCAACAATGAACAGGCTCTCCTATGGCTGTTGTTGTGAAGCCATGAGAAACTGAACAAACCAGCAAACTGTGTTCATTGTCTTTTCTACTGACATGCTGGAACATTCCAATGCGCGAGTATGAAGGTCTTTGTTGCTAGACTTTCTCTTTGTTTAGTATGCTTTGTGAGATTGATTGATTGATGCCTAAAGCTTATGACGCCTCAACGAGACATATCGTGCCAACACACTGAAAAAAAACTCATTCAACTTTAGCTTTTGGAAGGCAATATGTGCACAGATATGCTTTGTGAGACCACTCAGTTGCTTTGGCAATTTTACGTTTGTCGTGAATCAAAGCCCCTCTAAAAACGGATTACTAACCTGTGTCTTGCTGAGAATACCACCAACAACCAAACTCTGTAGAACATCTTGCACATACTGGTGATTGTACTGCAAATAACCTTTCATCTGAACAGCAGCGACAAGGTCAACCCGAACTTGAACCTCTCGTAAACAAGCTTTCGGAATCCTAGTGATCTCAAAGCACTTTACATGGTCACCAGGAGAATTGAAGTTTAGTTGATCTTGAGGACGTCCTTCTGGCGAGCTTATGTTTTTAGCCAGAGGTCTATGAGGTGGTTGAGATTGAAGCTCAAGATATTGGAGGCATGTGCAACAACGAAGAGCTGGGCATGTGAACTGATTCTTGGGTCGGTCTCCTTACGGGTTAAGATATGTGACGTTATGTTTGTTTGAGGTCGTTATAAGGGAGTGAGACGGTTAGTATTGGCCTTTGGTTCTATGCAGATAGATTAAAGCAGTAGCGTAGAAGGCGGCCGACTTTATTGCCATTATGGACTAGAGCGCCCAAGTAATTTAAGAGAAATAACTACTGAATGAACACATGCTGATAGGGTATATCATCTCACTGTTTGTGAGCTTGAACAGGCAGGCCAGTGATATGTCTTTCCCTACCATGAACAGATACATTCGTAAAAGCGCACAAAAACGGTGCTCAGGCGTAGCCCCAAGATGCCAGTATGCCAGCGTCTATCCGCGAGACATGATGCTATCTGTACATCGTAGACGGGCCACAGGTGGTTGGGTTCCACTTGGGGTAGGCGCGCCAAACGAAGCACCCACCAATTCGACCGTCGTCAGGAGGCACATATGCTTGATTTCAGAATCTGCCAGACAATAAATGCCACTACTGACCTGTTTTGAGGCCAAGGTTCTGGACTCGGGTTGCATGAGACCTGAGATATGCATTGCTCGATGAGGTAGGTGAGTAAAATTGTCAGTGCGCTTTTCACGGGAGCGGGACAATAGCGCCCGCGCCACAACCCAGGGGTCATCGAAGGAAGTATGAGCGCTCGGAACTTACATCCCAGCTAAAGGGGGCCATTTCCATCAGTGAACCTTCGCATATCCTATCAAAGTCCCCGTATGATGATAAACATTCTTGCTCCTTCATACGAGTCGGCTGATGATCGCTGCCGAGCCCAATACGACCTACTGGCGGTGAGCAGCCAGAGTGGGCAAGGAGAAACGGCTTGACAAAGTACTTTCCTTTTTCTGTTCAGCCGGCATTCTCAGCCCCTCTCTGTCTTAGGTGTATATGTTTTGGCTGGCTGAAAATCCAGATTCGAGATACTATGTGGCTGGCTGAGAAGCAAAGAATGGCCGAGAACCATTGCAAACTTCAATAATCATGCAGCTGGACCAGTCGAGATCACCTCCGCATAACGCCATGTCTCACTTCACGAGCTCATATCAACGAAAGGACAATTGCAGTGCTGCCGTCTTCATAATTGATAGCTCATTTGCCAGTGGAGGCTGGCTATGTGTTTACCTCTTTTTCACGCACCAGAAAAGATATATAACAACAAGCTCGCCGATCCAATTTCTCCATTAGTCTCATCACTAAATATCCCTCTCATCCCATAACCATCTAAACATCCTTCTACACTTTTCAAAACCATGGCCTCCGCCCAAGTCAACGGCTTCATTGGGATGCAATACTCCCGTGAAGGTAGCGACTACGAAAAAGGCGACTACAAGTTCTTCAATGAGCAGTATGCGACTTCATCGTACGTCGATGTACTTGATCCAAGCGGGAAACCACTTCACGACCTGAATCCGGCCCACATTTTCAGACCAAAGGATGATAACGACGTCAAGGCTGTTATCAAATATGCCGTTGAAAACAAAGTCGGCATCGCCATCAAGAGCGGCGGCCACCAGTACAGTGGCGCGTCTTCTTGTGGAGACAAGAACGTGCAGCTTGATCTCAGCAACACGTACAAGGACTTGAAAATCATTGACAAACCCAAGATCAATGTCGCTGATGACAGAGTCCTTGTCTTTGCTGGTGTTAGCAATCAGCTGCAGGATTTCCTGGCCTACCTGACCAGCCACAAGCTATTTGCTCCCACGGGACAATGCGCTTATGTATGCCTCGGTGGCCATGGCCAGACCGGTGGGTATGGCCAGCTTGGTCGAAGCTTCGGTCTCCTTGGTGATTACATCGTCGACATTCGATTGATTGACCACAAAGGCGAGGTCCTACACGTCAACCAGGATCACAATGCTGAGCTTTTCAATGCTATTCGTGGTGGCAGCCCAGGAAACTTTGGCGTCGTTACCCACTACACTATCTCAGCGTTGAAGGCCAAGAGCTACATGGGAATCGAAAATACAATCAAGCCTCCCAACAGCGCAAAGCCCAAGACGTTCCATGGACCGCATGGAATCAAGGCTGCCTGGATTTTTGACGAGGATAGGCTCAAGACTCTACTGACCGCTGTTGCTGAGATGTCCGATCAGGGAACAAAAGCCCGCGGTTTCGACCTTTGTGTCAATGTTCTGAGCACGGACTTTGACATCGCCAAGTTGTTCCCGGCTCTCAAGGACGACGAAAACTGGAAAACGCTTCAAAACGCAGTCGACGGATTTTTACCTGATGCCGTCAAAGCTCTGTTAGATGGTAAATTGCCCCCTTGATCGTCCTCTACGCGCAATGGTGCCCTGTTGGCGATCAGCAAAAGTATGACGAAGACGTCGATGCGTGGTTCCAGCAATTCCGAGAGTTGGACCATTTACTTCTCGGTCGCATCCAATTCGACGAGTTCTCTGCAGACATGTCTGACATGGTGGGACACTGGTTGTTCCCCAAGCGAAGAGAGTTCCCGCTTCCGTACGTCAAACGAACATACGCTACCAACTCGAAGACTCTTGGTAAAGATGGTTGGGTTAAAACCCTCGTCGAGAGACTCAAACTGATCTGCGATCCCTATGAGAAGCTGGATGATGCGAACGAGAAGCCGGTGAAGAATCCACTCTACGACAATTGCAAGCTCTCAGCCCAGATCCAGTGCTTCGGTGGAGAGAACTCTATGTTCTATAACAACCGCAACAATGGAGCTGCCTACAGTTGGAGAGATTCCACTGTTCTCCAGACTGTGGACTGTTGGTACCTAAACAGAGATCAGCCAAAATATGAAGAGTCACAGAAGCTCGCAAACAAGTGGCAGGCTGAGAATGACAGGGCCATGATTGGTGCCAACAGCTGCTTCAGCAAGACCGACAGGCGTGTTCTTTGGGGCTCTTGGGGCGAGTGGGATATGGCTAAGCCTGAGGTCTGGAAGACTTATTACGAAGATGAGGCCAAGTACCAGAGTATCGGCAAGGTCAGGGCTGCATGGGACCCAAATGGTACCTTTACTGCTAATCCATTTGCTGTTGCTCGCCCAAGTTAGGAAACACTCAGCTAGGCTACAATTTAATTCAAGAATTCTTTCATTGCGATCAATATCTTAGTGCCAGTGTCCTCATAGTCTCTGTCACATACAAAAACGCAGGTTGTGATAAGACCAGACCACTAGAAATAGCATTAAGCCAATATGTTGATTGGCGTCTCATGTAACACAAATACGTGTCTTCTCAAGTTTGGAGCGGAAATTGACAAACTTGGGGGCTATGTCGAGCTCTCATGCTTGGTATAAAAATGCTGCGCCAATGGATGGGCTTTAACCGCCAGCCTGATTGTGATGGAGGTGCATAGCCCCCGCAATGGCGTTGTTGGGCGTCTCACCGTCCTATTAAAGCCATCAGACCATCATATTATTGGCACACTGGTCTCACTACTGACTAAGAGCTGAAAACACTGCGCCTCATGCGGGTGAGCCTGAAAATATCTTGGCGGATGGCGGAATCAGCCCCAGAGAACGGCCAAGTTAGAGTGCCAGGCGACTCGTCACGGACTTGGAAGCAAATCTGCTGGCGATTCGAACAAAAGCTCTTCCACCTTGACCGAGATACAATGGCCGAACTCGCTCTGGGTATTGCAGGCGTTGCTGGCACAGTTGACGTCTGTATCAAGTAAGAATACCGCCTGTCGGCACTTGCAGTATTTTTGACATTTCTAGGTTCGGGAAATATCTTATCAAAGCCTACAAGGACTATGGGCAGGCTAATGCATTGGCCTACGAGCTGTCAGTAAGAATTCAGGTTTGCTGGTCTCGAATTGCCAGCCAGCTAGAGATCGTCAAAGAACTCGAGGGTAGCATGACCGAGGATCAACGGGAGCTACAGTCGCACATATTACGCATCTTGCAGTCCAAGCTTGAAGCTGCGACAATTGTCATCTCCAAGCCCGATAAGCATGGTAGCTCAAGATACAGGGCTCTGCATTTCCTCAACCTACGAGAATCCCTTGAGAGCACTGTTGCCGATCTTGAGTTTTGGCAAAAGCGGTTTGAGCCTTCGTGGTTCCAGATTATAAAAACCGGCCCAACTAACACTGAAAATGTGTTGAAAAGGGCTACTCTGACCAACCCACGAGACCGAGGGGAGCCGGCTCGCGAGGGCTTGAAATTCCGCGAAGCCTTCAACAACAGCGAGACTGTGAAGCTAGCAGAAAAGGTACTCGAGAACCTTGAAATGCAAGTCATCCCGTATTGTGAGACCGAGCTTGCAGTCAAACAGAAGGAGAATAAATACTTTATCATTGATACGGTTTCTCGGGATACGGTTGCATTGAGAGATGCCCGGGAGCTTGCATCACGTCTCCGAGACTCGAACCCTTCAACGTTCGGGACCTTGAAATGCAGAGGAGTTGTTCAACCTGCCAGGGAGCCGTCCTTAAAGTTTGTCTTTAGCGTCCCTGACGGGTATTCCAGGGTCCGGAGCTGCAGGGAACTTCTCCTCTCCGGCCCTACCAACTCACTCACCACTAGACTCAAAATTGCAAGGCAGCTTGTCACTGCAGTTTATTACGTTCATTTATACGAATTTGTTCATAAGAACATCACGCCGGAGACTATACTCATTCTAGAGTCTCCAAACGAAGAGCATGTGCAAATGCTTGTGTGCCTCGTTGGTTTTCAACTTTTCCGGTATGCTGACGCTCCGACAAACACTTCCAAGACCAAGGAAAGAAGTCTGGTGTATCAGCATCCTACACGCATTGGGGATAAGACTGTGAAGTTTGTAATGCAACACGATATATACAGTCTTGGTGTTTGTCTCTTGGAAATTAGCCTCTGGCGGTCGCTTGTTGAATCTCACGGTGCTACTTCTACGCTATCACCAGTGTTCACTAATGGCGAAGCATTTCTGTCGGAACTAGGCCCACAAGCTATCAAAGAGCAGTTGATACACCTCAGTCGTACCGAGCTGAGAATGTGCATGGGCGATATATACAGTACGGTGGTCGAGACCTGCTTGACGTGTCTGGACGAGGGCAACATAGGCTTCGGTGACCCCCAAGCCTTTGATTATCAGGGAGGAGTTGAGGTTGGGTCGCAATATGTCGAAAGGATCATGAACCCAGTGGGCGAGCTTTGTTTTTGATAGTAATCTGTAGATATGGGACGAATAATTGAAAGTTTACTTTGCTTGATTTATTATGCGCCTTGACACCATCAGGAGTCTCTCACACGGTTTTTGGTGACCAATCGTGTGCCACTGTAGTAGGCTATGCTGCAGGCGGAAAAAGCTATAAGCGCTCCGAAGCGAAGCTGATCACTGAAGCCTAAAAGTCAGGCTCTGTGGCTGAGTGACTGCAGGCTGACCTTCCCCTCTCCAACAACAACGGCTGATTGAATTCAGTTTCTCTTTATTGAATGAGAGTTCGATTCTCTAGGTGATCCAATCCGATATTCATGTACTATCACATTCCACGAGTGCCAACATGGATGGATCTCTTTCAGACCTCGTTCATGACTACCAACTAACCACGCGTTACGAGGGTGTCTTCACTATTCACTACCATCGTGACCCAGATGCACCTCCTTCAGCCCCTCACCGTCAGGAACGCTGGAAAAAGGTTCGTACTCTTGGTCACGGTGGCCAAGGGGATGTTCTCTTGCAAACATGCATTAATGGAGGCCGAAGCATTACCAATCGCGCCGTCAAACGGATTCGACTGGAGAGTGCGCATTCCAAACGATACTACAGACGCGAGCTCGAATCCATAGTCAAGTTCTCCCATGAAAAGGTAAATCAGTGGGCAGTCCCCTGCAAACACATCATCTGTCGACACAGCCTTCTAACATATTTCAGTACTCTCAGTATTTCGTCAAGTCACTCGGATGGTATGCGACATCGAATAGGCTGTACATAGCTATGGAATTCTTTCCTGATGGGGACTTGTATGCCTACATTCGTGACCACGAACGTTTAGCAGACGATGAATGCAGCCACATTATTAGTCAAGTCCTGTCGGGTGTCGCCGTTATGCACGAAGCAGGATTTGCCCATCGTGACGTGAAGCCTCAGGTTGGTATTGAACCAATATTCTGACTATGACATCTAACTTGTTAGAAGAATATCCTGGTCTATAAAAGTCCACAGGATCTCGCTCCAAGTTCTTGGTGGGTAAAGCTTGCTGACTTCGGTATCAGTAAGAAGCTAGGAGCTGAGACGACTGAAACAACCCTGGCTCCAGGGACCCCATTATATATGGCTCCCGAGCTCCTCAAATACGACTCTCGGAGCATCCCTACCGATAATCACTTCAAGGCAGACGTATGGGCTATAGGAATAACTGCTTTCTTCATTCTGACAAAAGACGTGCCATTCAAACGTCAGGCTGCAATATTGCACTACGCAGGGAATTTAGAAGGCCTTTCAACTATTCTTGCTGATTGCCAAGTCACTGGAAATGCTCAAAACTTTGTCTCCGAGGTATTGAACACCCAACCGGACGACAGACCTGACGCAGAAAGGTTAAAGCAACATGCATGGATTCGCCATTGGCTGCCAGAAATTCCAACGCCGGGGGCATGCAGCAGGTAAGCTTTAAATCCTCGATTTTAAACATAGTACTGACCTTCAAAGGCAGTTTACAATTTCTTCCTCTCGAAGTTCTCTTCTAGACTGCACAGAGGTAACAGAGATCTCGACGCTGGCCTCACAAACCGTTTCGCAAAGATGGACTGGCGATTTCCATGATCTTGGCAGTTTGCCCAAGGCCCCAGATCAGATACAGAACATATATAACATCCCTTCCAGGGTTGGAGAAATTGAAACCCCGATTGCAGAGACACAATGGATTATCCAAAAGGAAAATCCTAGACCTGCAAGCATGGGTAATTTGATACGAAATCCACATAACCCTGGAATATGGCGAGACGTTGATATTTTACAACAATTCCGTGGTTGCATTGGCACTGGAGATATCGACATGGTTCGGTGGCTTGTAGACTGTGGAATTGATATTAATGCTCCAGATGAAAATGGCCGAACACCATTGTACCTGTCGGCTACCATTGGCGATGTGGAGATGGTCCGTGTATTGTGTGAAGGGGGTGCATTCATCGAAACAACAAGTGAAAGTGGCCATACACCGCTTCAAGTGGCGGCGATGAAAGGTCATACAGAAGTGGTCGAGCTCCTGCTTGAAAAGGGTGCTGATATTGAGGCAAGCGATAGCTATGGCGGTTTCACCCCTCTAGGCCTCGCAGCAAGCATGAACCATGCTGCTGTCACGAGACTCTTACTTGGCAAGGGGGCAAAGGTTGAAGCAACGAACCTGGTTGGGCATACACCACTTATTTCTGCTGCAAAGAGTGGTTCCGAGGCTGTGGCAAAGCTTCTACTCCAACACGGTGCTCATGTTGAAGCAACCGACAAATCAGGTAGTACACCGCTCATCTGGGCTGTAAGAGCTGAGTCAGAAGGTGTTGTCCAGCATCTTATCTATCACGGAGCCAATGTCAATGTGAGCGAGTACTCAGGCTTCACGCCACTGCTCGAGTCCAGGAGAAAAGGCCACGACGCTATTGAGAAACTATTGCTTCAAGCCGGTGCTCGTAATCGCATCGATGGCAGCAGCCCAGTATTGACTTCGTCACTCCATGAAGCTGCACAGCGCGGTTACTACGATCAGATGATAATCCTTCTGAGGCGAAAGCGTGCAAATATTGAAGACAGGGATGACTTCGGGCGGACACCGCTGATTCTGGCTGCAAGGGAGGGACACATGGACACTGCATGGTTATTGTTTTCGTATGAGGCTAAGATGGAAGCACTCGATCACTCGAATCATACTCCTTTGATGGCAGCTTCAGACCAGGGCCGAACGTCTATGGTAATCATGTTGATCAGAAAGGGAGCAGATGTCTTGGCGCGCGATATTGACGGTAACACAGCGATATCTTTGGCTTCACGAAAAGGACACCTTGACACGGTTGCATGTTTGCGTAATCGCAATGCCCCAGTTAATGATTGCAACAATAGTGGCGAGACACCGCTGATCTTGGCTGCTAAGGGTGGCCATACGGACGTGGCCAAAGAACTGCTTGTCGCTGGTGGCGACATCAACGCCAGTGACAACAAAGGATTTACTCCGCTGATTATGGCTGCAGAACAGGGGCATATCGAGACAGTAAGACTTCTGATTGAGCGTAAGGCTCAACTTGACAGCACATCACTTGGTGCGCCTACAGCTCTGATGGAGGCCGCCAAAGGAGGCCATGAAGCCGTGGTTGAAGTCTTGCTCGAAGAAGGTGCAGCGATTGAAACTAGGGATGTTTCAGGGGTTACGGCGCTGGTCCATTCTGTGAAATGTAACCACGAAGCGGTAGTGGCGCTTCTTCTCCAGATAGGAGCCAATCCTGAGGCTGAAGACGGACATGGCGAGGCTTGCTTGATGATAGCCATAAGGAACTGCAACAAAGCTATTATAGATATGCTTACACAGCACGGGGCCAAAAAGAAAAGCTGGCTATATTACCGGGCTCGTATGTCTTTAGGCTACTGATGTCATTCTCGGTGGCTCATCTACATTACGGTGTATGAGTTAGCATTAGTAGTATTAAGGATTCATTTATATAAAAGGCGAACAACGCATGGCGAGTTATATATAGATAAGTTAAGGAAGTTATGAAATCTCATTTGCTGGAAATCTCAACAGAAATCTCCGTTTCCTGTTTGAGGGCCCCGGAAGTAAACAAGGCCAGGGTGCGATCGTCGGGCCTGTATTGCAACAAGCTGCCACTAGGCAGAACTCGAACGTCGTAACCGTTCGGAAATGTAGAAGTAGGCAGAATGATCTCAGTCGGTGCATCGCTGTTAGGATCGCTTGTGAAGTTCAGCTTGAAGATAGCCGACGTTTCATCAAAGCCGAATGAAGTAGGTGCCCCGGCAATTGCTGCTGGATACGCACGACTGTAGTGCTTCTGTAGTTCTGGATATGGCTTGCCCGATGTCCCCTCATACAAATTCTCGTATGCCCATCCAATCCAAGATACCATGTTAGCATCGGCTGCTGCCATGGCTTCCGCTAGGCCGGCCATCTGCTTATCATCACCCATCCAGAACGTCAACTCCGTAAGGACACCTGCAGTCTTGAGTCGAACATTGTCCTTGTGTCGGTTGTAGAGTGTATCTTTTAGCGGGCCCAGTTGCGGGGGTTGTAGTAGTGGAATGAATGCACTGTCTTGGACCCGTCACCGAGAGGTACGTTATTGAATCCAGAGAGAACGTCAAAGGTAGCGCCCTCAAACCAGATAAGGGTATCATTGTCAACAGCACGGATTTGTTCCGTTGCTCGGTTCCAAAGGCCTTCCAAATTCTTGCGGTCAGCAACTCCTGGTACGAGCAGTGTTGGATCGGCGTATGTGTCGCCAACCCAGGGTTCGTTGAGAAGATTGTACCCCACGACATTAGTGGTGTCCACATACTCCGAGGCCAGTTTCTTCCAGTAAGCAGCGAATGAGTCTCCAAGCCCATCAAAGTTGTTGTAAAGTCTACCAAAGGCATTTACAACAGCCACGGATAAGTAGCTCAAGGACCAATCGATGGTATTGCACTGGGATTGAGGTGAAGGAAAGCCATCGGCATCCGTGGTAAATGGCTTGAGCTTCTGAGGAAACGGGAACCTTCTGAATCCTGTAATCCAATCCTTTTTAACAAACCACTAACTTGATGTTATTTGATGTAAGACTGAAGGATATTTTCGTTACTCACGTCAGGTACCCCATGACCGCAAAGTTGTTTAGCCAGTACATCTTGATGCACATCCACCAGCACATAGATACCACGTTCTTCTGCCAGTTTTGTCTGCTTCTTCATGATATCCAAAAACGTCTGATTGTACTCGCCACGAACTGGCTCAGCACCTGCCCAGCTGTGACCAAGACGGACAATATTGAGCCCCAAGTCATGCATATTCTGAACATCTCGTTCGCCGAATGAGGAGACACCTGGAGTCCACTCAAAGGGGCCTGTACCACGGTTCCTCTTTCATGACAACATTTGTTCCGTGGAAGAACCTAGTTCTTCCATACTCGTCAATGATCTGGTGAGTATCCTGGTTCACATGCTTGATCCGGGCCATATTTGGATGAGTCTCGTACCAGCTCTTTGCATCTTGCGCTAGAACTCTTGGGATCTCGGTGCACGATACGGCCAAAAGCCATATCGCTACAGAAGCGGAAAGCATGCTAGTGATGATTGGAACGCCTCGATCTGTGTGCTAGAACAATATCTGACAGATTTAGCCACAAGACAATTGACGATAAGAATTGTAAGCTGCCCTGAATGGGAAACAATTCATACATGCACAACGAGAGCAGGATTTCCATTTGATCAAGCAGATCTCCTCCATTTTGTTGTTATCTATTGCTTGGGTCTAGGCTAGCCGCATCAAGTAGGTATCTCTTAATAGAACCAAATATTGCTACTTGCAGGAGGGGAAGGCAACTCTTCTCCACATCCATGTTAGCAATTGCTACCAAATCCGTCCCAAAACCTGATCTACAATACCAAAGAGGTCGGCTTAATGCCCAATTGAGGCGTAAACAGTTCCTCGTGAACATCTTCCCGAGTGTTGTACCGAGGTTCAGTCATTTGACACCAGCACGTGAGAGGAGACACAGCGAGTTCTAATGCCACTTAGATTTCTATGCTACAGTTACAGTTTCTCTCAGAAGTCCTTTCCAGAACCGCGCTAATTACCTCCAAGTCAGGAGGATTTATCGGGAGCATTGTAGCTCTTGCTCGAGGTGCCGATGCAACATCTATTACTATCACTACAGATGGATCTCTGTCGTCCAGCTTTTCTAGCGAGGCATGATAAATTTCGACTACTCTCGTCCAACCAGTGGATACCTCGCTATATTCTCTACCTACTACTCCAAGGAAGTATGCAATCCAACGAGGTTCTCCGACAGCTCCCAAAGCTTTCGTTCAGCTTCCTCATCATAGATCCATGCAGCATGCCCCAGTTCAGGCGATGTCGGTTCTACCCCCGGCCTCACCAGTTTCTCCTCCACAAAATCAGCCAAATACTTCCCTCCACGACCCTCCCAGTCCTTACTAACTGCAGCATACACAGTCGTAGCAGCACCTTGAGCTTTGTTCCGCATAAAATTCTTGATAGGTCCATCTAGGTCAAGTGTGTTCAGGTCAACGTGTTTACCCAAGTTGGTAAGTATATACCCGGGATGCACCGACAAGCCATGAATGCCTTGATCTGCATATCGCCTATGAAGCTCAGTCGCGAAATAGATATTCGCTGTTTTGGACTGAGCATACGCGAGCCAGGGATCATAAGCATCCTTCTCGAAGTTATAGTCATCCCAGCGTATACCACCAAAGCGGTGACCCTTTGACGCAAGTGAGATGACACGAGATTGGGAAGAAGGTGTGGTAGCGGCTAGAAGAGCTGGCTTGAGAAGTTGAAACAGAAGAAAGTGTCCAAGATGGTTTGTTCCAAAATGGGTCTCGAAGCCATCTTCAGTTCTGCCCTCAGGAGTAGCCATGACTCCTGCGTTGAGGATGAGAATGTTCAGCTTGTCAACCTTGGCAAGAAAATCTTTAGCAGCGGCTCGAACGGACTTGAACGAGTCAAGCTTCAGTTCGATTCCGTACAGGGGCCTCTGACTTCGCCTCAGGCCATGAAATGATGTCGTTAATGCCCTGCTCGATCTTCTCTGGAGATCTTGCGGTGATGTAAACCGTTGCTCCGGCTGCGTGGAGGGCTCGGGCAGTTTCGAGGCCAACGCCTTGATTACCGCCTGTGATGAGGACTACCTTGTCAGTGAGTTTGTTGAGAAGGCCTTCATCTTCGACGATCTGGAGTGCTGTAGGCCTGGCGTCACCAGGACCTTGGGGGTTTATATGAACTTGAGCGTAGCGAGACATGAATGAAATATTAAGGTGCTTGACTGGTAAACTTCTGAAGACGTGATGAGTTTGGGATAAAAAAGCCCGTAGACATGCTTCCCATAGCCCTTTATAATATTTTGGCCTCTAACTATTCTCCAGTCAATCATGGCGCCAGTGCCTGGCTTGGTCATCGGGCTCCACCTCTCGGCATTGAACTTGGGCCGGTTCAGGGTATGTACGGAGCAGCTCAAGCCAGAGCCACAATGGAAACTGCATACTATTGCACGGCAAGAGAGTAGTACCGAGTTTCAATGAGTCTAGTTTAGAGTTTGTAATATGCGATTGGCTGGATGATGTGAGCCATTTGGATGACCCGATATCTCCGGGCTTCAACATCACTACTCCACCGCCTTGCGCGATCGGATGGCTGATATCAGCCACTATGGCATGCTTAAAAATCAGGGAGAAATGGATAAGGCATTAGGAGAAATATTCTGATTGCCGCGCTAAGGTAATTTATTGAAAGACCTTGTCGTGCTCGCTTAGAAATCTGCCGTGGCTCCATACTCCGACAATGGTACTGTAGATGACAAACGCTGTATTATTATCGTACTTTAGTTTCCGTACTTGGCGAACTGCACTTCAGAAGACGCCGACGATGCACTTCCTCTCGGTACATGCTGCAAATCACTCGACCCCTCTCCCTCCAAACTACCTCTATCATGTACACCATGACCCGGATACCGCTCGCTATGGACTGTTATCTCGGTTGTCTTAACCAGACTCGACTCATTGCCAAAGACACGATGACTCTCTTCACCTTTCCCAACACGAACCTCATAATCTCCCGTAATTGTTCCTTGAGGCCCAGTATGCTTCCGTCGGTCGCGATTCAACGTCTCCAAGCCTACATCATCATGATGCGTAGCATTGTGACTGCGGCCATAAGAGCTCTCGTTTCTTCCGCGGGTAAGTTCGACGAGACGATTGAGGATGCTGAACTCGAGCTTGAGCTTGACGCTGTATACGAGTGGCTTCCACGCGGTCTGGATGTCGAAGAGGTTCGCGAACTCGAGGGCAAGGATGGATACGTCGAGGAGGATGACGAGGACGTTGACGATGAGGAGATGGTTCAGTACCATGCGTGTCTTGGTGTTGCCGACGCTCTTCTCTAGTCTGAGACGCTTGCTTGTCTCCCAGACGTAGAGACCCGAGATGATGAGCTCTTGCACAAAGAATACGCTAAGCTGGATCTTCTCAAAGACCTCGTATGGCTTTTGGAAAGGCTCCGGGTTCGATGATCCGACACCGTAAACAAGGATGATTACAGGGAGGTGCAGCCAAGTCGCATTGAAGATGATCATATACAACACCATCCTCAACCTCTTCTGGTTATGCATAACAATATGCAACCTCGAGTACAAAACAACAGACTGACCCGTGATCATAGTACACCACCCAATAAGTATAAGCGTCGAGTAGAGATACGTCTGCGCCGACAGCGACAGGTGCAGGATAAGGTATCCCGTTCCATTGAAGGCAATACCCCAAGTCGCGATGACTAAACTCCAGAAGCAAAGCCCACTTCGCCTCTTGAAGCTGCCGAAGATGTAGGCGTTGAGCTCGAGGACATTGTAGAAAGCGATGCTGATGAAGACGCAGATGACGATTGCGACGGCGCCGTTTTTGGTGTTGTCGGCCATGTCATTTCGGGGCGGTGATGGGACGGGGATAGAGATGGATCGGATCGGCAGACGGGGGATTAAATGAGTGAATCGAATGGAATAAAAGGAAGCGATACACTACTTCAGCAGTAGCTGGGATTTGAAAATGACAGAACCAACAGCAATTTGTTGGCTGCAAAGGTCTTAAGTAAAAGGCTCAACACCATCTTTTCTCAAGGCCCTTCTTGTCTCCCTTCAGTGGCGGTCTCACCATCCAGTTTCCTCCTTCCATATCACGCAACTGATAATTCCATGCTAAGCCCATTTCGTAGCCGGATCTTTTGCTTTGATAAAGTTCAAGGTTGGCAGTTTTGGCTAATCAAACTCAAACTCTATTTTTCTGCATGTTGGTCAATATCCCTGCCTCAGCTGTCGAAGGGGTACAGTACATACATGGGCGGACCCGACAGGTGTACTGTGATCGTCACTCTGCTGCTGTGAGGAAGAAGTAAAATACCAAGGGTATCGTTACCAGCGTAGTGGTAAAGATGAGATGATTCCTGAGACCTGACATTCGTTCTCCAGAATGAAAAGATCGTCAATTCGCCCAAGCATCATCTCGGAAAGTTCCTTCGCCATCTGCCGCACAAGTGCGTCACACCAGAATTTCACACCTACTCGATTGAGCAAGTCGTAATGTTCACAGCAGGGACTCTTTCCAAGCGCAAGCCACAATCTCAGCTGGTGTCTAAAAGACCTCCAATCGCAATGCTTTCCCATACACTCGTGTCCTTTATTCAGCGGCACTTTCGGTCGGTGATTAATAAAAACAACCCTTATTGTTGAGAAATGTGCCGCTGCCAAGGAACTGGAACCACATTATGTAGTTGTGGCGTGGCTGCAGGGTTACAGGAGGTTGCGTTGATGTTGGTCGTTGGTTCAGTTCGACATTGATTCCCCAGCTCCTGTAAGCAGGGTTCATACCGATTCTTCCAGGGCATTTCCCTTCCATTCTTCCGATCAGCCCTGTCCGGAAGACACGTCGAGATCCCCGAGTTAATCTAGAACTGACTCAATCGTAAGTTATTCTCCCCCTGCTCGACGGACCAACATCTGCTTTCCTTTCTTTTCCCTCTCGGCTAGAAACTCTAATAAACATGCTAATCTCCCCACATTCTACTACCCCGATCCCCAGTGCCGAAGCGCTGATTGACCCGCGTAACCCGGCGGCCCACGCTAGCTTAAGCTTAACGCTGCAGATCTTGCACGTTCTTGGAGTGCAACGCCGAGACAACCCTCGTTAATGCCTCGTCGCTGTCATTTCAGGCGGAGATGATGAGTTCGCGGCGACTGATTCATTGCGCATATCAAAAGTGTCTCACGCAGCTCCATCCATCCATTACAGCACCTGTCACACCAAGCCTTCGTTCGTCATGCCTTCTCCCATTTCTGTACTTGCTGCGGGGGTTCTCGTCCCCGTTTTGGGCGCCGTGGCTGCTAAGCTTCCTTCTACGGCTCAGATTATTGACCAGAAGTCGTTCAATGTCTTGAAGGATGTGCCCCCTCCTGCAGTAGCCAATGACTCTCTGGTATGTCACTGCAGCCTCGTTGCTGATTGTTACCAACGTTTATGAGTAGGTGTTTACCTGGCCTGGTGTGACTGAGGAGTCTCTTGAAGCGAAGCCATTTCATGTCTACGACGAAGAGTTTTACGATGTCATCGGAAAAGACCCCTCTTTGACCCTCATCGCGACGTCGGATACCGACCCAATCTTCCATGAGGCTGTCGTATGGTATCCTCCTACTGAAGAGGTGTTCTTTGTCCAGAATGCTGGCGCTCCTGCTGCTGGCACCGGCTTGAACAAGTCTTCCATCATTCAGAAGATTTCCCTCAAGGAGGCCGACGAGGTCCGCAAGGGCAAGAAGGATGAGGTCAAGGTCACTGTCGTTGACTCGAACCCTCAGGTCATCAACCCTAATGGTATGTTGAGCTGGTGATGCGTATTGAAAGACGGCTAACTCTCTGCCTCAGGTGGCACTTACTACAAAGGCAACATCATCTTCGCTGGTGAGGGCCAAGGCGACGATGTTCCCTCCGCTCTGTACCTGATGAACCCTCTCCCTCCTTACAACACCACCAGTAAGTCGCGTACACACTCGGAAGACAATTTCTGAAGCTAATCCTAACCAGCCCTCCTCAACAACTACTTCGGTCGCCAGTTCAACTCACTCAACGACGTCGGCATCAACCCCAGGAACGGTGATTTGTACTTCACCGATACCCTCTACGGATATCTCCAAGACTTCCGTCCCGTTCCTGGTCTGCGAAACCAAGTCTATCGTTACAACTTTGACACTGGCGCCGTCACTGTCGTCGCCGATGACTTTACCCTTCCCAACGGTGCGTGTTCCACTAAATGGTAGAGTACACGCAACTAATACACATCAGGTATTGGCTTTGGTCCCGACGGCAAGAAGGTCTATGTCACCGACACTGGCATCGCTCTTGGTTTCTATGGACGCAACCTCTCGTCACCCGCCTCCGTTTACTCCTTCGATGTGAACCAGGACGGTACTCTCCAGAACCGCAAGACGTTTGCTTACGTCTCATCTTTCATCCCTGATGGTAGGTCTCATCAGCTCCCCTGCGATGTAATGTACTGACCCTTCCAGGCGTTCACACCGATTCCAAGGGCCGCGTTTATGCTGGCTGCGGCGATGGTGTCCATGTCTGGAACCCTTCTGGCAAGCTTATCGGCAAGATCTACACCGGAACTGTTGCTGCTAACTTCCAGTTTGCTGGTACGGGAAGAATGATCATCACTGGACAGACCAAGTTGTTTTACGTTACTCTGGGGGCTTCGGGTCCCAAGCTCTATGATTAGAAGTGTTCGTTTCTCTACAATCACATGGTTGATATGTAGTATATACTTGATGTCCCATGATCTCAATCGAAGCCACGCTCCTCTTCCAAAGTGCGTCTACTTAAAGCAGTGTGACATTATCTACTGTGTTCATCTAAACTCAAGAATGTGAAAAGATTTCTTGGCTAAATTAGCCATGCAGCTACAGATTTAACCAGCCCGAGTCTTTTCGCTTTGATGCATCCGATCATACATGCGTATTTTGTAACCCCAATCTCACCTATACAGTGGTGGAAGGCCTCATTCTCTCTGACCCAATGAGCTTGTAGTATTTACGCCCAGCTGAAACCTGCATGCATATCCACGTCAGAAGTATCATCTAACATTGTCCCGACTCCCAGCATTCCATATTTAACCCATCGCCATCTCCTCTCGAAACTCTCAATCCAGTCAAGCATTTAATAGAGCCCAAAGAATCAATTTGGGAGATCTACCGAGTTGCAGTCACAGCTCTAGCCTATACCACGTCATGGTTGGCAGTGATCCCAATCCAGCTCCGCATGAGCCACATAGAGCTCGTGAAACCAGTATCACAGTCATGGATTTCGATGTCAAGGATCAAGATGAAGTCGAAGAGGCAGTGAACATGGCCAACAATTGTTATGCAAGCACTACCTGGAAAACACGGCTACAACCCGAGGACTCAGCAGTCTATGCTTGCAGGTGGATGTATGACAACAGTATCAGGTTAAGATTGAGGGCCATGCTAATCTGCAGCAGCCATATGTCAGATACTCATTTTACCTTCAGGTTATTTATGGCAAGTTAGATCTGGAGTTGCTTGAGCGTATAGTTGACTGTCCTTAGGATATGGTCCATGACCTCCTCCTTGACTACAGCCCTATTGACCGGGACAAGATTCTCTCTAGGCTTCGAAGAGTTCAGAGACGGCAGGAGATCAAGAGCCCACAAGGCCCGAACTTTCGACTGGTCTTTGTGCCTCTTTATGATGAAGATCAGGTTGAGAATATGCTGGGGATACCTCACTTAGAACAAGCCAAGTCCGATCTCCCGGCCTTTGTCGCCATACCAAGGATGAATTTGGACAAGCTGCGTCGTCTTAAATTCTCCGAGAACACATGCCATGTCAAATCTCTACTTCAGTATCATTATAAGTTTGGAATACACAATGACACTATTCAAAACCCCGATTTTGGCCTTGCTTCGAGCCTTGATGGCGTTCGTTCTCCATGCGTCGAAGAGGTGTGGTGTTTGGCATTTGATAGCAGTATGTCGGTGTCATATATCTTACCAAATACTTATCATATTTCCAGAAAATCTCATTACCGTCTCGTGGCTTGAGGCAGATAGTATCTGGCCAATATTAAGTCCAGGAACACAGTATAGCGAGCCTTGGACAGAGGTCCCGCGAATCGCAATTTCCGAATATTTCCAAAATAACAGAAACCTGCCCCAAGAGCGATACGCAGATCTAGCCAGTTCAAAAAAGGGCCTAGTAGTGGTGGATCTCATGGTCTTTTGCGGAATCCTTGGTCAAATACTTTCTGCTGTCGTGCCTGGAGGCTGGATGCTGGACCACCTGTTTCGAAAGGTGGAGAAATATGTTTTTGGGATCGATTCCTCGGACATTATAAGGATCAGTTCGTTCTTCGAAGTGCTTTCTCGATCCGTCAAGGTAAGCTTCGAGGAATGAGTTCACATCTGTTGAGAGTTTCTAACATAATCACCCGTTCGAAGGAGACGAGGACGAACGCAGGGGAGGAATGGTGCTTCAGTCCACTGAGGACGGTCCTTGGCTTTTCGCCGGGGGCTATGATGGAGAGCCCCTTCGAAATCTGTGCGCCCTCGATGAGCACATGCAACATTGGATCGAGGTTGAAAGAACGCCGAGGGGCCAGGCAGAGGCCTCTGAAGAGGTTGCGCAAGCTGTACGTGATTTGTGGCTTATCGCCGTTCTGTTCACCATGAACTTCCATCTCAGTCCAGACCGAGATATTTTCCAGCTGGACCGACTTATTATGTGGAGGAGAGTAGTCAATTACGTCCGCCACGGCTATAAAGCAACATCGGCCACGACTGAAGTCTTATATAGGCCTAATTTCGAAAGAAACAGACCAGAGACACTTCAAGATCTCGAAGATGAATTGGCGGCAGCCATTGCGTGTCTTAACAGATACCATGGTATCGCACAGTCAGAGCTCCAGGCTACCAGAGATGGCGAGAATAAAGAAATGTTCAGGAGTATACAGAGCTTTGGAGATAACCGATCCCTGGCCTGTCTGTTTCGTATGTGTACAATATCAACACCCACCCGGCTTTCCATAACCTCTCAGGATATCACGGATATTCTTGCTGGTAGAATAACGCGGCTCGTAAGTCTCTACACATATTCACCCATTTCCAGTAATTGCAGATAGATATACTTATCACTTCTTCAGGAATGGCTTGTTCGTGACTCTGTATCTCAATCACAGGTATACCAAATCTCCGCTATATCAGATAAACTGCGGATTCTTAAGGAGATCCTACATAGCCAGATGCAGGTCGTCTTACAGATAGCACAAAGTCTCGTAAAGGCGACAGCAATCTCCACGTCGGCCAAAGCAGGCGAAGGAAAAGAGCCAGAATCGACAGAGACTCATACATCGCCGGGTATTAGGAAGGAAGACTCAGGACGTGAACGAGTGACTCGGATCTTTAACTCATTACAAAAGAAATCCCAGCTCAGACACAGAAAGTTGGCCTATGATATCGAAAAGTTACAAGATACTACAGAGCGATTGAAGTTACAGGTACTTTCCAATATCTTAAGCATCACAGATGATACTAATGGACCAATCAGGCTGCTTTATTCATTAAGATCAAACCCGAGGACCAAAGTGTCGCTATCTACGTCTTTACCTTCGTGACCGTTGTCTTCCTCCCGCTCTCATTTGCAACAAGCTACATGGGAATGAACACGAGTGATATCAGAGATATGAAGCAAGGGCAATGGATATTCTGGGCCGTTGGAGGGGTACTGACGCTGCTGGTATTGCTTAGTGTTTGGACGATTGTGTATAGGGCGCCAAGATGGAAGAAAGCGAGGCAGACTCAGAAGCTTTTACATGTGAACTGAAGCTGAAGCGCCGGTAATGACCTATGAGATAAGTTTGGATATAGCTCTTGTCAAGCGAATGATTTATTCCGCTATTCCAAGAGCTTATTTTGTCTGTTTGGGCGAGAAGTTATTAAGCCCACTTGATTTAGTTACATGGACGATCGATTCTAGACTTAGCTTGTGTCATTTGAACGATATGCGGCTTCGTCAGACGGGGGAGTGCAGATAGTGTAAGGAAAGAAAAGAGTGGTCACTTAGATAAGCATTTGTGCATGTTATCAGAAACATGTGGCCAAGTGCCGACAACAGGAGCCGAGACAGAGTTTACTAATCTAGCTAAACTCATACAAGCGGCATGCTGTCGGGTCATGGGGTAATTCCTTCAAGCCACAGGCAAAAACCCCGACCTTAACTTACCCAGTGGCATAAGAAAACTGCCCAGTGGCCCGACTCGTCCCCCATACAAGCGTCGTAGCCATTTGATGCTCCTCCTGAAGACTTGCGATGGCCAATTGGGGGACGCTTCGGAGTCTGACCTCCAGCTCTGTTTTGGCGTTCTCTGCATCGCTGACGCAAAAAGTATCTTGCCGCTCCCCAGCTGATACAGCACAGGGTATTGACTCTACCGGTTTTACAAGCAAGTCAATGAATCACTGACAAGATAAATGTATCTTTTACATCAATCACTCTCATAACATCAATGTCAAAGGTTCTCTGGTGGTCTAGATAACTTGTTAGTTAGATAAATCTCGCAATTGCACACCACCACCAGCTATTTATGGGAGAGCTAAATGATCTAACTTTGTATTTATCTCAATTCTATCACACTCTATATCTACAAGAGGTCCGTAATATTGGCGCCAGCGTCTTGGACATTAGTAGCCCACTTGCCAGGAGTTGTCTGTTCAACGGATCAGTAAACATCGCAAGTAGCAGTCTGAGCGCACTCACCTGAAGGTAGAGAACACCATCTTCAACGACAGATTCGTTATAGTTGCCTTTCTTCAGTGCGCTCACAGTACGAAGGGCAATCTCGGCTTTGCTGACAACATCAAAGAACCCCTCTTGAAGCATGTCATCGCCCGGAAACTTCTGCCACTCTAACTGCGAGACAAGTCCGTTGAAGTAACCGTGAACGGAATTGCCAAAGTTGTTCTCCCAGTGCTTTATAAGTGTCGTGCCTGGCTTCTCGCCCTCGGCTTTGAGCGCTGCGTAGTTCTCTTCCAGCCGAGGGTCGAGCTTGACAGGTTGACCAAGGATCTTGGCCACCTTGGCTTCGATCTCGCCCTTGTTCGGATACCAATACTTGGCCAGTCCCTCCTCAGCAACGAAGCTCAACTTGTTTCCGCCACTGATAGAAGCATCATTGAGAGCCTTCTTCAGATTGTTATCAGCGACAGCTTCGCTGATGTTTGAGCCTAGACCGTTGGGAGCGACGAGGATCCGGAGCTTTCCATCCTTGATATCGCAAGAACAGTATTTAAAGGTTGCGGAAGGGTCGACTTCGATGGTCAGGACGTGAGCGGAGGCAAGGGTATTGACGTTGGACTTGATAGACTCCTGAGACCAGTCAAGGGAGGTGGTAGCTCGAGAGATATACCTAGGAAGTTATCAGCATTAAGGGGTAGACAGAAAGTTAGCTTTAGCACACGTACTCGTTAAGCATACTTCCAAAGCTGTTCTTGGCATACGAGGACTCTGCATAAGGATAAATTGACAAGGGATCAACATCGATGGTCCAGGGAACACCGAGGAGGGCCTTCGTGAGCTTGGCTTCTAGATTTGGCTTCTCTTCCTCAAACTGATCACGGACTTGTTTGCGTCAGCGGGAGAAGGCATATGTGCATAGTCGATTCTTACCGTTCTTTCGAACCATCAGAGATAGTTTATCAGCACGAGGAAGCGACATCTTGTCAGCAATATCACTGATGTTTGATACAATGTTTCGGAAGCTGTCCATTGGAAAAGAGTAGAGGTGTAGCGGATAGTGAACTGGTGTGACGGTCAGTGGCCAAGATGCAGACTTTATAACCTATTGAACCCGGACAGCGAAACCATAAGCAAGTGTTGGGTCGATGCAGAGAACTTAAGCAATGAAGATCATAGCCCAATCCAGGAATCGCCGTTAACAAACCAAGGTTTCCCACCTTTTCTTCGTCTCTACAGAATAATACCGACCAGTGAAATGGGTAGACGGCATACGTACCTGGGCTGTGCCAGCATGCGTTTCTGGAGTTCTCCCGGGAATAGAGCTAACTAGTGGCGATTCGTAAGGGGGCCAGCAAGGCGGAATTGATCCGCCAGATTATCCTAGTGTAGGGCTAGCCTGCAGCCACTTTTCACTAATTCGACGCGCTATTCCTACCGGTCTGTGGGCAACCAACGGTAGAAATCCTCCGCGTCTGCCGAACTTCCGCTCACGTGTAGTTGGGTGAGGTTTCTATGGCCAGGCTATCCGGAACTTGCGGCTGGAAAGTGGATTTGGAACTTCGGTGCAGATTATCACTGGCTAGGTTCGTATAACAAGCCACTCGTCGATCTCGCATGTATCAATGAGATAAGCTATCATCTCCAGCTAATTGAGGCAGCCAGATGCTCCATTTCGCTCCTTGTCCACCACTTTCAGCACGCATACCTGTACAATCTATGATCAGTAGAAAGCACAACGAGTCCCCCGTTCCAGTCATGGCGAGGTGAGATGGCGCTTCGGAAGAGTATATAGATGACCTCGCTGTCCGCAAGGTCTAACTTCAGGCTACAGATACAAATGGCAACACCGTGATATCTCGTAAGGAATCGTCCCAATCGGAATCAAGGATTGGTCTTACCGAACCTTGAACAAGCTTTTTAAAAAAAACAATCTAACACGTATTAGGCATGCATTGCGACATATCAAGCATAGTGGAACTATGCGGGGAGAAACTGACAACCACGGCCCTCGGGGCGAGAGATACCTATCTACCGCCAAATCCAGTTTTATGTTTTATTTCCCCCTTAGCGCGGTAAGAGACATCACGTCAGTCGCCCCAGATTCATCAAGGTTGCCAAGCTTCGTCCCTGGCTAGGCTCTCTACCTTCCCCTGTATCCGAGGAAGCGACGCCACACCACTGAAGCCCGCATATACCTTGTAGACTCGATATCGTTCCATGTTGCAGGGAAGCCGTAGTGAAATACCAAAAGGAGCCAAGCTCTCTGGGCTGGTTCAAGCTCCCAGCCAGATCAGATGGAGCAGGTCACTCTGATGTTTTGTTCTTATCACCTACTCCGTAGGAAACCTAGTATCCCAAGCGCAGTGAGGAATAAGAGGATTACAGAGTAGAGCGCATCAATTATGCGGGCCAGTCTTGATTACCCCTTCCACGCGCAACTATTCCGCCGTAACCACCGAGCGCGCATTAGGCCTCTTAGCCTTACGGGGCCGTCCGTATTCAGGGCACAGGTCCATCCGCCGGTGGCGCTTCAGTTTTATCCATGTTTGACACTTAACGCGGATGGCTGCCTCTTTAGACTTATTCCATCTCAATTGTGCCTAGATATCTCACCTCGTACTCTTGTCGGCCGACGAGACGCTGATCACACTGCCTTGCGGGCGCTCATACTAGCTTCTACTTTAGTCAATCGTCCAGTCGTGCTCGTGGCATAAAGCTTGTAGCCGTTCTAATTCCACTGCTTGCTCTACTGATTCCAGCTTGTGGATACCACGGAAGACGTCACAGCCTCGGATGCGCTCATTTTCAAGGCGCTTAGTATGTCTCTGCCATCGTGTCGTAGTTGGAAGCCCAATGAGCAATCTTGAGAGGGACATGTCCAAAACTCAGACTCAAATCTTGGGCGCTAGACGGCTTCTCGGCACATGCTCTTCAACATCAGTGTACACCGCCCCCTTCAGACGTAAATCTATGGGCTGACATTGACCTTAATGACGTGATCACTGCTTGACAGCCTCCAAGTTTCATCTACTACGCTTGTTAGGGTGAAACAATCGCTGAAGCCGGCCTCTTCGAGGGGTGTTCCTTCAGAGCTCATATCGCCACTGACGGTGCGGGCTCCGACGAGCTGTAGCGAATACCTGGAGATTTCTCTGGCGCCCTGCACAAGGAGAGCATCCACTTGTCCCTCGATAGACCCCGTCGATTCACCCTTCTCAGTAGCCAGAAATTCAACAATAAGACGTTAACAGTTAATTTATTGGGCCATTAGAGTCTCGGACAGCGACCAAATTCTCTCAGAGTCTAGGTCGTGCTTCGTGCTTGAGTTTGTGTCTATACCCCTGTTTCATTGAGAACTCTGTTCGGGACGAAGCCAGAAGTAATACGAATGGAGACCTACAACGACCTCTCAGGACATCACTGCTATCAACGCCAAGCCATGAAATATAGCCTCGCAATACAGTGGCACAGTTGTTGCGGTATAACCACACGAAGCCATAAAATGCGACAACGATACCCATGATGCTATTGAAAGACACTGCGATGGTGCTACCACTGACGCGATACACTGATCGGAACACCTCGAGAGTGCAAGTGTGAGATATACGGTAGTAGTTATTCATGCAACAAGCTTTGAAACATCCTCCACATAAGGAGCTCTTTTCTCTCTAGCAGGATGCAGTAGCTGAAGAAAAGCACATGAGATATCAGCGAAGTGTTCATCGGTCTCAATCGATTGATGCCAAAGAAGGGCCATACCCAAAACAGTGCCGTGAACAGAGTTTACTTGCGTCCCAATATCGTGGCAAAGCGTTAGCCACGAGAGGCACAAGGATCCCAGAGAGTTCTTAGTGCTATATGCCACGAGGGAATCGGGTAAAACGACCATTTCCAGGGGTATCCACCGCACTGACAACCGAAATTTCGTCGTGTTTTCACCAGTCAAAAGCAAGATCTTAGGCCATAATAAATATATTACCCGTATCTATTTATTGGCGTTCTTGACACTTGCGTCGTAGAGCTGAAGCCTTTTAGTCTTATCACGGTTGTCTTTCCCCTCCTTTTGCTTGTATATCTCATGACTATTTTGCAGAAGTAGATGATTTGTCTTGTCTGGCGAATACCTAAATTCCCCTATCCAACTTATTGAGGTTCCTCATGAACCTTTACCCAAACCAGTAATTCCAAATGGTTGCTTTGACGAACAAGGTCCATGCTACTAAAATGTCTAGAACGGGACATAAGATCATTCATGTAGATGGACATTTCTCCAGGATCATCATGAACACGAGTGGTGTATATGTGGAGAAAGCTTCATTCGTCTGTCACCATGGCCTGGAACACGATCTAGCCCTCGCTTCTACTAGAATTCCTGACTCCTTCCCTTGATTCAAGAGAGTCTACTCCAGCCAACTCAAGTTTCTATTGCCATAATAGCCGATAACATAACCTCAGGGTAACATGCCTCCGGATGCCAGGTGGTATTGGCGGTTTAAATTGCCATCGGCTATTGTTGCCGGGTGGTTATTCGCACTGCCGCTCCCCATAATACTGACTCCATTTGATGTCGTACCCCCTGTCTAGTGACATGTCAGTGCATTACGTATGCGGATATGCTATTATGCAAGCGTTCTAACTAACGATAAGTTGTCCTCGGGGAAATAAAACACAGACCTCAAGACTGACTATACTATAAGGATATTTATTAAATTACTTAGTATAATATAAGAAATAAAATATAAAAATATTACTATTAAATAGAGAAAATCTTATTACTTATTCTTATATATATATTTTTTAAAAAGTATTTTTATTTTATTTTATTAATTATAATAAAAATAATCCTACCTAAGTACTTAAGGTCTGTGTTTTATTTCCCTTCCTAGGTTGTTCCAAGGTTATATATAGAGTAAAAAGTGTAAATATAGTATAATAACTGCTTAGGTAGTTTATAAAGAACTAAGATAGTAATTTTAT
Organism: Fusarium pilosicola; assembly: GCA_020615335.1. Lineage (NCBI taxonomy): Eukaryota > Fungi > Ascomycota > Sordariomycetes > Hypocreales > Nectriaceae > Fusarium > Fusarium pilosicola. Next base: position 8,472 of record JAGQDI010000020.1, on the reverse strand, counting down.
AGCTTAAGTATTAGGCACGCTAACTAGTATAAATAGCACCCTAATTTATAGCTAAATATAACTACTAGTTTAATTCTAGCGTATATATATATTTCCTTATATTAACTATAAGGTAAATACTATAAAAGCTATTTTTTTATTAACCTTTAATTATAATTAAAAAGCTACTATTTAATAAAGTAAAGCTATTACTAATTTTATTATTTTTAAGATCTTTAGTAATTACTTTTATTATTAAATTATTAAAAAGTTAAATTAGCTTTTTAATATATTACTAATTAAATAAAATAATTATCTCTTTTTTAGTATCTTTATCTTTATATAATTATAGCTAGTTTATAGCTTAAATTATAAAGTTATTTTTAATATCTTTATTAGTTAAAAGTTATAATACTTTTTTAGTATTTTAGTATTTTTTTCCTTAAATTAGTCTTTACTTTTATAATTATTTAAGCTTTTTAAGCCTTATATATAATACTAATATACTTAAGGTATAGTAGTTCTAGGCTTATAAAAATTACCTTTTTTAATATATATAGTTTTTTAGTTATAAATAACTTTTTATAATACTAATTATAGTAAAAGCTATTAAAAAAGTAATATTAATAGGTATTATAATATTTATTAAAAAAATACTTTATTTATAGTATATATAGTATATTATAATTTAATAGGTAAAAGCGCTTATATTATATATATTTTACTTATTTTTTATTAATTATTAAATAACTTATACTTTACCTTGGTATATATTATAAGCCTTACTAATAGACTTATAATATAGACTTATAACTTACTATAAGCCTAACTTACTTTACTATAAGCTACTTAAGTATATATATATATATTTATTTAGTATTAATTAGGACTTAGCTTACTAACTATTAATATAACTTCTTTATATTAATTAAGCTTAATGTATATTAAATTTACTATTAAGAGATATAATACTTTAACTATACTTAGTTTATACTTTATATAATTTACTAATAATAAACCTAAGTATAGCTTAGTTTAATATAGTTAAACCTAACTATTATATATTAATAGCTTTTATTTAGACTGTACTATATAATACTAAGTAATATATATATACTAGCTATACTTATTAACTTTGTTTAGTAATAAGCTATTATTAACTAGGTATTTACTTAAAATAATAATTTACTTACTAATTAGAAAATAAATAATTAATTTTTTAATAGCTTTAAAGATTTAAAGGTAAGATAACTTTATAATTAACTTATAGGTATTATTAATAACCTTAATAAAATATACTAACTTTTATAAAAAATAATTACTTTTTAAGCTGCTTAAGCTAATACTAACTAAAATAATATATAGAAGATTTATAACTTTACTACTATAGTAACTATAGGTAAAGATACTAAAGAAATCCTTAAGCCTAACTTACTTAAGGCCTTTAATAGAACCCTTAGTAAGCTAGCTATATTCTTTACTTAATATAAAGCCTTTATAGTTTACTATTTAATATAGTTTAAAAAAGACTTTACTAAAGCTATATATATTATAAAATGCCTTAAAGGTATAGCTATATAATAGTTTTAACCTATTATAAAAGAATATATTAGTAAGCTAGAATTTAAATTATAGCTAAGAACTTTTATACTATATAATAGCTATATTATATTTAAAAATATACTTAAATAAGTATTTAAAATAGTTAATAAAAAGGATATATAAAGAAATATATTAAAAGCCTTAAGTAAACTAAGTTAGCCTTTAAATATAGTACTAAATACTAATAACTTATATTTAAGCTTCCTTAGAATTAAGATACCTTTATATTACTCTTTTTAATAAACTTAAAGAAACTATTTAAGCTAAACTTTATAAGTTATTTTAACTTAATACTTTAGTTAAATATATTAGTATAGTAGTAAAAATTAATAATTACTAATTTATATAAAGAACTTATAATAGTTAAAACTTCTAGGGATAATAAGGAAATAAACCTTATTATAATATAAACTAAGGAAAATAATAAAATAATAATACCTTTATAAAACTAAAGCAAGACCTATAACTATTAAAATAACTAAAAGGAATAAGTTTAAAATTACTTACTAAAGCTATAGTAAAAGGAATACTATAATTAAAAATATAAAAACTCTATTAAAACTAACTAAAAGTATAAACTAGTTTTAAAAAAAAAAGTAAATTAATACTACTAAAAAGAATAAAGAACTTTAAATAGTAATTAAGTTAGTTAATATAATATAAAGAAAAGAATATAATATTTACTTAATACTATATATTAACTATAATATACCTTATATAGTATATAATCTATTTCTTAGTAAAAAGGAAATACTTAATAAATACTACTTCTAAATAAACTTTAAAGATTAACCTATCTTAAGATACTTAGCTTTAATATTAAAAATACCTTTTACTAAGAATAGTAAAGGAAAAAGAAATAAATAAAATAAAAACCTAAAGTAAATATTAGTACCTAAAGTACTTTAAATAAAGAAAAAGGCAAAACTATCTATATAGTTAAAAAAAAAGGGGAATTAACCTTAACCTAGATAGTAAACTAAGTATTAAAAAGTTTAACTAAAAACTTAATAATATACTAAACTAAATATTTATAAATATAAAAATACCTATAAAAGTTTAAAATAAAACCTTTTAACTAAGTACCTATATAAGTATAAATAAAATCTTTATAAAAATTATAGTTAAATAACTAAATTAATACTATAGTAATTTAAACTATACTTTAGTATTAAAGATTAGTTAAGACTTTAAAGTAAAGAAAATTAAAAAAAAGTAAACTATATAATTTAAAATATAGAAATTAAGCTATAATATAATTAAGAAGGTAATTAAATATAGTATAGTAAAGCACTTAAGTATACTAAACTTACTAAAAAAAGGGTAATTATAAAATAAAATAATAATATTTATATTTAGTACTATATAAAATAAAAAGTAAAAGACTTTATAATACCTAAAGAAAAAATATAAATTAAAAGGGATATATAAAAATACCCTAACTATTTAAACTACTAGTAAATATTATAAATATTATATATATAATACTACTACCTATAATATTAGTAAAAAAGAAAGTAAATAACTACTTTTTAATATAAATAAAAAAATATAAAAAATAAAAACCTTACCTAATTATTAGTACTTTAAAATATTAAATTACTAAAAAATATAAAAAGACTTAAGTAGCTAAACTTAAGGCTAATACTAAAATATAAAAATAAGCCTTAAATTATATTTATAACTTTTACTATATTATGAAATAAAAATAAAAAGTTTAAAAAAATATAAAAAATAAAAAAACTAAATAAAAATATTTAAAAAGCTATTTTTAAAGTAAATAAGCTAAAAAAAATATATAACTATTTTTATACTTAAAATAAGTAAAATAGCTAAAGAAAAAAAAATACTTTATAGTTAATAAACTATAAAGAAACTAAAAATAAAATATAATAAAATTACTTAAAAAAATAGAATAATAATTAATTAAATAATATTAACTATTATAATAATAAATATAGTTATAATTACCCATAAATAAAAAGAAAATTACTATTTATACTAAAGCGCTAAATAAGTAATAAAGTTAAAAAAAATAAACTTTCTAAAAAGCTTTAAAAATAACTATAAATAATAGTTAATAAACCTGCTTTAAATTAAAAGTTAAAATTAAAAGTAAGTAACTAAGTATACTTATAAATAGTAAAGCTAATATAAACCACATTTCCCTTAATATAGTAAATAATTTTAAGCTACCTTAAAAACTAAAAAAACCTTATATTATAAGAAATAAAAAGAAAAGAATTTATAAATATAATAATAAATAAATAACTAAAAGATTAATTACCTTAAGGTTTTTATTAATAAAAAAATTAAAAAGTTAACTTTAATATTATTTCTATTAATAGATATAACTTAATACTTAAATACTTATAGCTAGATTACTATAACTTATAATTTAACTAAAAAACTAACTAAGTAAACTATAAAAACTACTCTTTAAATAATAAAATTAATTTAAATAATAATAAAATAAGATTTTAATTTTTAATTAATAAAAGTAATAAAAATAAAAGTAATAAAATATTACTTATTTTAAAAGGAATATAATATAAGTAGTATAAAGGTAAAATAAAATATATTAAATAAATAATAATAACTTTTAAAGATTAATTTAAATAATTAAACTAAGATTTATAATAAATAAAAAAGATTATTAATAAGAAATTTAATAAATAACTTAAAAATATACTAATTTAATATTATATTTATAAAAAACTTTTTATAAAAAAGTTAAATATAAAACTTTTAAAATATTTATATTAAAATATCAAAATAATTTAAAAAAATAGTAAAAATTTAAAATTCTTTTTAATATATAATTTTATAAAAATAGAACTTATAATACTAAAAGAATAGTTAAAAAATATATTTAAAAGAAAATATATTTAAATCTTAAAATCTTTAGTAAAATACCTTATTATATTTATTTTAAAACTAAATATAAATAAACTATAATTAGTTATAAATTATTCTTAATTTTATAAAATTATAAAAAAAAAAATCTTTTTACTTTTTATTATAAAATTTAAAAATAAATTATTTAAAAAATAATTTTTATAGCTTTAAATCTTAAAGTAGCTTATAACTTAATTAAAATTAAAAAAAGTAATAAATAAAAAATAGTATTTTAAATAAAATATAAACTATTTAAGTACTTAGTTATACTTTTTAAATTTATAAATATTTTTATAGTATTTTAAAAAATAATTATAAATATACTATAAAAATACTTTAATATTTTTATAGTTTATTATTTAAATAATATTTTTAATTTTTTTAATATAAAAGAAAAGTATATAAAATATATTTATAAAGTTTTAAAAGTACTATAAGATATTAATATAATTATTAAATTTCCTAAAAGCTATTTTTATTAAAACTAAGTAATATACTTAAACTATAAAATTTTTTATAATAAAATATAAATAAATAAATAAAAGATTACTATAATTACTAAATAAAAATAACTTAACTTAATCAAAAAGTATAACTTTTTTTAAAATTTACTAATTATTATTAATAATTTATTAAAAATTTTAATAAAATAGTATTTTTTTATAAAACTTATAAAAAGAAAATATAATTTAAATAAAATAATAAATCTTAAAAAGTTTTTAAATAGCTTAAAGAAGTTATTATTAATAAACTAGTTTTAATTATATTTAACTTTAATTAATAAGTTAAACTTAAAATTAATACTTTTAATTTTACTTTAGGAAAATAAATTAAATAATAAAATAATAATAATATATTATATTTTATTACTTTTTACTTTATAAAATATATAAAGTAAAACTTAATTATTTTATTTATAATAAAAAATTTCTAACTATTATTAACTATTTTAAGGAATTTTAATATTACTTTAAAGAAAGTAATTATTTTATTAAGGTATTTATAAACTATAAAAATATTACTTACTTTACTATAACTTAAAAATTAAACTAATAATAACTATATTATACTAAATATTTATATAAATTTAATTTTATAATTAAATATTATAAAAGTATTAATAATAAATATATAAATACTATTAGTTAATAATATAACTTTAATATAAAAATTATTAAAATTAAAAAATAACTTTTAAAAAAAATAAATAAAAAAATATAAATTTACTTAACTAATTAAAATAATTATATAAATAATATATAATACTAATACTAATATTACTATAAAATAAAAATATAACTTTTTTTATAAATTTTATTTATACTTATTATATAAAGATTAAAAAGTAATAAAAATACTTAAAAACTATAAAAATAAAGTTATATTATAAAAAGAAAAATATTAAATAAGTTATTAAATAATATAATTTATACTTATATATAAAAGTATAAAGATATAAACCTTATAAATAGTTATAATTACTTTTAGTAATATAATAACCTTAGGACTTAATTATAATAAATTTTATTATAAAATTACCTTTATTAAAAGACTTTTTAATTAAATTTTTTATAATAATATTATAGTTATAATTAACTAATTTATAGAATTTTTATACTATTTACTATATAAAGAATTTATAAATATAAAAAAACTTTTTTATATTTTTTATTAATATATTATTAGTATATATAACTTACTTATAAAAGTCCTTTTTAATAAAAAACTTATATTTATAGTAAACTTTTAGTAATTACTTATAGTATAACTTAAATTAAATTACTAACTTATAATTACTTTTTAACTATAAGTTAATAAATAAACTAAATAAATAAACTAAGTATTTAAGTAATATTTATAGTATTATATTAACTATAAATAAAATAATTAAATTAAAAACTACTAATAGCTTAACTTACTTATAATATTACTTATAATAAAAGTATAAAGCTTATATTAGCTTATACTAACTTTATTTTTATATTAAATATATATTATAATATATAATAAAAAAGTTAATTAATTTAGCTACTATTATTAAAAGTAATAACCTTAAAAACCTATATAAAGAAAAAAAAAAAAAACTTAAATTTATTAAAAATATATAAAAAACTATTATAACTTAAATAGTTAAAAAAATTAATCTTTTTTAAAAAATATAATTTACCTAGCTATAAAAAATATTAAAATAAATTAACTAATATATAAACTAAACTATAAATTTATTAAATTTTATAAAGTACTATAAAAATCTTAAAAATAACTATAAACTAAACTTATTATTAAAAGTTAAACTTTATTTAATTTTCTATATTTTATTACTTAAATTAGTAGTAAATAAAATATAAGTTAAAATAAGTAATAAACTATAAAAAATCTTAATATTAAAAATTTATAAAGTAAAAGTAATTAAAAATACTTATAAAATTTAAAGTTAAAAAAATACTTAGTAAAATAAAAAACTACTTAAAAAATAAAAATATATAAAAATTACTAAAGTACTTTATTAATACTTAATAACTCTTAAAAAACTTTTACTCATAATACTAAAAGGCAAGAAATTAAAACTAAAAACCTTACTTTAATTAATAATATTTAAGGCCCTTAATAGTTAAGCCTTTATAGTAATAAATAACTTAGTATTATTTAATACTTTAAGATTATTTATAGTCTTAATATTATAATAAAGTATTTTATTACTATACTTTTATAACTATCTTTTTTAATAATAAAGTTATATTAAATAATTAAAATACTTATTTACTTATTATTATAATTATAGTAATTTAGTTTTAACTACCTTTTCCTTATACTTTAAATAATACTTCTTTATAGTAAAATAATTAGCTATAAAAATTAGTACTTAAAAACTATAAAATATTAAATAATAAAATAAATCTTTAAGTATTAAAATACCTTTACTATTATATTTATAACTATAATATATATACTAAGTATATTTAAAATAACTTTCCTTAGCTTAATATTTAAGGCCTTAAGGCTTATAGTAACTATATAGTATAATAATTAGGTCTAACTATATTAAACTAAGCTATACTTAGGTTTATTATTAGTAAATTATATAAAGTATATACTAAGTATTATTAAAGTATTATATCTTTTAATAATAAATTAATATATATTAAGCTTAATTAATATAAAGAAGTATTATTAATAGCTAGTAAGCTAAGTTTTATTTATTACTAAATAAATATATATATATATAAAGGTTTACTAAGGGGTATATAAGCCTTAAAGAAAGGCTTATAATATCTTTAGTAAGCTTTAATATAAGTCTTACTATATATTAAGTAAACTTATAAAGTAAAGCTTACTAAGAGGAAAGTAAGTTTAAAAAGCTTATAATAGTATAAGTAAGCCTATTATAAATTAGTAAGAAATATAAAGTATATATAATATAACTATAAGGGTTATAATATATAATATAGTAAAAAAACTAGTATTTTTAATTAAAATTACTTATACTTAATAATTATAAGTAGCTTTAAACTTTAATATAGTATTAGTAAAATTAAAAAAATATTATAAGTTTAAGTTAGTATATACTAAAATAATATAAAAAGAAAGTAAATATATAAATCTTAGAAATAAAACTAATAAAAAAGGAAAATTATATTATAATTTAATAAGTAAAAGTACTTATATTATATATACCTTACTTATTTTTTACTAATTATTAAATAACTTATACTTTACTTTAATATATATTATAAGCCTTATTAATAAACTTATAATATAAACTTATAACTTACTATAAGCCTAACTTACTTTACTATAAGTTACTTAAATATATATATATATTTATTTAGTACTAAATAGAACTTAGCTATTACGACCCAACAGGTAAAAGCGCTTATATCACGTATACCCCACTTATTTTCACTAATCGCCAGGTGGCTTACGCTTTAACCCTATCAGTACCGTAAGCCTTATAATACGGCTTACAATATTAACTTATAACTTACTGTAAGC